>OZ012692.1:40802547-40807547 GCA_963942565.1 Maea johnstoni | reverse complement strand
TATATATATATATATATATATATATATATATATATATATATATATATATTTATATACATGTATATATGATAATTATATACGCAGATTCAAAGTTCTGACCACTCCCCACTGAAGACCTCCCTCACTGTATTTGAATAGGTATGAGTTTGCATGTAGAAACCTGTGAGACGCACATGTGAACATTGGTAATTCAATGTTGAGGGGGCTGCCCCAATAGCCGAGTGGTCACTGCCTTTTGCCAATGGAGTCTGTATGCCCTGGGTTGGAGTCCGGCTTGATGCATATGTTGAAAACGCCAGCAACTTTGAGGTTAGTAGGTGTTTTTCTCCACCATTAAGAGTTACATGGTTTATAACAAAGCACAGAATGTGAAATCACGAAATTGCAAAAACCGAAAATCAAGCATTGGGAAAGAAGATTGCACACATATTCCCTAAAATTCTGGCAATTTTATCCACACTGTGTACTTAAATATGTACCTAAATTTCCACGTATCCTAAAAGAAACGAAAATATCTTTACCATCTTTACGACCTTTGAAAAAAGTAGGTGTTGCGCCGCGGACCAGCGTCAAGCGTTCTTTAACGAGTTTCCAGTCACGCTGAAACAAGTGTTTTGGAGTCGGAATTTTTCACGCCACTGTGAATGTCTTTGCCAGTTGGCTGCACCGACGTAGGTCTACATAAAACGATTTTTCAAATCTCGTGTGAGAGTAAAAGTGGCAGGTTTGTGACTAGGCGCAACATATGGTAAATAAAGTTCCGACCCCTCTGAAACTCGAGCCCCTTAGAAAGCAAGTACTGGCGTAACCTCGCGGGAACACTAAGGCAGTCCTAGGAACTGTGCAGCCTTTTAGAAGGTCGAGCCCCGATGGCTGAGCCGTCTAAAGTATTGCCAATGATTATTGTCTGATTGTACCCGCTGACTGGGCTCCATTCCAGCTAGAGGCATGCGTGCAAATTGTTTATGGTTAGAATGAGGTGTCTTAGGTACCTCTTATCATTACATCATTCATAACTAAGGATTTTACAGCAATAACATAGAAAAATAGCGATGAACGAAATTCCAAAATCAAATGCATTTTAAAATATTAAAAAATTCTACCAGCTGCATCTTATCGGAGCACACAGGTAGTGCTGTTACAGCATACGTAGAATCGACCCATACTATTTCCTTCTTACATAGGTATGTCCCAAGGGTAAATGGCAGCCCTAGGTTGATTTGTATTTAGTCATCCGTTTTAACACTTCTGTCTTATCGCGACGAAGAAGAAGTTCATTTTTCATTGCGAATGGTTTCGAGGTGTCCTTCGGTTGCAAAGTCAACATAGAAAACCCTTCACAACGCCGCCCATGTGTTAAGCGAACAGAAAAAGAAACCAGCGGGGACTCGAACACGCAACCTTCAGATTGCGAGTAAGGCATTCCCAACCACTAGGTCACGGCAGATCCTTCATAGCCTAGCTCCTAGTTTATAATTTCATTGAATTATGCCTTTCTCTGTTCTGGACTCTATCATTTGTTAGTGTCTAGGTATTTGTTCCTGTGGCCGGTGGAAGATGGCACCAAGGATGGTCACACCGGTTAGTTAAGATTAATCTCACTGTTGGCCAACTGGTGAGCAATCTATACACTAAATCAGGGTAGACATATTTTAGAGTTGGTAAAGTTTTCATGTAAAATATATAGAGCTAAACGAATTTCTTAGTCTAGGACTAGGCTAATCTGTCATAGTGCCAGCTTCTGTACTTGGAGTCTTAGGTTGTCCTATGGTGGTTTGTCCTATAATGGTCCAAATTGCTGTGACGCATAACTATTTAGTGTTACGTCACGTTATGTAGAGTTCCGTGTTATTGTGACATCCTCATTTACTTGATGAGTGGGAGTGTCACATTTCACTCATGTCATTACGTAACGCTTGGTGCTGTGCTGTTTCTGACGTCAGAATCAATGGGTTGACATTCCAGTCGTTAACTTATATCGAATAAGAAACTTGATTGGTCACACATAAGGAAACGACGAAAGCGCGCAATTTCCACATAAATTACTAACGAAAATGTTCACCTTTATTCAGGTTAGGGCTTCAATCAAAATCCTTGTCATACTGTGCTAGAATGTGGACTAGTCGTTTGTTGCGTTGTTCCAACAATAAAATATTCTCTTACCTTCTTCTAACACTGCATGTAGTTTTGTATACGTAGGATTTTGAAATTACAATTTGTAATCATACTGATTTTGAAAGTAGCCGGAGTATATGGGGAATTCATCTTGACTTACCTCAAGTCACTGGCCTGCAGCGCTTTCTAACCCTCCCAATGCTAAGGCACTTTCGTCCAAAGGACCAAGGACACAAACATCTTTTGAAAACCATTTAAAACCTGTCATGTTGGTGTTCATTAGATAGCTCTTGCTGAGAACTCTCAAATGAGTACCCATATGCTAAGGTTTTAGTCATTTTTCAGGTATTTTTTCATCATTTTGTATTGGCCAAGCGTAAGCAGCATAAGGGTTAATCCGTCCAAATAAACCTATATCTGGTATGGAGTGTTGTAAGACAATCCAGGCTGGGTGAACACTACATAACTCATAAGGTACTGGCAACCTTAATCAACAGTGACGGGACTTTGAGTGTATGTCACGCGAGTGTGGAAAAGCTGCAAATTTTGCTGCGAGAAGTGGAAAGGTTGAGTGCTGGCTGAACTCATAATGTACACACTTACACCAAATTGGCTGAACCTAGTTCAAGTATTTATTTGCTTGAGTTTTTCTGGTGCTCTCAACAGCTAAGGACAACTTCTCAGGACAACCAACGCCGGGTGCAATGTATTTGCTATCTGTAGCAGCTGCTTTAAATTCACGCCATTTGCGCTCTGAGAGAGTACGCGAAATTTAACGTGCGTGAACAAAACACCATGGGGCAACGCCGACTAACTAAAAACCACCATTCTACCAACCACCCTGTTACATGTCTGTTACCCTAGATAAACCCAAACCATATCCACTCCACCAACCACCCTGGCACATTGAGCCAGGTACCCTAGATTAATTCACATCGTATTCATTCCACCAACCATCCTGTCACCAACCAGTTACCCTAGAGTAATTCAAATCGTACCCATTCCACCAAACACCCTGCCACGAGTCAGTTACCCTAGATAACTCAAATCGTACCCATTCCACCAAACACCCTGCCACGAGTCAGTTACCCTAGATAACTCAAATCGTACCCATTCCACATAACCAGGTGCCATCAGGGCTGGCCAAATAAATGATATATGAACTTATGAGAAAATACGAAATGAGCATTAAAGTAAGAACAATATTTCGGTTAGGATGGTACACTTGGATACTTTACTTGTAACAGGAATACTCCTGGCATGGGTACGTCACGGTTCCACCTGGGGTTAAAATATTCTAATCGTGTGGGTACAGGGTACTCTCACGTACGCTAGTTACGTTTGGGTTTAATCCGATATGACAGGGTTGTGAGAGGGTATCATGGAGGAATGGGTACAGCGGGTGCTTAATCCAGGGTGGCAGGGTTCTGGGGGTCAGTGGGGTGTTATTGGGTACATGTTTGGCAGATGCGTCGCCATCAAAAGGCCATCAATACAGCTGGTCACTCCACTGGACGTCTTGGTCATCACCCTCTATTACGACCTTCATCACTCAACCGATAAATGACCACTTAGCCCTCTACCCTCTCACAGGGTGTCTCACAGGGTGTCTCACAGGGTGTCCCACAGGGTGTCACACAGGGTAGTCTCTCATAGGGTGTGCCAAGGGGTGTTCACACATGGTAAGCACAAGATGGGTTCTCACAGAATGCTTCATAGGGTGTTCTCACAAGGTTCTAAACAGGGTAGCAAAATGAAAGAGCCATACGGTGTTCTTGTAAGGAGTTACAATAAGTTTTGAATGTATACTTTCTGAATGTTTATGTTAACTATTCATTTCCATGATATACCGTGAGTTGACTTCAGTTATGATAATTTGTTTTACATTACTACTGTAAGTGCTAAATAAGCTTTTTGTCACAGTCATACTATTGCATATGCCATAGTTCACAAAGCATGAAGCTAAATATATAATTCAACCACAAAGGCATCATGCTGGGGCGACCATTCTTTTTGCATTCTACAAATGAAGGCTCAGAGGGATGTTTTTCACCTGCCTACTGTTGTAAACATTGACATACCTCACCCCCATGTGCTATTGGGCTTTGGAATCTCAACGACCAGCCAGTTGTAGTTGGCATATGAGTGACCTACTTATCCCAAGTCACTGGCAACTTGTTCACTTGCCTTGAGCCGAATTAGAACCATGCACTTTTGACAATGACGAGAAACAGCAACATGTTACTGCAATGCCCTAGACCACTCGGCCAGAAAGACATCTCCCTAAATGTGGTATTAACCAAAGCAAGAACGCCATATGTTAACGGATATATTTGGTTTAATTTTTAACTAAGCAAGTATAAGCATCCTAGTTTTCACTGATTTGTCATGGTTGCCTATTCCTCAATATCTCTGGGTTAACAATACTAAACCAACTACTCGCTGATGCACTTTAGAATTTAACTACATTCTGTGGAGACTCTTATGTTTCCGTAAAATACCTGCACATAGTTGGCACTTTTCAAAAACGTCGTTGACATTATGCTTTCCACGATATCCACTGATGGACTGCTTACTTGTTTATTGGTATAGTATATTTCATCACGGGAACATTATTTCCATGTCGCATTCTATGATATCGCCATCTGCACTCATGATTGCATACATGTTACATTCGGAATCATTTAGTTATCGTCTGTACGATGACATGGATGCTCCCATAGTATTCACTTCTGCACTATATACATCCATACAAGGACGCGATACATTCCATAGCTTTTACGCATGTGTTGCTTGGTGTCATTTTATACATTTGATTATATTGCAGAATGTAGGGATATATGACTTGCCCATTCAACCATTTTAGTTCTAGCCTAAACGGCCTT
>OZ012692.1:40770047-40797547 GCA_963942565.1 Maea johnstoni | reverse complement strand
GTGTGACACAGCGGCGCTAATGGTCAAGACACTCGGACCTCCTCTTGACCGGGTCCTATGTACCAGACTGTGAAAAACCCGTACTTCTCTGGCTGCCTGGCCAGGTTATTTCTGCTCAGTGAAATAAGTGTGTACCGATCACATGGTCAGTCTTCTTTCGTTAGAATACGTATGTGATAGACTGCCTTAGAGGGCCTGCCCCAATACCCGAGTGGTCTAAGGCATTGTCACCGAATACTCCTTATATCCCAACACATTTGGTATTGAATACTGCTCAGGTGAGACAGTTACCAAATCCTGATCGAGGCATATGAAAACAATGCCACTGACTTGGAGTTAGACGGTGTTTTCATCTGGTCACTCCAGGCAAATACTTAATCCCACTGCAGCCGTTAAATGCAATATGGATATACACATTCAAAATCCAAATCGGATACTACACAATTATTTGTCCAAACTACAAACTGTGTCACGTGTATGGTGCGACATGAGGAGTTTATTATCAAAGCAACAAAGCCATTGGAAGGATGTCTATGCCCCGATCTTGCCTTCAAACCTCTTGATATGTCATGAAAGCTATGGAATTCCTGGGAAACTAAGACATCTTAGCACTATATGGTTTCAAGTGATGGTTATACAGATGTTCGTTAGTTATGTCCAGTAGCATGCACCCCTGCTAAGCTAAATTTGATGAGCGTGTTAGTTAACCCAACATGCTAGTGCAAAATCCAGGCTTGGGGGTAGACCTAGGACCCCCCAACAGAGGTCGTCAACTGAGCGTGTGTGGAACTGACACCTTTCACCCCTTGCTGCATTCCTGCACAGCGCCACCTGCCGGAGGGGGGCAGAAGCTGCCCATGTCTGGTCACACGGACTCATCATGAATCTTCCCAGGCTTACGCAACCATCAGCATCGCTTTGCCACGGTCGTATTAACCCTAGCCGAGTCCTAGGCCAAGATTATTCTTATCTCTATATATTTCACATGAAAACTTTAAACTGTGTCTACCCAGATCTAGTTCTTAAATTGCTCACCAGTTGGCCCGAAGTGAGAATTTTCCAGATCCTGTCCAACCAGTGTGACCACCCATGGTGCCATCTATCACCGGCCACAGGAACTAACACTTAAACATTAAGCAAATGATAATAGAGACAAGAACAGAGCGAAGCTTAATTTTAGGAAATCGTAGACTAGGAGCTCGTCTATATCAAGCCTTATGCTGCTGGTGGCTAATGTAGCCAATACAAAATCATGCACAAGACCTGAACATTAATTGAAAACCTGGCACATGGGTCCTCATCTGAGGCACTCTGCGAGGGCTATCCAATAAATACAAACACTACGGGGTTTAGACGGTTTTCAAAAATATTTGCGTCCCTTGTGATTTGGACAAAAGTAGCCTCAGCATGGGATGGGTCAACCGCTTTATGATTGCCGAAGTATAGGGAACTATGGGTAATATTAATGCAATATCTTTATGATTTCCACTATTTATAAACGGTATGTTACGGATTTCTCCTATTTGGTAATATATATCTATATGAGTCAAAAACGCATTCATGCAGAAAGAAAAAAGCAGATGGTAACTGTACCCTTTCACATTATCCTGTATGGAATACGAACAGATAATGAATTAAGCAGATATCTTTCTTTTTATACTGCATGTAGTGTGCATGTTCTCAGATTTTCTTTTGCCAATTTCACGGTGATTAAACAATACGTAATATTCATAACTTTTATGCAACGGTTTTTAGCGTATTGGGCTATACATACATGTAAAGTGCAAATGAAACAGTTAGAGAATATATCAACATAATGGTAAACTCTGTATATGGTACATATTCTAGAGAGTCTGAGTCACACTATTCCAACTCTCATCGAAACAACTATAGTTTGAGAGAGACATCAAACCTATGTAACAACCAGTTTGTATAGTGGTGGGGGCATCATACCTAACTCATCGTGAGAACCAGGTTACGTGGACAGCCTTGGTTTATGTCTATCGAGAATGTCTCGATTTCCTAGGACGAGACCGGTACTAAATCAGTGCATATCTCACTGATGTACATATCTCACGTGTATGATGTCTAACCCTGAGAGCTTGACATAACCTGCTCATCCGTCCAAAATAAACGATGTGAACATGGCATATCTGCTGTCCAATCTTGTGTAATACTCTAGCTATGGGCCATGTCGGTCACCTCAGTGTCAGCGCCGCCACATGTACGACAGTATATCACAGGGGCATCCCTATAGTCAAGTGGTCATGGGTACATCTCGTACCATTTGAGTGAACACCACGCCACAACGTCCTTGTTACACAGGGGTTTTCCATGGGCAATTTCCCATATCTACAACTGGCTGGCCATAGTCCAGTCTTGATATGACAGGAAAGGTGACGATAATTGAAATCCCTAATCTAAATCCGTCAAAACAAGTGGGAAATGTTTGACAACAGACCTGTTGAGTGTGTACCGTAGGACTGCTTTTAAGCAGAAATGATACATAGCGCAATACAACATTTTAGTATGTTCTCCCTTATAATGGCCCATCCTTTTAGGTGGACATGTGGCTATGCTACTTAGATACCAAAGGCCATGTAGAGACCTAGCTAATTAAGGGGGTCAGTGTCCACAGCCTCTGGAAGTAGGGCAACTATATGAGTTGGAAACACATCTGGACATTTGGCCAACTGTCCAATGTCGTCTGCCAATATGCCCTTAACCAATTTGCGTACGTAGTACACATGTGCGCAGACAAATTCATTAACTAGAGGTTATCTTTGAGAATTTCCCAAGAGGAATTGTCTATTCTGGAAGGAGGCACATATTTTAGTCAAATATTTCTGAAAATCTTTCATCGAACTATTTCCATGCATCTCAGATGATGTATAAGCTCCAGATGTGAATAGGTTAAAGCAGAGTTGTACATATTATGGCTCGACGGTGCTTCTAGTGCCCTTCTAGACACATCAATTAGGCGGACAGAAGACAGGCGTTGACCCGCCCCCTTCAACCCCTCCCCTCCCCACACACACAGAAACAAGGAACGTTGTGTGTCCTTTCAATTTCATATACTTTATAACGCAAGGGAATTTCGCGCACATCCACAATTCATGTAACAAAAGTCTCCTTTTATTTATAATTTATTTCTCCATAACTGCATAGAAAAACATATAATGCAAATAATACAGCAATATAGAAGAGTAAATTTGTTAAAGTATCATAGAATGTTTCGTTCACGAATGGTGAAAGGTGAAGTTAGTCACAAGTTGTATGCCTTTCATGATCAGAGATCCCCTCGAAAATTACATCGAAAAAATAGGAAATAGTTGAAAACGATTTGTCTTTCGTTGAAGGAAGGCATCTCCCCTTCGGATGTTTTCCAAGGAAAGATGCGATATGAGAGATATAAAATTAGAATAAGTCTCTAAAAGTATGGGTTGATTTTATGTTGAGCACGCCCTTAAATGCCACATCCTTATTTTCAAGACGCCGAATTCAATCCTTGACGCAATCAACAAGCTTTGACCATTTGTTGTTATCGGTATGACCAACATATTAGAACACCTGATATCCAAGCGTGAGGTCGCTATACCATTGTAAAGGGCTCAGCTGCATTAAGTGTCTCTGCAGTCTGACACAATGGCACTATTCGTGAAGGGAATCCCTTTCCAGTTCCAGGTTTCTATCTCGTCGCGATATGACATATGCTGTGGAAAGCTAGTTAAAAACTAAATCCTCCCTCCTTTGAGTAAGTTATACTAAATGATGAAACATAGATGACGGTTTTATGTTTGAATGTGTTAGGAATGCGTTTTAATGTTGCGCGTGGTGCCGTCCTTGCGTCGTGTAATGAGTTGCCGCTGGGCACCTATAAGAGAACTAGACTGTTCGCTAAAAAACGTGCGGTGTTGTGTATGTATGTATGTATATTTATTGACTGTTATGGTTACATCACAAAAAAACATACTCTTACAAGAGACTGTTCGCTAAAAAAAACGTGCGGTGTTGTGATGTGCAACTTAGTGCTCTCTCAACAGAAATAAGGGTTGTGGCTGTTCATTATGAGAAGGGAATTTCTTCCAAATGCACGGATTCTGTATCGCCGTGTCGTTGAACAAACTGTTTAAAGCGACAAAATCAAAGCAATCACTCATTCTTATCTTGACTATACATTTGGTCTGGCACATTGGTAATTACTTGATAGCAAAGTAATATTTTAATAATATTTCATAGAAAGCTAGTGACTCTATATTTTTTAGAAAATTACTCTATTTCATGCGCTATGTTCACAGTCATTGGGGGCCTGCCCTGATGACCGTGTGGTCTAAAGGCGTTGGGACTTGCTGCTAGCTATCCCTCACGATTGCCCGAATTGCCAGTGACTTGGAGTTAGGTGGTGGTTTTTGCTGGGCACTCCAGTTTCCTCCACTCTTAAATATCACATTGGAATATCTGTGAACTAGATAGAAAAGGATTCATAGAAAACGAACACGTCATCATGCCTATATGACAATACTGTCCCGGAAAGTTCAACCACATATTTAAGTGAAGGTCTGACAGCGAGTTCTCGATCCGTTTTTATGTTTGTGGTTGTTTTTCACCACATGTTTGTGTTTTCTTGACGTTATGAATGAAAACGGAAGCAGCCACCGGTGCTCATCTGTCATCCGGTGTCAGTGAAACAGGTCCACAGCAAAACGTGGAAGACGGCCTTGACCTACTTGTAACTTGTAGTTCACTCATCGTCCCCTTTTCTGCCATACTGAAACTACATTATGACTATCTAGATATGGTAAAGGGCCTACCTATGCCGCCTTAAATTGACTCACAAACCTTAAAAACCCTAATGTTCTTATATAACCATCCATCTTTTGTCTCTTGGTATAGAAGAAAGTGATGAGTAACATATGAGTCTTTTGACTGACCGAAAGTTGTATAAAAAGAATGCAGAAAACGGAAATACAAAAAGAGCATTGTGCGAAATCTAAAAAGAAAATGACTAGCTAAACGTTGCTGGCGAAGGGAATTACCGAAGTATCCGGTATTGACTACCTCCTTACCCCAAATAATTGTCACTTTTCTCAAATGCCTCGAGCATATTTCAAAACTCGAGAGGTGTTTGAAGAAAGCCTGCACTGAGTGGTAATGCGTTAGAACACTTCGGTCTTGGGCTTATCGGAAACACATTTGTAATGTGGATTTTTGCTTATAATCAGGTTCACAGTCATATAGAAGCTAATTGTATGACTAGCCAATTTTGAATGAAACTGGACTAGCCCGGAAAAACAACGCCAGCCTCAAGTCACTGTCAACTTTGCCTATGACCTATGATAAACAACATTACGCTCTCAATGTTAGTCTGAACAAAGAAGAATATCTTGCATACCCGGTTTATAAAAAGGCGATGCTAAATAAATACTTAAGCGACGCCACGGCGCACATGAGAGGGCAACAGTCGGAGTAAAATCATGCAGAAACAAAGAACACGCTAGACTTGAAACTATCAAAACTAGCGGCAGTAACAGTAGACCACAGGACCCTTAAGGCAACTTCGCACCTCAAATTCACTGCGGTTTTTACGCTGTGTGAGCTTGATAAGATAGAACGTCTTGGATACACGCGTAGGCGTTTAAAACAAACAGGCAGACGCTGTTAGAATAACGCTGAGAGCAGACGAAGAAATTGTTCCCGCCACAAACCCCTCACAAGCTGGCGTATTAACACGAATCGCATGTGGTATGTCGTCTGCTTCAAAGGGCCGCGATAAGTGATTCGGTGCTGGATGAAACGCAAGGAACTAGAAAAAACATTTCTTGGGGCCACGGGCGAGGTAGGGCTGGCAACTCAATCGCCGAAATTAGTCAGGCGAGCGAATGAGCGAAGTGTCGAATGTTGCTCTCTGTCAAGGCCGGGGTTAAGTCAATTGCTCGCGGTACCTTATTGAAAGAAATTGAATATCTCCAAAACAAGTGAAGTGCGCATTAGAATTTCTGCGTCTGTAAAACACGAATACTTTTTTGATCAAGAACCTTCAGAAGTTCAAGGAGCTAAACGTTTCTGCAAAAGCCAACATCAAAACAAATAAAGGTTTAAGGCAATCATGCTTCTGCACAAAAAACTACTTCTGCGTAATGCTTTTTTCGGAAGGCTTTTATTTTCAAGCTGCCCGGACCATCGAAACGAAACTATATACTTACGAAATGAAATAGGAATATACTCCGACAAAATGCATCTAAATGAACGGTTCTGATGACATGATTGTAAAGTGAAGTTTCTCACCTAACACGAGAGATAGTCAGAAGTCGATATGAAACACCTTTTGATACTCGGCTATCAGAACAGGCTCGATTATAAAGCATACAATTGTAATACAATGAAATAAGCGTACACAATAATGTACTTTTGGAAATAATCTTCGAAATACATACTGTTTCATGCCATACGACAAATCTTTTTTTACCCGTCAAACCTGTTCTGCATCTCTCTCTCTCTCTCTCTCTCTCTCTCTCTCTCTCTCTCTCTCTCTCTCTCTCTCTCTCTATATATATATATATATATATATATATATATATATATATATATATATATATATATATATATATATATATATATATATATATATATATATATATATATATATATATATATATATATATATATATATATATATATATATATATATATATATATATATATAATATAGGAATATCTGTAACACATGGATACCCATTCCCTCAAGGCTTGCTGCTTTTATTAGAACTAGCAAGTTCCCAGCATCACTCAAGGTCAAGCTGTTTCTCCCGGAAAAAAGTGTCTGCCTCGCGTAAAAAAATGCTTTGACTTGCCTCTGACCCCCTGACCTAAATGAGCGCTTTCTGGGATGTTTCCGGTTTACCAAAACGAGGCTTGCTATCCCATAGACTGCTTAAGGATATAACATAGAGCCGTCTGTCAAAATTTCTAATTGTTCGAAAGTATGGCGGTATAACTATTTAAACATGAAGAAATAATCTGTACTGAAATTGAAATCAACATCCCTATGAAGGATATTAGAACACACATGGAATGCAATATAAAAGTATGCTCATAGCAAGGCCATATTATGGATCTTCCCAAAGTCACTGGCAACTGGTTCTGCCTTTCCCGGATCGCCAGGGCGGGGGTCACCAAGCACTACCACACCGGGAAGTATGGCAGTTGTGAAAAACCCTAGACCTATAGGTCAAAGGGGCAGCCACCTCTCAGCCGGACCATTTGGGCATGAATGGGTGTTAAGGCGTTATCATTTTAGTGGAAAATGTTCACCAATCATGTTGTACATCATGAACTAGATCAGAGGAAGATCCTCCTCCTTCAATTATCCTTTCAATTATCAGATCTATTTCTTCTCATAGAAGGTCCAAAGGCTGCCACATCAGGTTGCTGAAAGTCCTAATTGAATCGTACATATCTCTTAAGGCGTCAACAGTTGTTTTCCTCAAAGCTGGATTCCTAGCCGTCTAAGTTACGGCGAGAACCAGATTAACATAATGCCTAGTGTTCAGACGTGGGTAAAGTTCATATCTATCTGCATATCAAACCCATGTGGCGTCCAGAAAATTACCCTGTAGAATGAACGGGACAGGGGGGGGGGGGGGGTGGATTCTCAAGGACTTAGAGCTCCATAACGAAATGGGATTAGGATAATTAATCCCATTCATCCTTTGTTGAAAAATGAAATTCATACTTGCAGAATCGTACTTTAAGTTCTTAAAGAAATAATTTTTATTGCAACTGTTATACATTCAATCTTGTGTAGAACCACAGCTTTTGTATTCAAAAATGGTTGTACAAACACAGGGTTAGCATGTCAAAAAATCCAAGCACATCAATGACCAATATAACCTTGAAATTAGAGCTATGTTCAATTCTTAGGTCATCCATGCATACATGGCCTGGAACCTGGGTGGCAATCGGGCGTGCGGTCGTGTATTCTGCCCGAGCTGTCCACACATTTAGTGCGGGAATTACACGTCAGCACTGTAGCCTAACCAGTATGGATTCAAGGTTGACTGTGTGATTGTTTTTAGATATGTCTTCATCATAGATAGTTATCATATTGCTCCCGTATTGTCCCGTCCAACCATCACTCTTATAAGTTATTGGGACGCCCCGATTTTCTATAATGCATACAAAGTTTACATAAAAATAGTTTCAACTCCGGCCAAAGTATCCTGTATAATACTATGGAGAAACCATCAGGCCCGTGAATCGTTTTGTTTTTGGGCTGTTTCGTATTTTTTCTCCATTACAACATCGTGTTGCAAAGCTTTAAGGTGGCCAGCGCTTATCTGTCTCACCCCTTAACACAATTGAAGCATGATTTCTCTGATTTAAACGCCTTTTTACTTGCGTACAGATCTTTGGAGAAATCATACATTTTGTTGATAAACCAGTGTATTTTGTTCTGTCTTTGGTTCTCGAATGTGTTGACAAAATCAATTTAATCCAAATTTAGATAAAGCTGTAGGGCACCATATCATTGACACTGACTTGGTGCATTTATCATTTGAATCGCATTTGACCTACTGATTAAAGCATATTGATCATAGAGTTTGCATTTGGTATAATATGATTAAGCGAAACTGTGTATTTCGTGTTGATGTTCCCAGAAGCGAAAGCAGATTTTATCACTCTTTTTAATTGCTCTCAACCAAAGAAAGTTTATTCAAGAACGAACAGCGTCTACGTGATATCGTTTAAACTTTCCAAAATGGCCCTTACAATTATCAAAACACATGATGTAAACATTTGTCGTTCATCAGTGACAAATTAGGTCATAAACGTGTTTCCTGTTGACAAGTGAATTTATGGCAACTAGCTCTTCTGACATTGATTGATTTAGAGAAACCTAGCCCCGTCACAGTGGGCACTCACGGTCAACATTTGGGGAGGCTGACACACTGACTGAAAGCATACACTTGTGAGAAAAATCATATTGACACAAACACCTATAGCTTGCCTATCATATGTACGCATATATATATATATAATTATATATATATATATATATATATATATATATATATATATATATATATATATATATATATATATATATATATATATATATATATATATATATATATATATATATATATATATGTATATATATATATATATATTGAAGTCATACCTGATGCTCAAAAAGACACATTAGTTTGGAAATTGCGCATTTTGCATATACTTTACATTCACCTCATAGTGTGACTCTAGCACACACATAGCCAACGATAATTGCTGAGCTGACCTGTCACAATCTACTGCTGTGACTTCTGTTTGTTAGCAAAATGAAAAACGGCTGCACACTCTTAAGTGGACCACTTGTACCAAAGTGAGTTTAAGCAATCTCACGCTGCATAACACACACACACACATACACACACACACACACACACACACACACACACACACACACACACACATATATATATATATATATATATATATATATATATATATATATATATATATATATATATATATATATATATATATATATATATATACATATAGCGAAATAGCGCACCGCGTTATAATATATATTGGCATTCCATTTACCCTAGTGTTGTTTATGACGATGGTGAAGGGATATGTTACCACTCTTATCATTAACTGATAAGACCTGTGGAGATATGTTCAACGCTACATGCGTCACAATTAGTCCCATGGCTTGAATGTGTTAGCAAGTGTACAGAGCGGACCCTTAATTCGTTTATTTGCGAATTGAAAAGAATTAGTGGGTAGGAGACACACCCCTCACGGTACGATGGTATGCTGAGGGGATAATTGGTAATGCTTGTAGAGGGCACTGGGGTGCAAGAGAAACGTGGCTCTCACGTGTTTCTACTGGAATCTGGAGATGTCTACTAATAGGATTGCGAAATGCCATAAAACCCCTTAAATCGACCATTTAAAACTAGTTAGTCGTTGTATTGCATGACAGAAAGGAACGATGGCTGAAACTGCAAGACTCCCAGCTTACATCATTGGGTGCCAATATGTGTCAATATGTACATCAGCGTTGGCCCGGCTGCTTTAAAATGTTTGCCATTTTCAAGTGCTATCAGTGATGTCTTAGCCACTGAAAGACATATTGGGGTCATGGTATATGATGTTCAAAACGATGAAAAAGTATAAAATCAAACCAAAAAAGACACAATCCATAATATAGCAAAGCTACGCAATTGGTCTTTGCTCTATGCATTGTAGAGCTGACGTCATCAATGGGATATATACTATAAAAGATTAGACAAGTCCACGTGGCTCAATATTAATAATGGCTACCAATTCTGAACATCTTACGAGGTCGATTTTAATTTCAAACCCGGAAGTTGAGTTGAGCAACATTTTCACCTTATGCGATCATATCAATCCTTAAATAATCCCCATTCAGAGAACACACATCTGCTCTGACAACTTAGAAAATATCGATTTAAACACATTAATATTCGTTGCATTTGAAAAAGGTATCTCTTATAAAAGGTTAATCCAACCTTTATCCAAATATTCAACTGTATGCCTTCGAGTGATATGTATAATCGCTCAACGAAGAAGTTAAAACCAGTAGCCTATAAGGTTTATTGGGCACTAAATTAAAATGTCCAACCATATGAAACAGATGCTGTGTATCTATCAATATCCCAAACAAAGGGAGAAATACCTAAACTGTATTGTATCACTCTTGTCAGTAACTATATATGCAAGTGACATTTCAAGTCTGTGACAATCGGACCCGAAATTTTAGTAGGTTATGTCAAGCTGACAATTCTTGTGAAGGATATATACTTGTACTTGTACTTGGCGATGTCATCTTGCCCTTCTAGTAACGTTTACAACTGATGTATATACATTTTTGTATGATGTATAAACACTGATACTTATACACTATGAGAATCATAAGTGGTCTGTGATGGGTATCCAAATCGAATGATTTCCTAACGTCCCACCTATTACTTTTGAATTGGGAGTTTCAATTAAAGTCACCTTTCTTTTCGTAATTTATCTATTATTAGATACATCCTGTTGGAAAGTGTGGTCCGACTGATATTCAGCCGAAAGCAACCGTATCCCACGAGGGCGAGCCGAGTGTGATACGAATGAATGAATGAATGAATATATATTGACTGTATATCGATATACAAAAATTACATACATAATGGCTAAGGACAGATAACAGGTTGGACCGTATTTTCTAACAGGGTGTAACGAATTTATCACTCGCTCTTCCATGGTTAGTAAAAAAATACATCACATCGCTGGCTAAAATGTTATATCGGCTATGGCGTGTTCTATCAAATCCAGACGTTCGAAATAAAATCTACGCAGTGTAAACACCTATTGGCCAATTAGCATCAAGAAATAGAGCAGAGAAGGTGATAAGTTATAACATTCATATTTGACTGCACTTCTAACAATATATATTCCTATCTTTCAGTTGCAATCTTCATGCAAGACACAGACCACCAGCAAAAGTACCGAATGACCTTTCCGGCAAAGAACATACTTAAACATTCGGCGAAAAGAATTTTAATACACTTAAAAGAATTGGATATGACATTTAATCAGATCAATGTATATGTAAATTGTACCCTGGTCGGAAAGCAATACTCCGATATTCCACTAAGAGAATCTTTCATGGGAAACGTCACAGTGGTAAGTACCTAGCATCTTCATCATACATATGTAACACACTGGGCCAGAAAGCCTAAAGAAATTGACACTTATCAGTATGTCTGAGATGCCATAATGATTCCAATCGATACTTGGAAATTTGCAGTCTATGAGAGAAAACAATTTATTTGATAAAAAAATGACCTTCAAATGACCTTGAACTATGAAAAAAAACAATATAATATTTGGTCCCTTTTCTAGGAATTTAGTCAGAGAAAATCAAAGTTCTATAATGATAGCATTGCTTTATCAATACTCAAGTTCCAGCACGGGTGGTCAGGTTTGTTTATATTCACCTCACCTTTAAAAGCCATTATAGCTGATTGCGTGTAACGGCAAAGACAGAAACACAGGACAAATCATTCGCGCTATCTATAGGTCATTTGAATAACTACACTATAGGTCAATTCATGGGAGGAGAAGGTTAACTTCTTAAGTCTAGATGCGACCACTACTTGTTACCACTCCCAGTTTTCCTAATAGATCCCACACCCCTCACATCTGCTCTCGATTACCCCAAGCTCTCTGATGGGGGCAGAATTACCTGATAACATTCCCCTGTCACAAGTGCCTCATTTCCCGCATAATTAGCATAAGATAACAACTAAATACAAACATGTTCCAATCTTCTCGATAATGAGGAACATTCATCATTTTCACAAGCCAACAAGTGGCAATTTGCCACTGTGGCATAAAAAGCATAAAACTTGATGTCATGTGAAATATGATATACTAGTATATACATACACACACACACACATATATATATATATATATATATATATATATATATATATATATATATATATATATATATATATATATATATATGTATATATGTAAATATATATATATATATATATATATATATATATATATATATATATATATATATATATATATATATATATATATATATATATATATATATATATATATATATATATATATATATATGCAACTTATTTTGCAGGCTCTTCATAAGCATTTCAAGCTGTACAATGACAGCAGCGTAAGTGCGTTGTTACAGACGCAGGATTGTATGCAGGCTGACGTTCAACGTGACGTTGAGGATAACGTCGTGAATGGAGGTAAACCTATTGAATAGTATCTAAAGAACTTTGTTCTGCACAGTGCAAGGTGTGATACACATAGGAAACGTTGTTCATATGTATTGTAAATCAGGTTCAGTTGTAAATTGGTACGTATCTGTGCCTGTATTTCGTGTAAACTTCCATTCGTGATTCCTGGTCATATTCCGCGCGGCGAGAATACTAATCATAGGCCGTTTACCCTAAATAGTATGATCATAGTCGTTCCTTTGATAATGTACTCAACTAATGCAGTTGTCTAAATGACTACACTGATGTTACCAGTGTTTGGTTGTACAATGTAATCACATATCTTTTTAAAATGACACAGATTGACATTGTAAAATGCAATATGTGTTACTATGATTATTGTTATTACGTTATCCAGTATGTATTTCATTAGACTAGAGTATATATATATATATATATATATATATATATATATATATATATATATATATATATATATATATATATATATATATATATATATATGTATATATATGTATATATATATATATGTATATATATATATATATATATATATATATATATATATATATATATATATATATATATATATATATATATATATATATATGTATATATATATATATATATATATATATATATATATATATATATATATATATATATATATATATATATATATATATATATATATATAATTATATATATATATATATTTATATATATATATATATATATATATATATATATATATATATATATATATATATATATATATATATATATATATATATATATATATATATATATATGATAGTTTTGGCGTCACTGCTCGAGAATCCTTACCGACACCACATTTCCGGGTGAGTAAGCGAGGTGAAGCGTGACCTGAATTGTTCATGTATTTCATTGACCAGATTATACCGCAGATATGATCCGAGCTATGATTGATCTGACCAATGGCCTTAAGCAGCTACAGCTGGACATGCGCACTCAGATGAGAGAGACCCAGGCCCTGAGATCAGCCCTGCAAGGTTGTGACATGTGTAACAATGGTAAGTTGATGCTACAGCAAAGCAAAACAATAAACATTGCATCTTGAAATTGCAAGTGACTTATATACAAGAGTACACTTTTTAATACGAAACTATGCACGGATTGATTTCCGTCAGAGATACGTAATAACAGAGTAGCTTAATCCTGTTGCCACCAAAACCACCTGACCATTGTATTGATATCTAACGAAGAAAAGCAATTTCAAGGAAACATTTGTAGGAGAAATGTTAATGAGAAACTATTAATCAACTCCTTTCCAAATAGTACGGGAACCTATACCAATCTTTATTTTCGGAAGCAGAACTGACCCTGACCATACTTGCCGTTGGCACCTCCTGACATGAAAGGGTTAATGCATGAAATGAACAGCTGCTGATGTTCATACTCACTGATAGTCAAAATATGGCATTTTTAAATGCAAGCTTGACAGCTGAGGCGAAATCCAAGTTCTTAGGTGAGAGATATCTCACATAGTCAGCACGGAATGATTGCAGGTTTAAGATTGTTGACCAACATTGCAGTCAAATGTTGATGGTTATG
Source organism: Maea johnstoni (assembly GCA_963942565.1). Classification (NCBI taxonomy): domain Eukaryota; kingdom Metazoa; phylum Annelida; class Polychaeta; order Spionida; family Magelonidae; genus Maea; species Maea johnstoni. The sequence goes on along the minus strand of OZ012692.1, from coordinate 40,783,151 downwards.
TTTAAAATTTGGGTTTCCGCTTTTCGTATTACTGTTAATCTTAGAGGGAGTTATGGAAATACCGCGCCTGACACCACGTCACTGATAACCTTTTCAAATGAAAATTTGATAATCATTAATTTTGCAGCCATCTTACAGAATTTAGAATTTCAAATGTCCATCATTTTTCATGCCAGAGTGTTGTTGTGGCTAATTCGTGACCAAAGTGCATGGCGAAAACCACAGCCTAATTCCAGGTCCATTTTTTACACACCCGATCAGTATTCGAACCCAGTCTCTTATGAACATACAACCAAGCACACAGACACATGCAACAGAAAGCCTGAAATTAAACATACAAACATTTTGCCTTGCCTCGGCTACTTTTAACATTTCCCGACCACAAGTTCACACTGCGCATGACTGGGAATCAGTCGTGGAAAGGTTAGATGACAACATGTCATTTCTGGGATGTCGGTTCCCACTCAAGCTAAGCAAGCACATTTCAGCACTCTGACATAGAAAACCAATGACAGGCAAACATGCAATCCTTCCAGTTTGTCCTTAACCAAATCCTAAAAGTGCGCAGTTTCACTTAATACTTATGAACTCATTCACAGGCTAAGTACTTAAACGTCTTTATAATTCCATCCAAAACATGGTATGTTTGGTATTTTCACAGTATATATATATATATATATATATATATATATATATATATATATATATATATATATATATATATATATATATATATATATATATATATATATATATATATATATATACCGGGTATATATATATATATATATATATATATATATATATATATATATATATATATATATATATATATATATATATATATATATATATATATATATATATATGTATAGTAGACAATAGTCTCTATTAATCCTGTAATTGATTCTTAGTCTTTCTTTGTGTTTAGGTGGAGGACATGGTGGATGTGCCTCTAGCCCTTGCTTTGCTGGGGTGGCCTGCAGAGAAACCCCAAATGGACCCGCATGCGGACGCTGCCCGCCCGGTTACTATGGTAACGGCATCGACTGTAAACCAGTTGTCACTTGTAATGATAAACCTTGCTTTGAAGGTAAGACTATTTTTCTTTTGATTTCCTTTGTCATTGATTGTATAATGTAAAGTTATTTCTCTCACCTTTCCTTGTGGTGTACTAAAAGTAACCTCCATTCATTTTCAGGGAGTAGTAGGGGAAAATCAATGGTCTTGGTATAGTTTTCATGAAATTGATTTTTTTTTGGTTTGTTGCAAGATCCAAATTAAGTCCGATTCAAATAAAAATATCTAGAATACACAACGTCCTGAAACTCAGGCTCACGAACAGCAATACATTTTCTTTGCAAAATTTCTTCCGTCTATTGAGGACAAAGTATCATTTTATACCTGGCCTGAGTGGGAATAGTTCGTATATACACATTCTATTAAATAAGCAGGGGGCAGTTGGTTCAACCCAAACATCATCTTAGGTTAAATTAACAGTATTAGACTAGGAGAACATAAGAGCTGAAATCAGGTCTGTTTCATACTATTTCCTTTTGGCAACAATGTTTCAGATAATTGTGTTTCCCCCAAACTTGTTCTCCTGTCGCCTTTTCTAAATCACAAGTAATTCCATACTTCTGTTTGCATCGTATATTTACATCGGTATAGTTCACAAATCATACGTAGTACTTTCTTTTAAAAGACAATTCGTATGATTTACAAATCATATGTAGTGAACGTTTTAGCACTCAATGTACGTGATTTCCATACGTGTTCATATTTGCTACTCTATACATATACATATTTCTCATTGTATTTCTAAAAGTCTCTTTTCGAGATTCCATGCACATGATCTGAAATGGTAATTTATATTCGTTCAACTCATACGACTAACCTCATACTTAATGTTCATATATTCCTTTCTTCGTAGTAAAATAACTTTCTTCCTATACATATATTACGGAACTGCAAATCACAACCCCGCTTTCCTGAGCACAAACTGTACTATCTAACAACATGCACATTAACTTTGTCGCGACTTTCATTAATTTCAGATCCCCCTTTACTCTTAGTTTTCAGTACGTAGTGTAGTGAAATATTACAGCCCTTACATACTCCCCCTATCGCCCACCCCCTCACTCCACTCTAACCATATCTAACATTCCACCTTTTGCCAGTTTCTATAGGATACGCTGCACCGTTACGGGTACTTAGTCTACCACCCTAGGAAATTCACACATTCTCACCATCTCCGAGCACCGCTTAAAGGACCTAGTGCGCATGCGTGACATACCATGTTGTGTCTATGTTTTTTCGAATTGAATTTCAGGTGTACCCTGCGTCGATACCAGAAGGGGACATTTGTGCGGCCCCTGCCCTCCCGGTTTCACCGGCGACGGCACACGAGACGGTTGTCGTCGCATTTTGGCTGATAGACCAATTTGTTTTCCTGGTGAGACCCCCACCCCCAATATTGACCCTTGACCCCCGAAAAAACTCCATTGTCTGATTCTCGTGCTGATGAGATTTTGCGAGATCTGCTGTTGAGCGAACGAGATATTGCAATATGTATCGTACCTTGAGCACGATTGCGCGTGCAGCTGTATAAAACAAAACAACGAGTTCCAAACTGCGCACTAGCACATGCGCACTCTGGCAGCCTCACTTTCGCGTGTTTTACCACAAATCACCCAATCATGTTCATGATCACAATTATCAGCTTTTGCTTGTATATGAAATAAGGAATCACTAAATAGGTATGATGTAAATAGGTTGAATACACACGAATATCTAATTAGGAGTGCAGGAAATCAGGTGTAGGGATGAATGTACGTATGAACATAATGTGAATGCTTTCAGGCGTTGATTGTATCCCTCAGCCAGGCGGGTTTAGGTGCGGACCCTGCCCGCCAGGGTATACCGGGGACGGCACTCGCAATGGCTGCCGAAGATCTGGTTGTGCCAACAGTCCCTGCTATCGCGGTGAGCAGCCCTTCCCTGCACATGCGCAGAACGTTCAGTAGAGCAACACCGCTGTATCATTATGTTCAGTAAAGCCTTTACTATACGCTGCTTGTAGAATGCTTCCTGTATTGTCTCTGTGTTCAGTTCATGCCTCATTATATCACTTTCAGCAGCATGACTTTGGATTTTACCTATCCCTCACAAAATCCGAAACGATTGATTAAAAACTTGAATGACAATATGGTATATGAAAATATATCTCGTAATGAATTCTGAGTATGACATGTTTTATCCGAGCGAGTGATGTTCGATTCAATAGCTGATACCCAATCATGGATTAAACCCCTAGATCAATAATCAACATAATGACAATTGAGGTCCATCTTTATTTCTTAATTTTAGGATAAGCACTTACATGTCTAGGGTTCTTTAAAAGACCAATTAACCTGTAAAATACCTTGTGGATTTGAATCCCGTTTGTTCCCTACCGTACGTATGTTCGTGCCTGCACGGGCCTTTTACATGGGACGCCAGCGAATGCCTTCGACGCATTCAATCCGTGTTTACATTTTCTTCCATCACAGGTTTCACCCATGTCCCAACCCTCCAATGGATGTCCCGACAAGAGCTGTTTCCTTCATTTAATCATTCTTCTTTATTGTCAACCAGTTTCTGAACACGAGCCTGTTTCGGTTTGCTTTAATTGTGCGCTTGCGTTTGCTTGTTCTCCGCTTGCTTTGCAGTAGTTTCTGATTGCACCTCCAGATGGCGTCCCTATTGGAAGTACTGTTACAGCGCCATCTATGTTTTGATTTGCATATTATTCGACAGGTGTAGTCTGCATGACCAATGGCAATGGTGGCTCTGAATGCGGGCCCTGTCCAGCTGGCTATACAGGCGATGGCACCCTGAATGGCTGTTCTCTCATTGGTTGTAACGACTTTCCTTGCTTTCGTGGTGAGCTTACGCACTAATCCTGCTTTCAGTACATCAACGTTAGGGTCAACGTATTCGTTATATAAATATATATAGATTCATATATAAGCAATACAAAAAATCAATGGACCGTAATTTACAACATAATCAAAGCTCTAGATAAATCTTTATGACGTTGTTGTGCATGGTATCATTTTTTAGAGATGGAACAAGTTTATTTACTGTTCATTGCAATTGGCAAAACGTCTAGAGATTTAATGTCACTCCATAACCAGGATGATACATCAACATTCACAACATGCTTCGCTAAAAAGTAATAGTTGATGTGTTTCATCCAGTTCATACAGGACTATATATTTCATTTCAATAAATCTGACCTCAGAAATCAACTTAATACTTTGACTCTTTACGTGTAATGGCAAAACTGAGCTCATATGCTTATAACCCAAGCTTATTCTTGTATGCTATGCTTTAGCTTTTTTCGCTTATGTATCACCTATAGTCACGATAGGCTATTGTGGATAAAACATATCGGTGTAATATAGGACCACTGTTCTTGACATAATCTGGCATCTTCTCTCGCATAGCTTTATACTTGAATATATTATAATCTAGGTGTGTATGGCTATTCTCTTTAAAGCGCTGCCATTAATAAACGTTGATGCTTAATTAATTAATTTCAATACTATATAATTCAGGTAAAATATAGTTTAATGTCTCAATGACGATGCATGGCGAATTAGAAGGAAGTTCTCATAACCCTTATTATGTATACACTATACCATGATATATCTGTCAAGGCTTAAGAAAATCGATGATATATGCAATATATCATTTGATACTGTTATATCAAGGACAACAATAAAACACATTTCGATATTTCAAATCAGATAATGTTCTTAACACACAACGTGAACGTCATGAGAAAATGATAATAATGATAATAATAATGATAATTATAATGATGATAAAAATGATAATAATAATAATAATAACAATAATAATTATAATAGTAATAACAATAATAATAATAATAATAATAATAATAATAATAATAATAATAATAATAATTCAAGTAAGACGATTAAAAACATATTTTGAAATGCTCAAACTAGTATGGAGCAATCATGTATGGAGCAATTATGTACTATCAACAATATGAAGAGTAAATCATCTGTATGCTTAACCCAGCATCTGCCTATAAAATATCCAAATATTACACAACAAATATCTAAAAGGCCCTATGTCTAAGAGGTATAGTTACCAGTCTTATACAATCTTATATAGCGGGTATCCAAGGAACCGTCAGTATAACTAGTCACGATTAATCTGCTATACTAGTAAGTGAAAAATGACAATAAAAAGATCCCCACATTTAGACAGGACAGAAGCCTATCATCCTATAACGAGGTAGCTTTAACAAATCTTACCAACCTTATGTTATTCAAATTGATGAGGATTAAATGTTTTGTTTTCCTATTCTCATGACAAAATCCCACATAGCTTTGAAAAAAGAAAACTATGGAGATATAAAACTACTCGCATTCAGGTTTTGCATTTGATGTTACATTCTTGCAAAAATGTTGCCTAAAAGAAAAAATGATTTTCAAGGTCATGGATGTTAACACTTCTGAGAAAGTTAGCAAGGATTTATAACAAATGCCACCTGATGGTTCGCCTTTAATGTGTGATAGTACACCCAAAATACCCGGACATCATTTACCTATCATGCATTGCTCTGACGTTCTGGCTTTCAGGTGTTTCATGTTTGGACACTCCTAACGGGTACAGGTGTGGTCAGTGCCCGCCAGGAATGACCGGCGATGGGAGTAGAAATGGTTGCAGAAGGATTTCATGTGCTGATAACATCTGCTTTTATGGTGAGAGTCTATAAGTCCAGCAACTAACAGTCTTACGCCCCCTTCTCTGTGTACTCTTCCCCATCTCTAAGACAGTATATATTGTATATCACGAAGAGCCTCTCATTTTGTTGGTATCTAAACATACAGTATATATATATATATATATATATATATATATATATATATATATATATATATATATATATATATATATATATATATATATATACATATATATATATGGTAGGCTTATTTTTCAATTAAGCAAAGTATATTATGTTTTTCATGCAGGTCAAAACATTTACCTTTTGTAAAGTTCCACGTCTCGTTTATCAAGCCAAAAATAAGATATTCCCGTCACGGTCTTCCACGATCTCACACTGCGTAAAGCCAATTATTTGGACATCTCATTTGTAGTAAGATCTGTGTATGATATTCAAAACATGGTGCCTAAAAATATTGCAGAAAAAACAAGCTTTTTATAAAAGCAAATATCAAGAAAAATTGTCATGTAAAACATTTTAATTTTTAATTTCAATTTTTAATTTCAATTTTTAATTTCAATTTTTAATTTCAATTTATCATTCCAAGCCAAGCCAAGCCCTTTATTAATTACATTATTGTCTCATCTTAACGTGTAAGATATGTTCATAACACAGTACTTTCGTAAACGCACTATCGCCAAATAGGATAAGAGTCTATTCAGGTTTACCCATTCTCTGCTCTAAACTTCACTGTCCGTTGTCTTCAATACTCTTTCTCATGTTTCCATTAATGTCGTTTACAATCATTCCTTAAGCCAATCCTTCCAATCCTTTTCATTGAAAGTGATTCGTATGGACTTTATCTATCAACCCCTGGTGACCCCTCTATATTGATTGTGCTGTACACCCAATCGTGTTGTTCGTCGTATTAACTCTAGTGTTTAATTTCTCCGCTAGGCGTCGCTTGTATGGACACGGCATCCGGTCCAAGGTGCGCTCCCTGCCCCGCGGGATTCACTGGAGATGGTACCCGAGATGGGTGCCACAGATACTCTTGTGCAGACAATCCATGTTACCAGGGTGAGGCCGCCTATTTACGTGGAGTCAATTCTCTTTCTATTCATCGCTATGTCTGAAAATTGTAATATTGGATTGAGGAGTTGATTCTCCAATGATATCGTTAATTTGTTTGCTTACGCGTATCCCATATGCGCTTGCTGCATACTTTAAAAGCATATCCCACGTGCGCATAGATTCCTTGTCCAGTAAGCGTTAAACCTTTGCCTCCATTTATCATTCATCCAATCATTAAAGGTATTGTTTGGGAAAGAGTTAAGAAAATGCTGCGATCACGATGTATACTTTAAACCCATTGTAGCTGCCGTTCATTTACCGATTGTCCAACTTGAGTACGAATAACATGCATATCACGTCAATGGTTATATCCGGATGCATTTCTTTCTCAGAGAAAGGACCTTTTTCTGAGGTTTCTGATCCTTTGCTATGATAAATATGAAATTGTGATCGTATCAAATAGAACACAGCAGAGATTTGTGAATATTTTCAATGTTACCTTTATTTATATCTGTTAATATTTATCCGCAAAATCAGAGACGATTTGATCCAATTGCACTCTACCTTTTCACATATTTCACTATGCTTTCACGCTGAAAACTCTGCACAACCAGCCACGCATGCACTTTCAGTACGCACACATGTTCCGCACCCATTTCCTTTATGATCTTTAATGAAGGGAACAGAAATAGGTTATGTATGTGTTGCTCGCCACATATCCTACGTTCAGTCAGATGGTCATGTTGTTGAGAAATCCACGTTGTACGTGAACCATTGGTACGTGCAATAATACGTCATTAATCTAATGGAAACAGTGCCATTTGTACAATCTTACAATTGATGAAAGTGTGCGATATCGAAATGGTTTTCCCTCAGAAGGGGAGGAGTATTTTTGTAAAGACATCCACTTCATCAATTATCACTCATATGGGTCATCCTATATCATTCAAATGCCCTGCCTTGCTACATGTCACCGCTATTTTCTGCGCGTTTGCAGGTGACCAAAGCATTATCTACTTCTCGAAATCCCTATGTGTACATGGATGGACCAATACAAATCACGCCTTTTTGTTGTCGATTCCACGTATTTGCTCATTACGCTAAGCCTGTTTCTGCTGAAAAAGAAGAGCTATTACTTGCGCTTGGAAACAACTGGTACATTGTCTCTTAATTCACCAGGAAATTAACATGTAAATCAGTGAATATATAAGAAATGCGACAAAATTGTCATTATCTTGGGGTAAATCGGTGTCTTCCCCGGGTACACGTTATTTCTTTACATGTCACAACTGGCAATCCAATATTTAGACTTGCTTTAGCAAAACAAGTGACTCTACATGTAGAACGATTTCATTTCTAAAACCGAAAATCAAACTTTCTCTTTTTTACTTTTCCTGGTGAATATGAGATGAAGACCATTACAATGAAGGATCTTTTTAGGTGTGGAGTGTCGGGAGTACAATGGGGATGTACGGTGTGGAGCTTGTCCGCCAGGACTCACAGGAGATGGCACACGAAATGGCTGTAAAAGGCTATCTTGTAGAGATAATCCCTGCTTTCCTGGTGAGCTAACAATCCTTACTAATCTCTCCTGTTAATAATGTAATTATCCTAACACTATCCTAACCTGTTCGTACTTACACTTTACATTACCTTATCCTGAAAACATATACTAATTAATGAATCAAAGGGTTCTATAAATGGAGTTGTAGCTTGTTAAATAACAAACAATGAATAAAATCTGAATTCTAAACATATGAATGTATAAATAAAGAAAAAAGGTCATTTCGGATATCAGATGCAATAATATCTTTTTAAGAATTGATTTGATAGATAATCATAATAAAATGATGATAATACTAACAATAATGATGATAATAATAATAATAATGATAATAATAATAATAATAAAAACAAATAGTAATAATAATAATAATAATAATAATTATAATGGTAATTGTGATAATTGAAACTACCATGTAATGGTGATAAAAATAGAATAACCGTTAAACCTTAAATGAAAAACAATTTACTGCAAAACAAATATTCACAAGAGAACTTATTGAGTTTATAAAATTACCAATGATTTTAGAGCGAGTTATGTTCCCTATTTAAAGAAACGACAACCGTTAGAAAAATTTTCCTCCAATCTTTATCTGATAAATATTGTATATTCTCTGGCTTCACATAGGGCGTTCTAACTAACAAAGACGTCCCTGACAAACCGAAAAAAGGAACCGTTTCTAAGTCACTGCTGTGTGTATAAATGAACCAAAAAAATTCCCGGGCCCATCAGTGGCCTAAACTTCTTAGTGCAAACTTCTTTGTATTGCAAAATTCACCTCACACGCCCTATAAACATATATACATATATACATATATATATATATATATATATATATATATATATATATATATATATATATATATATATATATATATATATACATATATATATATATACATATATATATATATATATATATATATATATATATATATGTATATATATATATATATATATACATGTATATAGTTTCTCAAGATATCTGTATATATCTATCTATATCTATATCTACATCTATATATCTATATCTATATATATATATATATATATATATATATATATATATATATATATATATATATATATATATATAAATATATATATATATATATATATATATATATATATATATATATATATATATATATATATATATATATATATATATATATATATATATATATATATATACATATATACATGTATATAGTTTCTCAAGATATTTCCCCACCATCTTTTTAAACTCAGCACAAATCAAGTTAAATCGGTCTATAGACCTATATTCATAATCATCATTACTTTCTAACCTGATGACGATGTAGGAGGGGTGCTGGGTTTGTAGGTACGGCGTGCTGGGAGGAGAGCGGGGTGGTGCGCTGTGGGGCGTGCCCTGCAGGGTATGTAGGCAATGGTTTCCGCAATGGCTGCAGGAGGGCGGCATGCAGTGATGATCCCTGCTTCCCTGGTGAGCCGCCAAGAAACTAAAGCACAGAAATATACCATTATACAATTATTAAAGTTGAGATGTGAATAGATGCCCATATCTTAAATACATATTAAAAATATTATAATTACTTTACCTTTGAGACTTGTTAGAATTAACTCCACAATAATACCAAGTAAATGAATGGCAAACTTATATGGAATTATTATTTGTTTCTGATAAAAATAGATGATTTATAACAAAAGAAAAATACATGTAGATAAACTCTTCCTTCGATTTCAAATTTACTTATTGAAATGCTGAAGTTAGGTATGAAGAAAATAAATTACTATTAAAATTACACAAAATAATAAAGATGTGGAATAATTATATCATTGCTATAATAAAATGAATAATGATAAAACTTATAATAATAACAATAGAAATAATAATAGAGATGATTTTGACAATGGTGATAGTGTTTATAACAATTAACCATTAAATATTTCTAATTTAATTAATTATCACTGTCAAAATACCTTACATACTGATAATGCCGAATGTCCATGATCATCATTTGGCAAAGAGAATGTAATCTATAGTTACGTACCTAATTGATTCCCTATGACCAGTGTCTGCAGTGTCCCCCTGTTCCAGGTGTGATGTGTGTGGACGTGGGGGGCGGTGCCCGCTGTGGTACGTGCCCATTCGGGTTCACGGGTAGCGGCTTCACCTGTAGGCGTCTCGCAAACCTTACCTGTAGACATAACCCGTGCTTTAGCGGTGAGCAATACCTAAACTCATGCTACTATTTCACACTGTTTTCTACTAATCAAACTGACTAACGTAGGGCATAATGCTCATATCAATAAATATTTATACATAATTACATATCAATTAAAACAGCATTAATTTGCAGACAAAATAATTACATTAATGACATATAAACAAAAATATTTATATTTAAGCAGTTTACACCATAAATATTACACAATTAGCCATACCCTATTTCCTTTCTTCTTTTTCCTACTCTCATTTTCTATTATGCATGCATATATTATATAAGAATAATCATTCTTCATTGTTCCTGACTAATCAGAACTAGGAGGAAAATATTAACTTACCTCACACTTTCTTGTTTTTGTAATTAAAATAATTCACATCGCACTTTATCTAATCATCACTTTATCTGATAATTATACATGCACTTATTTAACCTTTGCACTGACCTACATTGATGACCTTTCACTGACCTACTTCACCCTCACTTGCACGCTGTCGTTGACCTGTATTTCAGGGGTGGAATGCAGAGACATACACGGCACTGCTAAATGCGGACCCTGCCCGCCAGGGTACACAGGGGATGGTACCCGCAATGGCTGTAACCGTGTAACCTGCCGTGACAGCCCATGTTACCCTGGTGAGATAACACCCTTAATATGATACACACCTACCAATGGAATTATGCCCTTAACCCTTCCCATGCTAAGGCTACCTTTGTCCAAAGCACAAGATTGCAAAGATCTTTGAAAACCATCTAAACCCTGTCTGTTGGTACTGATTGAAGATCTCTTGTTGAGTACTCTCAGATGAGTGCCCATGTGCCAGGGTTTCAGTCGTTTTCCAGATTTTCTTGCATCTATGTGTGTTGTCCAAATTAGTTACTAGCAGCAAATGGATTAAATGTCGTTGAGGGTGCAACAGTTCATTTGTATTTATTAAGTTGTTGTCCAATACGCTTATGTGGATATTTTCAGTGTACCATATTTGACAGACATGGCTCATTCCTTTTTAAAAGTGGGGTCAATTCACTTTAGTACATCACTAGAAAAGTGAAGTAATGTATATTTTGAATACTCAAAACAATTATCCTCGATCATACGATGTATACATATTGTTCATTAAATACCAACTTAATTTGCTAATATTGGTATTCTTCAGTATCATGATCAACGTTTACACAAATGCCCATTGGTAGGTGTATCTATTAACAATTGCACTACACATAGATAATAGTGATAGACTAGAATAGGTACATATAGGGGTATTCATATGTCATTTTGGTATTCAAAAGTGAAAGTGTTTAGGAAAGATGCATTATAACAATTAATGATTAAAGGTATGTGTGAGTGGCCATACGATCCATATTGTCATTATCATGTTCAACAAGGTGTTGCATCGCTTTACATCTTTTGTAGTCGTGAAGTATGTGTAGAAAGGACTTAACTTTTGATAGATATTAATTTTTTGATCTCCCTAATATTAACCTAATCAACCTTTATTGATCAATGGTTCATTTTCCATTTTCAATGCTGATCAACTCAATAGGAATCGGATCTTCGAAATAATTTTGTTAGTTATACGATTACAATAAATAAATGGCAAAATGAAGCAGACCTCTTCTGAAGTGTATATTTATTTATGGATATATTTTGATTTTGTTTAGTTACATTGAGGATATTTTTGTACCATAATGTATTCGGTGTTTTCCTTGAAGCCGCAAGAAAATGACATGAAAATGAATAAAACGTTTTGATTATAATTTACAATCCACCAAAAACTTCTCTAAACAGAATTCAAATACCATTCCTCATACTTTAATATCATAGCATATATAACTGTGAGAATTCTAGCGAAAAAGTATTACCCGATAAACATTAATAAATATATTTTAAAAGTACAATACCTAGGTCTACTGGAAATCAGATAACAGTACTTATGACACAAGCCTAACTGCTCTACCCTATTGCACATACTGCCCTTCACCCCACCTCTTGCATGCCCCCCCCCCCCCCCACCCCTCAATGACTAACCCCTCCTCCGTATTTCAGGTGTAGCTTGTCGAGAATATGGCGGCGTTGTGAGATGTGGGCCTTGCCCCCCTGGGCTGACGGGTGATGGCACACGCAATGGCTGTAAGCGTGCTGGCTGTGCCAACAATGTGTGTTACCCTGGTGAGAAAACTATTGAAATAGTGCCATTATTTGCATTACAAATAATGGTAAATGTTACGTAGATTGCGTTTTTTCGTACACTGTCGTCCGTCATTTATGACGTTACTCGTTGTTGGTGAAGTAATGCATTGAGCTAACATGTTTGCTTGGACAACTAATCAATAATTATGTATGCATTTATATAGAACACTTATGTATAAATTTCCAAGATACAACTTTGCTTAATTGGTAAGGTCAGCCAACCACATACATTTACATACACGTACATGTACCCGTACACGTATATATATATATATATATATATATATATATATATATATATATATATATATATATA
>OZ012692.1:40758007-40768007 GCA_963942565.1 Maea johnstoni | reverse complement strand
CCGCTTTCCTGAGCACAAACCGTACTATCTAACAACATGCACATTAACTTTGTCGCGACTTTCATTAATTTCAGATCCCCCTTTATTCTTAGTTTCCAGTACGTAGTGTAGTGAAATATTACAGGCCTTACATACCCCCCCCCCCCCCCCCTATCGCCCACCCCCCTCACTCCACTCTAACCATATCTAACATTCCACCTTTTGCCAGTTTCTATAGGATATGCTGCACCGTTACGGGTACTTAGTCTACCACCCTAGGAAATTCACACATTCTCACCATCTCCGAGCACCGCTTAAAGGACCTAGTGCGCATGCGTGACATACCATGTTGTGTCTATGTTTTTTTCGAATTGAATTTCAGGTGTACCCTGCGTCGACACTAGGAGGGGACATTTGTGCGGCCCCTGCCCTCCCGGTTTCACCGGCGACGGCACACGAGACGGTTGTCGTCGCATTTTGGCTGATAGACCAATTTGTTTTCCTGGTGAGACCCCCACCCCAATATTGACCCTTGACCCCAAAAAAACCCATTGTCTGATTCTCGTGGTGATGAGATTTTGCGAGATCTGCTGTTGAGCGGACGAGATATTGCAATATGTATCGTACCTTGAGCACGATTGCGCGTGCAGCTGTATAAAACGATGAGTTCCAAACTGCGCACTTGCACATGCGCACTCTGGCAGCCTCACATTCGCGTGTTTTACCACAAATCACCCAATCATGTTCGTGATCACAATTATCAGCTTTTGCTTGTATATGAAATAAGGAATCACTAAATAGGTATGATGTAAATAGGTTGAATACACACGATTATCTAATTAGGAGTGCAGGAAATCAGGTGTAGGGATGAATGTACGTATGAACATAATGTGAATGCTTTCAGGCGTTGATTGTATCCCTCAGCCAGGCGGGTTTAGGTGCGGACCCTGCCCGCCAGGGTATACCGGGGACGGCACTCGCAATGGCTGCCGAAGATCTGGTTGTGCCAACAGTCCCTGCTATCGCGGTGAGCAGCCTTCCCTGCACATGCGCAGAACGTTCAGTAGAGCAACACCGCTGTTTCATTATGCTCAGTAACGCCTTTACTATACGCTGCTTGTAGAATGCTTCCTGTACTGTCTGTGTTCAGTTCATGCCTCATTATATCACTTTCAGCAGCATGACTTTGGGTTTTACCTATCCCTCACAAAATCCGAAACGATTGATTAAAAACTTGAATGACAATATGGCATATGAAAATATATCTCGTAATGAATTCTGACTATGACATGTTTTATCCGAGCGTGTGACGTTCGATTCAATAGCTCATACCCAATCATGGATTAAACCCTAGATCGATAATCAACATAATGACAATTGAGGTCCATCTTTATTTCTTAATTTTAGGATAAGCACTTACATCTCTAAAATATCAATTAACCTGTAAAATACCTTGTGGATTTGAATCCCGTTTGTTCCCTACCGTACGTATGTTCGTGCCTGCACGGGCATTTTACATGGGAGGCCAGCGAATGCCTTCGACGCATTCAATCCGTGTTTATATTTTCTTCCATCACAGGTTTCACCCATGTCCCAACCCTCCAATGGATGTCCCGACAAGAGCTGTTTCCTTCATTTAATCATTCTTCTTTATTGTCAACCAGTTTCTGAACACGAGCCTGTTTTCGTTTGCTTTAATTGTGCGCTTGCGTTTGCTTGTTCTCCGCTTGCTTTGCAGTAGTTTCTGATTGCACCTCCAGATGGCGTCCCTATCGGAAGTACTGTTACAGCGCCATCTATGTTTTGATTTGCATATTATTCGACAGGTGTAGTCTGCATGACCAATGGCAATGGTGGCTCTGAATGCGGGCCCTGTCCAGCTGGCTATACAGGCGATGGCACCCTGGATGGCTGTTCTCTCATTGGTTGTAACGACTTTCCTTGCTTTCGTGGTGAGCTTACGCACTAATCCTGCTTTCAGTACATCAACGTTGGGTCAACGTATTCGTTATATAAATATATATAGATTCATACATAAGCAATACAAAAAATCAATGGACCGTAATTTACAACATAATCAAAGCTCTAGATAAATCTTTATGACGTTGTTGTGCATGGTATCATTTTTTAGAGATGGAACAAGTTTATTCACTGTTCATATGCAATTGGCAAAACGTCTAGAGATTTAATGTCACTCCATAACCAGGATGATAAATCAACATTCACAACATGCTTCGCTAAAAAGTAATAGTTGATGTGTTTCATCCAGTTCATACAGGACTCTAGATTTCATTTCAATAAATCTGACGTCAGAAATCAACTTAATACTTTGACTCTTTACGTGTAATGGCAACACTGAGCTCATCAGCTTATAACCCAAGCTTATTCTTGTATGTTATGCTTTAGCTTTTTTCGCTTATGTATCTCCTATAGTCACGATAGGCTATTGTGGATAAAACATATCGGTGTAATATAGGACCACCGTTCTTGACATAATCTGGCATCTTCTCTCGCATAGCTTTTTACTCGAATATATTATAATCTAGGTGTGTATGGCTATTCGTTTTAAAGCGCTGCCATTAATAAACGTTGATGCTTAATTAATTAATTTCAATACTATATAATTCAGGTAAATTATAGTTTAATGTCTCAATGACGATGCATGGCGAATTAGAAGGAAGTTCCCATAATCCTAATTATGTATACACTATACCATGCTATATCTGTCAAGGCTTTAGAACATTGATGATAGATGCAATATGAGGACCATTTGCCACTGTTACGTTATCATCTGATACTGTTATATCAAGGAAAACAATAAAACACATTTCGATATCTTAAATCAGATGATGTTATTAACACTCAACGTGAACGTCATGAGAAAATAATGATACCAATAATAATAATGATAATAATAATAATAATAAATAATAATAATAATAATAATAATAATAATAATAATAATGATAACAATAATAATTCATTTAAGAAGATTAAAAACATTTTGAAATGCACACTTTAGTTTGGAGCAATCATGTATGGAGCAAGTATGTACTATCAACTATATGAAGAGTAAATCATCTATATGTTTAACCCATCATCTACCTATAAAATATCCAAATATTACACAACATATATCTAAAAGCCCTTATGTTTAAGTGGTATAGTTACCAGTCGTATAGAGTCTTATATAACGGATATCTAGGGCACCTTCAGTATAACTAGTCACGATTAATCTGTTATAGGTGAAAAATGGGAATAAATAATAAAAAAAAAACATTTAGACCGGACAGAAGCCTATCATCCTATAACGAGGTACCTTCAACAAACTTTACCAGCCTTATGCTATTCAAATTGATGAGGATTAAATGTTTTGTTTTCCTATTCTCATGACAAAATCCCACATACCTTTGAAAAAAGAAAACTATGGAGACATAAAACTACCCGCATTCAGGTTTTGCATTGATGTTACATTCTTGCAAAAATGTTGCCTAAAAGAAAAAATGATTTTCAAGGTCATTGATGTTAACACTTCTGAGAAAGTTTGTAAGGATTTATAACAAATGCCACCTGATGGTTCGCCTTTAATGTGTGATAGTACACCCAAAGTACCCGAACATCATTTACCTATCATGCATTGCTCTGACGTTCTGGCTTTCAGGTGTTTCATGTTTGGACACTCCTAACGGGTACAGGTGTGGTCAGTGCCCGCCAGGAATGACCGGCGATGGGAGTAGAAATGGTTGCAGAAGGATTTCATGTGCTGATAACATCTGCTTTTATGGTGAGAGTCTATAAGTCCTGCAACTAACAGTCTTACGCCCCATTCTCTGTGTACTCTTCCCCATCTCTAAGACAGTATAAAGTGTATATCACGAAGAGCCTCTCATTGTCTTTTGGTATCTAAACATACAGTATATATACATATATATATATATATATATATATATATATATATATATATATATATATATATATATATATATATATATATATATATATACATATATATATATATATATATATATATATATATATATATATATATATATATATATATATATATATATATATATATATATATATATATATAAAGCTTATTTTTCAATTAAGCAAAGTATATTATGTTTTTCATGCAGGTCAAAACGTTTACCTTTTGTAAAGTTCCACGTCTCGTTTATTAAGCCGAAGACAAGATATTCCCGTCACGGTCTTGCACGATCTCACACTGCGTAAAGCCAATTATTTGGACATCTCATTTGTAGTAAGATCTGTGTATGATATTCAAAACATGGTGCCTAACAAGATTGCAGAAAAAACAAGCTTTTTATCAAAGAAAATATCAAGAAAAATTGTCATGTAAAACATTTTAATTTTTAATTTCAATTTTTAATTTCAATTTATCATTCCAAGCCAAGCCAAGCCCTTTATTAATTGCATTATTGTCTCATCTTAACCTGTAAGATATGTTCATTACACAGTACTTTCGTAAACGCACTATCGCCAAATAGGATAAGAGTCTATTCAGGTTTACCCATTCTCTGCTCTAAACTTCACTGTCCGTTGTCTTCAATACTCTTTCTCATGTTTCCATAAATGTCGTTTACAATCATTCCTTAAGCCAATCCTTCCAATCCTTTTCATTGAAAGTGATTCGTATGGGCTTTATCTATCAACCCCTTTTCGTCCCCTGGTGACCCCTCTATATTGTGCTGTACACCCAATCGTGTTGTTCGTCGTATTAACTCTAGTGTTTAATTTCTCCGCTAGGCGTCGCTTGTATGGACACGGCATCCGGTCCAAGGTGCGCTCCCTGCCCCGCGGGATTCACTGGAGATGGTACCCGAGATGGGTGCCACAGATACTCTTGTGCAGACAATCCATGTTACCAGGGTGAGGCCGCCTATTTACGTGGAGTCAATTCTCTTTCTATTCATCGCTATGTCTGAAAATTGTAATATTGGATTGAGGAGTTGATTCTCCAATGATATCGTTAATTTGTTTGCTTACGCGTATCCCATGTGCGCTTGCTGCATACTTTAAAAGCATATCCCACGTGCGCATAGATTCCTTGTCCTGTAAGCGTTAAACCTTTGCCTCCATTTATCATTCATCCAATCATTAAAGGTATTGTTTGGGAAAGGGAGTTAAGAAAATGCTGCGATCACGATGTATACTTTAAACCCATTGTAGCTGCCGTTCATTTACCGATTGTCCAGCTTGATTACGAGTAACATGCATATCATGTCAATGGTTATATCCGGATGCATTTTTTTCTCAGAGAAAGGACCTTTTTCTGAGGTTTCTGATCCTTTGCTATGATATATATGAAATTGTGATCGTATCAAATAGAACACAGCAGAGATTTGTGAATATTTTCAATGTTACCTTTATTTATATCTGTTAATATTTATCCACAAAATCAGAGACGATTTGATCCAATTGCACTCTACCTTTTCACATATTTCACTATGCTTTCACGCTGAAAACTCTGCACAACCAGCCACGCATGCACTTTCAGTAGGCACACATGTTCCGCACCCATTTCCTTTATGATCTTTAATGAAGGGAACAGAAATAAGTTATGTATGTGTTGCTCGCCACATATCCTACTTTCAGTCAGATGGTTATGTTGTTGAGAAATCCACGTTGTACGTGAACCATTGGTACGTGCAATAATACGTCATTACTGGAAACATAACGTCATAATGGAAACAGTGCCATTTGTAAAATCTTACAATTGATGAAAGTGTCCGATATCGAAATGGTTTTCCCTCAGAAGGGAAGGAGTTATTGTAAAAACATCCACTTCATCAATTATCACTCATAAGGGTCATCATAATTCATTCAATATGCCCTGCCTTGCTACATGTCACCGCTATTTTCTGCGCGTTTGCAGGTGACCAAAGCAATATCTACTTCTCGAATTCCCTATGTGTACATGGATGGACCAATACAAATCACGCCTTTTTGTTGTCAATTCCACGTATTTGCTCATTACACTAAACCTGTTTCTGCTGAAAAAGAAGAGCTATGACTTGCGCTTGGGAACAACTGGTACATTGTCTCTTAATTCACCAGGATATAAACATGTAAATCAGTGAATATATAAGAAATGCGACAAAGTTGTCGTTCATATCTTGAGGTAAATCTGTGTCTTCCCCGGGTACACAATATATCTCTACATGTCACAACTGGCAATCCAATATTTAGACTTGATATAGCAAAACAAATGACTCAACATGTAGAACGACTTCATTTCTAAAACCTAAAATCAAACTTTCTCTTTTATACTTTTCCTGGTGAATGTGAGACCAAGACCATTACAATGAAGGATCTTTTTAGGTGTGGAGTGTCGGGAGTACAATGGGGAGGTACGATGTGGAGCTTGTCCGCCAGGACTCACAGGAGATGGCACACGAAATGGCTGTAAAAGGCTATCTTGTAGAGATAATCCCTGCTTTCCTGGTGAGCTAACAATCCTTACTAATCTCTCCTGTTGATAATGTAATTATCCTAACACTATCCTAACCTGTTCGTACTTACACTTTACATTACCTTATCCTGAAAACATATACTAATTAATGAATCAAAGGGTTCTATAAATGGAGTTGTAGCTTGTTAAATAACAAACAATGAATAAAATCTGAATTCTAAACATATGAATGTATAAATAAAGAAAAAAAGGTCATTTCGGATATCAGATGCAATAATATCTTTTTAAGAATTGATTTGATAGATAATCATAATAAAATGATGATAATACTAACAATAATGATGATAATAATAATAATAATAATGATAATGATAATAATAATAATAATAAAAACAAATAGTAATAATAATAATAATAATAATAATAATAATAATAATAATAATAATTATAATGGTAATTGTGATAATTGAAACTACCATGTAATGGTGATAAAAATAGAATAACCGTTAAACCTTATAAATAAAAAACAATTTACTGCAAAACAAATATTCACAAGAGAACTTATTGAGTTTATAAAATTACCAATGATTTTAGAGCGAGTTATGTTCCCTATTCAAAGAAACGACAACCGTTAGAAACATTTTCCTCCAATCTTTATCTGATAAATATTGTATATTCTTTGGCTTCACATAGGGCGTTCTAACTAACAAAAACGTCCCTGACAAACCGAAAAAAGGAACCGTTTCTAAGTCACTGCTGTGTGTATAAATGAACCAAAAAAATTCCCGGGCCCATCAGTGGCCTAAACTTCTTAGTGCAAACTTCTTTGTATTGCAAAAATTCACATCACACGCCCTATAAACATATATACATATATGTACATATATACATATATATATATATATATATATATATATATATATATATATATATATATATATATATATATATATATATATATATATATATATATATATACATATATATATATATATATATATATATACAGGTATATAGTTTCTCAAGATATCTGTATATATCTATCTATATCTATATCTACATCTATATATCTATATCTATATCTATATCTATATATATATATATATATATATATAAATATATATATATATATATATATATATATATATATATATATATATATATATATATATATATATATATATATATATATATATATATATATATATATATATACATATATACATGTATATAGTTTCTCAAGATATTTCCCCACCATCTTTTTAAACTCAGCACAAATCAAGTTAAATCGGTCTATAGACCTATATTCATAATTTACATTACTTTCTAACCTGATGACGATGTAGGAGGGGTGCTGGGTTTGTAGGTACGGCGTGCTGGGAGGAGAGCGGGGTGGTGCGCTGTGGGGCGTGCCCTGCAGGGTATGTAGGCAATGGTTTCCGCAATGGCTGCAGGAGGGCGGCATGCAGTGATGATCCCTGCTTCCCTGGTGAGCCGCCAATAAACTAAAGCACAGAAATATACCATTATACAATTATTAAAGTTGAGATGTGAATAGATGCCCATATCTTAAATACATATTAAAAATATTATAATTACTTTACCTTTGAGACTTTTTAGAATTAACTCCACAATAATACCAAGTAAATGAATGGCAAACTTATATGGAATTATTATTTGTTTCTGATAAAAATAGATGACTTATAACAAAAGAAAAATACATGTAGATAAACTCTTCCTTCGATTTCAAATTTACTTATTGAAATGCTGAAGTTAGGTATGAAGAAAATAAATTACTATTAAAATTACACAAAATAAAGAAGATGTGGAATAATTATATCATTGCTATGATAATAATGATAATAATAATAATAATGATAATATTAATATTAATAATGATGATGATAATGATAATAATAATAATAAAATGAATAATGATAAAACTTATAATAATAACAATAGAAATAATAATAGAGATGATTTTGACAATGATGATAGTGTTTATAACAATTAACCATTAAATATTTCTAATTTAATTAATTATCACTGTCAAAATACCTTACATACTGAAAATGCCGAATGTCCATGATCATCATTTGGCAAAGAGAATGTAATCTATAGGTACGTACCTAATTGATTCCCTATGACCAGTGTCTGCAGTGTCCCCCTGTTCCAGGTGTGATGTGTGTGGACGTGGGGGGCGGTGCCCGCTGTGGTACGTGCCCATTCGGGTTCACGGGTAGCGGCTTCACATGTAGGCGTCTCGCAAACCTTACCTGTAGACATAACCCGTGCTTTAGCGGTGAGCAATATCTCAACTCATGCTACTATTTCACACTGTTTTCTACTAATCAAACTGACTAACGTAGGGCATAATGCTCATATCAATAAATATTTATAGATAATTACATATCAATTAAAACAGCATTAATTTGCAGACAAAATAATTACATTAATGACATATAAACAAAAATATTTATATTCAAGCAGTTTACACCATAAATATTACACAATTAGCCATACCCTATTTCCTTTCTTCTTTTTCCTACTGTCATTTTCTATTATGCATGCCTATATTATATAAGAATAATCATTCTTCACTGTTCCTGACTAATCAGAACTAGGAGGAAAATATTAACTTACCTCACACTTTCTTGTTTTTGTAATCAAAATAATTCACATCGCACTTTATCTAATCATCACTTTATCTGATAATTATACATGCACTTATTTAACCTTTGCACTGACCTACATTGATGACCTTTCACTGACCTACTTTACCCTCACTTGCACGCTGTCGTTGACCTGTATTTCAGGGGTGGAATGCAGAGACATACACGGCACTGCTAAATGCGGACCCTGCCCGCCAGGGTACACAGGGGATGGTACCCGCAATGGCTGTAACCGTGTAACCTGCCGTGACAGCCCATGTTACCCTGGTGAGATAACACCCTTAATATGATACACACCTACCAATGGAATTATACCCTTAACCCTTCCAATGCTAAGGCTACTTTTGTCTAAAGCACAAGAACGCAAATATCTTTAAAAGAACCATCTAAACTCTGTCATGTTGGTACTCATTGGATAGCCCTTGCTGAGTTCTCTCAGATGAGTACCCACATGCCAGTGTTTCAGTCATTTTCCATATTTTTTGCATCTATTTGTATTGTCCAAATTAGCTACAAGCAGCAAATGGATTAAATGTCGTTGAGGGTGCAACAGTTCATTTGTATCTATTCAGTTGTTGTCCAATACGATTATGTGGATATTTTCAGTGTACCATATTTGACAGACATGGCTCATTCCTTTTTAAAAGTAAGCGCAATTCACTTTAGTACATCACTAGAAAAGTGAAGTAATGTATATTTTGAATACTCAAAACAATTATCCTCGATCATACGATGTATACATATTGTTCATTAAATACCAACTTAATTTGCAAATATTGGTATTCTTCAGTATCATGATCAACGTTTACACAAATGCTCATTGGTAGGTGTATCTATTAACCATTGCACTACACATAGATAGTGATAGACTAGAATAGGTACATACATGTATAGGGGTATTCATATGTCATTT
>OZ012692.1:40748007-40753007 GCA_963942565.1 Maea johnstoni | reverse complement strand
CCAAATTTGTATTGTATTCTGTATAACGATATAAGTTCTATTCATATCTCATTAATCAAGACTACATGTGAATATATTCGTTGAAGACATAATATCAATGTCAAGTTGTAATCCTATAAACGCCTATGTTCCCTACATAGAGTTAACACTATAAACACCTATATCCCATACCTTTCCACAGTGCGCCGTACAACCCTGTGACCCAAGGGTGCAGTGCACCAACCTGAACCCTGGCTTCATGTGTGGTCCATGCCCACCAGGGTTCACTGGGCCAGAGCTTCGCGGAGCAGGACTGGACTTTGCAAGGGCTAACAAACAGGTAAAATCTGCTACCTGATTATTGTCCTTTTCTATGTTATAAACAACGCGAGATTTAATACTTAAGATTCTTCATAACGTTCGTTTGGTTCTTATGCACAACATGAATAAAAAACAGCAGTTCTGTTTGCTAAATTAAAATAAAATAATGTTATAACATTTTTGCTTGCAATGGGCGATCAACGTAAACAATATTGGTGGTACAGCATTATACAAATTTCGATATGTGTTTTTATTACTTATACTTTCCAGAGATGCATTGCATGTGATGGATAATGCATATAAGAAGGTAACATATAAATGAAATAAACTAAACATCCAATACATACCTGATAAGTTTGCAAAAAGGCTAACCAATTGTCATGCAGTAACATTGGCACAATGGACAGCAATGTTTCTTTTTATCATTATCATTATAT
The DNA here is from genome assembly GCA_963942565.1 of Maea johnstoni. NCBI lineage: Eukaryota > Metazoa > Annelida > Polychaeta > Spionida > Magelonidae > Maea > Maea johnstoni. Next base: position 40,752,270 of record OZ012692.1, on the reverse strand, counting down.
TTTTATTCTAGATTTGTGATGATATCAACGAATGTCTGGATAATAATGGAGGATGTGTTCCAAATTCTCGCTGCATCAATACAATCGTAAGTTCAATCAACCAAAAATGTTTAAGATAAAACTTGAAGTGTGCAGTGTGGGCAAACCCCAATCATAAGAAAGACTAAAGGTACATTTCCTTTTCCAGTTTTCCGAATATGAATACTTTTGACATATATCGTATTACTGTTGATCGTTAAAAAATACTCAGCCAGCACATTTAGAGGGTTAACTAGGGTATCAGCAATGGTTAACGTATACCGTTTGTAAGATATTTTTACATCCATCCTATATAACATGTTTGTATTCAGTAAATAAGACCAGTTGTAAGGCAAGTATTGTCGACCCTTTAGTATTTATGTATCTTTATTGACCATAATTGTTAATTACGAAATAAACTTTGCAAACAAATAACCGAAACATAAGAAAAACACAAACAGAGTTTCATGCTTTTGTCAATTAGCCAATTGAAAATTTCTCTTTGGTTTTCTGAGGATATTCTGCGAGCATCGGTTACCATGTTTAAAAATCTCATTAAACATCGTTTCTCTGATATAATTTGTAATTAGCAATATGTATTATATGTCTCTTATTTTACGTTTGCTACTTCATTAAGGGCTCTTTCATTTGTGGGGAATGTGAAGACGGATTCGATGGTAACCAGACAGTAGGCTGCAGGATGTTTGACAGGCCTGGCGTCTGTGGTGACGGTACCATCTGCAGTGAACATGCTAAATGCGTTACGCGACGTGGTTATACTGGATTCCTATGCGAGGTATGATTAACAGAAATACTTATCTATGCGTGTTTTATCACGTATGTGTATATGTGTGAATGTACGTACGTATGTATATATGTATGTATGTATGAATGTATATATGTATGTATGCATGTAATCACGTACATACGTAGAATCGTATGTCTCCATGTGTGTACATATGTGCATGTATGACTAATTCATTCATGTTTGTAAATAAATATTTCATTAATAACCTTTTTCGCTTTCATGTATTCATGAATGTGAAGGTTCCTATTTAAGTTTACGTATCTGTGTTTCAGTGCAAGGTCGGCTATGCTGGTAATGGGAAAGTGTGTGGACGTGATACTGATATTGATGGTTTCCCAGACGTACAGTTACCCTGCGCTGACCACAAATGTAAAGGCGTGAGTATACCCCATAAAAAGTGTCCATGGTGAAACTACTAGTCTATGTCGTGACCACGCAGATAGTCAGGTCACTTCAACCACATATGAATAAATAGACAAATATATGAAAGTGATTTGAACAGGGGTTATCACACACAGACAGAACAATATCTTCCCACCAAATACTCCTCAAGAAATGCATTATTTCATTGCCATGCTGTTTGTGAACTCCGTACTTGAATGGGCTAAAACAAGTGTTGTTATTTGCGTGTTTTCTTCAGATCGCCAACATGTATCCACTGCCTGATAAAGGTATATTCCGATATATGCTGACGCCCTTAAAAGAACCATTCTCTCTCTCTCTCTCTCTCTCTCTCTCTCTCTCTCTCTCTCTCTCTCTCTCTCTCTCTCTCTCTCTCTCTCTCTCTCTCTCTCTCTCTCTCTCTCTCTCTCTCTCTCTCTCTCTCTCGTCCGTATAATGGGTTCAGTAGTATGGTTGTCGTTTGCTGTCACATTTTATTGTTTTTCTAATTCTTGCAGGACAACTGTCCCCTGGTCCCTAACAGTGGTCAAGAGGACATGGACAATGATAACATTGGAGATGCCTGTGATCCAGATGCCGATAACGATGGCATTGCCAACAGTCCGGTAAGATTGATACACATTCGTTGAAAAAAAACCTCACACAGAGGCAAGGACAATTTATTATTTATAGTTGAAGTCATCTTGGCGCATATATATATATATATATATATATATATATATATATATATATATATATATATATATATATATATATATATAATATATATATATATATATATATATATATATATATATATATATATATATATATACAGTATATACAGTATATATATATATATACATATATATATATATATATATATATATATATATATATATATAGTATATATATATATATATATATATATATATATATATATATATATATATATATATATATGTATATATATATGTTTCACGTCATTGGGTTTAATCCGATACAGTAATGTCTTTGAAATTTGCTCACGTAAAATATATATTCGAGCCTACCCAGATTAAGATAAACAGCGTGTCTGAGTGAATTCAATGGTGTTTCACCTTTCCGAGATATTAAAGTACCTTTTGATATTGGAACATCCACCGAGATTTATAAAGTTACTAAACACTTGCTTCCGTTTTGATCATTAGTTGAGCATGTTCATAAACAAAGATTGTTAAATTTATGGCACAAACCATAACTACCACATTTGCGTTAAATCAGAAGGCTGTGTGGTGCGACATAAATATTAAACAGTATTTGTTTCAGAATTACTAGTCCAAAACCTACTGGCGGTAAAAAAATTCAGCTTTCAGTTGTAACATTTTGAGCAATATATTTAACAAAAATACAAGTTCAAAACGTGAAAGTACAATTGTTCTAAATAAATCAGCAGTCTATGTTTACCACTAGGTACCTTTGGATAATTGTCCACTGATTCCTAACCCAGACCAGCAGGACACAGACGGTGATGGTATTGGTGACGTCTGTGATTACCGCAGTCGTGAGATATTCCCTAGGGTAAAATTACACGTGAGAGACGGGAATGAAGGCGAAACCAATGGCCTGTTTCCCCAGAAATACCTCGACATTATTAACAAGTTGCTTAACCATTCGCTCGAGGCTGACAATGAGGACGTTTTGGATAACAGAGTGTTGGACTTTAGATTGGAGGACCTAAGTAGTGTTAATTCTGGGCCGACGGGTGATATTGACGGTGATGGTAAGGGATTGCAATGTTGCTGCTGTTGCCGCCCCCTCTACCTTCATTGGCACTATATCTTGCTCTCTCTTTGTAGCACCTGTCGACTGCTCATGGTTACATGGGGTGTTTGCCAGACTGCATCTTTACTGGGATATTCTCCGTATCATCAGAGAATTTCCGAATGCCAAAATACGCGTACACTATACTGGTTTTAAATAGTCGTTAGTTTTTTTGCACAAATCAAGTCTAAATCTTGACTATGCAGTGGTATGGGGTGTAAAAACCAAAGCATCTTGATGATACAACTGTCTTGCTCCGACACAAAGTAGAATTATGAATAATAATACTAGTATCTGTAAAAATATTATGGTTTAGGGTTTAAGCTATGTTCTATTTGAAAAGGGAACATAGCCCAAAGAAAATACATCAAAAGTCTCCAAACATCCCATTTGTTTATACGCCTTTCGTTCATAATCACAATATGGATAGGACTGTATTTAGAAGTGAGGGTTCAATAGAACAGAGGGTTAAGTATAAGACCTAATACACGTTTCACGCTTATACTGGCTTCGGAAATCTGTCACTTACTCCTGTGTTTTCCATTACAGACCTACGTTTCTTCTCTTTTTCATTTTCTTCTTTTTCCAGTTGGATTCACGCCTACCCCCTGTTTAAGACGTCAGCACATGTCCTGCATCAATGGTATCTCTGTGAAACCAAATACCAAATCTCAGTTGTCATTGTGGATATATAAGGCATCTAGGGCAATATGGGCGCTATGGTTTCACTATTTCTCGACACAGACTCAATCTGCTCGATGTCTCTCACCACAGCCGGGGTCTAATCCGGCTCGGGGCATGTGGGAAAGTTATCTGTGACTTGAGGTTAGGAGATGGATGTCCCCGGGTTCTCCCATTTCCTATAATATTTTGCAACCAGTCACAATTCAACCTGAATATGGCATTAAAGGTGGCGTTTATCGAACTTCCAGATTCCAAACCACCTATGTTAAACGTTTAAGATAGAAAAATGTTTGAAATCGGCAATGGAAAGCGCCATATGAACAGATTTCTCATTCAAAAAAATATCATAGAAATCAAAGAAAACTAGGAAAAATAAAATACACTATCTATGACCCTGTCAGAAAATGACATAGGGTCAATAAATGCGTTTACCTCAATAACAGGACTGCCTCCATGGTCTAGCAATTTAACGCATTGACTGCTTGCTGTGCCTCACAGCTGAACAGGGTCCCACCATACGGCACATGAGAAGGTGTACCGGTGACTTATAATCAATTAGTGAAATGAAT
>OZ012692.1:40684923-40747807 GCA_963942565.1 Maea johnstoni | reverse complement strand
GAGAGAGAGAGATGTATGTATAATAGATTTTGAAGGCGAGATGGCACCTGATGTTTCTGCACATATTTCATCTCATTAAAATCAAACACAACGATAATGAGGGGATATCCAAAGTATGTATGTATATATATATATATATATATATATATATATATATATATATATATATATATATATATATATATATATATATATATATATATATATATATATATATATATATACTTAGTATATACATATATCTATATATATATCTATATCTATATCTATATCTATCTATATATATATATATATATACATATATATATATATATATATATATATATATATATATATATATATATATATATATATATATATATATATATACTGTATCACTGGTTAAATTGGCGTGTACTTAATTTCCCTGTATTTATTTTGGCGTCTGGAGCAGTCAGAACAACGCCATCTATATGTAAACATAGGAATCATTGACCGATGTAACTATAAGGCCGCCACCTTGCTTTTTCGGGAGCAATCAATAGCTCCATAACTTGGCAGGAGTTTCCTGACCGGTAAGTATGTGAATTATAATATGATACCTTAATAACGTTTTTATAAGTTACCAATGTATCGTATCATAATGATTTTGTAAAGTTATTCCTTGCATTTTTCTTCGTATCAGCATCGGACCTTCACACTGTTGCTGTATATACTTTACCAACTTCAAATGAAGTGCGAACAACTTCATTCTTTTGCAAAATATATATCATTCTGATGATTATCAACATACACATAAATGTATGTTGATAATTGATGAAAATATTTATCATCGCAACAAACGTGTCCCGTCCTATTATACGATGACGATATACGCAGTTGGCCGCCATCTTGATTTTCGTCTGATGCTATCAATAGCTCCATAACTTCCTCAAAGTTGGGCAGGTAACAATGCGAATTATGATATGATATCTTGGTAACTTATTCATAAGTTACCAATGTATCATATTATAATGGTTTTGTGAAGTTATATCATCGACTTTTCTTTGTTTCAGCCGCGACCGCCAAGGGGTGAAATTCATGCTATGCTGCCAACCGCAGCTTCCCCAGCGGCACTAAAAGGAACTAAAACTGTATTTTTATGCGATCTTTAATTTGGCGTTGATGGGCATTCGCCCAAAAACGCCAAATTAAAGACCACGCCAAGTTAACCAGGTATACAGTATATATATATATATATATATATATATATATATATATATATATATATATATATATATATATATATATATATATATATATATATATATATATATATATATTTATATATATATATATATATATATATATATATATATATATATATATATATATATATATATATATATATATATATATATATATATATATATACATACTTTCATACATAGCACACATTTTACAGCAAGGAAACTGTGGTTCAAATACTGTACATGTTTTTCTTATCAGCAGAACACAGTCAGTATAAGTATTATTCAGTGAGCAGACAGACTCTGCACCAAGATTCCAATACATCACCGGACTGACAAGATAACCAGTACTGCCATACTAAGCACTCCCTGTACGCGCTACGATAATTTGCATGTCAGACAACTTTATATGTATAAATGAACATGTGCAAAAGATAGCAGACAACAATCATATAATGAACAATAACACATCGACCCTCTTTGAGAATTCCTCCATAGAAATACTCAAGATCAGCTTATCATACGAGACTGTTTTCAATCGATATCGAGATATCTTATGCCCTGTACATCCTACATATTTGGATATATCAAATGCATACCATAGAGATTAGGATCGAGGCAGGCAGCTGTGTCGGATAAACTAAGATATGCCTGATGCATCAGAAAGTCGAGTGACTCAGACCAATGGCTGTGAGATGCATCGGATCTACTATACGCATTAGTGTTTTTTAACAATTGGTAAGGTTTTAATGGCTATTTTAGCATAGAAGAATATACCCTTTATCTTATGTTTAGCAAGAGTGCGTTTCATCAGTGAATATGTAAAGTTTCTGCTACATGGGGTAACAGGAGTGTGATTAACGAGGGTGCAATACTGATGGTGTACAGGAAATAATGTCGACATAATTTGCAATATCCCATAATGCCTTATTTGCATTGGTCCGTAAACACAAGTTGGTCAAATGACTAGTAAATGCATTATTGTTACCATTGCCCGAATAATGCTTCTTTATTTTTAGGAATATTGTATTTGAAACTAATGCTATTACAGCACGGTAAAATGCCAAATAATTATGTATTGTTTGTTTCTTTGGTTATTGGAATTTTCCAAATTTAAATGGCTTATTTTTCTTATTAGTGCAGTGTTTCATCATTATCATAACCGTCATTAGTTGTACAGCTAATGATGTATTAAGACTCCTTACATAATTATTTGTCACTATATATAGCATACTTTTGATGATGCTGTCGTTAATGTTTCCTGTAATTAGATGTGACATATCTAATAGTAGAGTTACACTTGATGGTACCACATGCACCACCGCTGTGTAATGCCAGTGACCTGTCCTTTTAGAAAGTATAATACATTTATGGAAATAGTCTATCAATGGGAATGTTATCATAAAGTGTTCCCAGTGACCTATACATGTAGATATTCCCAACAAGGTGTGTATTGTCATTTTGTACAAAACGCAACTAAGGAAGACAATTTAGAAAGTTAGATAAAACACATATGAAGCCACCATCGTCCAAACGAGCTTAGGAACTTTGGAATTTCTACCACTTCTTTACCTGATATGATCAGCATAAATCGTAATAAGTCACTTCTTTATGGTTGAGAAGACTAGAATAGTCAATCAAAGGTCCCAACAGATTCAAGTTACTGCCAAAGTTTTCACAAGTCTTCGGCCAGGTTTGAAACTGAAGTTGTAGTAATAGTGGGAGAAAGCAAACAGTGGAAGGCAAGGCTTCATAAGGCATGCATGATTATTGACAGCATATTCTCCTTTGCAAATACTATATTTGGTAAGTTGAAAAATCAGGATGAAAATCATAACGCACAATACCACTAAACCATCGGCTATCGGGGTGGTCTTGAGCCAAGTCTTGACGCTAATGCAGATCTACTGTATATATCCATTGACTAAAAATCTCGTTTTAATGCACTGTACATAGTAAGTTGAAAAGTTGAAAAAAGGGCAAGGATGAACCATTATTGCACACAATACCTCTAGACCAATCGTATAAGGGGGCAGCCCCTACGAAAGGATGGACCATTATTGCACACAATACCGCTAAACCTATTGGATACATGGGCTGCACCTGCGAAAGGATGGACCATTATTGCACACACTACTGCTAGACCAATCGTATAAGGGGCAGCCCCTGCGAGAAGGATGGACCATTATTGCGCACAATACCTCTAGACCAATCGTATAAGGGGGCAGCCCCTGCGAAAGAATGGTCCATTATTGCACGCTATACCTCTAGACCAATCGTATAAGGGGGCAGTCCCTGCACAAGGATGAACCATTATTGCACACTATACCGCCAGACCTATTGGATAAGGGGGCAGCCTCAGCGCAAGGATGAACCATTATTGCACGCAATACCGCTAGACCAATCGTATAAGGGGGCAGCCCCTGCTCAAAGATGAACCATTATTGCACACAACACCGCTATCCAATCGGCTAAGGAGGCAAAAATGCGCAAAGATGAATCATTATTGCACACAACACCGCTAGACCAATCCGCTAAGGTGCAGCCCCTGCGTTAAGATGATCCATTATTGCACACAATACCTCTAGACCAATTATATAAGGGGCAGCCCCCCGCGCAAGGATGAACCATTATTGCACACCATGCCGTTAGAACAATCGGCTAAGGGGGCATCCCCCTGCGCCCAGTCACGTGGTCAATGCAGACCTGCTGTACACAAAGGTGACTATGCATCATCGGCCTGACAAGCCCACCATTACTGCGGCCCAGCAAAGTGCTGCCCGTCCACTAGTGGGCCACCTAATGAACAGAGTGGAAATGAGCAAGATGACTTGTCTCCGGATCTCATCCCATTCTGTCACTGTTTCCTTGTGAAGACGCTCCGCCTGTCCCCAGTGAGTCGTCGCCGCCGTCCCCAGAGAGCAGAGGTCTTCACCTGCGCACATTGTCATTAACTGTTGCGTGTGGCCTTTGACCGCAGCCACATAACACCTTCGTCACACTCGTAGTAGTAGTAGTAGTAGTAGTAGTAGTAGTAGTAGTAGTAGTAGTAGTAGTAGTAGTAGTAGTAGTAGAAGAAGAAGAAGAAGAAGTAGTAGTAGTACTGTAGTAGTAGTAGTAGTAGTAGTAGTAGTAGTAGTAGTAGTAAGTAGTAGTAGTAGTAGTAATTGTAGTAGAAGTAGTGGGAGGAGGAGGACGAGGACGAGGAGGATTAGTCAGAAATCACCTTAACTTACATTTTGTGTTGAAAGTTGGCAACATGTCTTTCTAGCCTTATTTAGGGGAGCTGATTTCAGGAGACCATGTTGCAGAAACTGCAAATGTTTCATTGACACTTTTTGGGAGCATTTTCTTAAGAAATCTGCGTTTTCTTTGATGTAAACCTTAAACTCCCCTCCTTCAGAACAGAAACGTTAAACTTGGTACACTTATACATTGAGAGATGCTGAGAAGTACTTTATGGAAAACACGCGAGAATGCACTATAGGTGCTTCTTTCTAGGTCATTTTGATCAAAAATCACCAAAGGGCCGACATCTAAGTAACCCCTGGGTCACTGTGACCAGGCCATATCAGTCCTTAATCATCAACAACCATTGGTTAACACATGTAATTACTGTCCATAAAAGGTAGAATACTTGCTAAGGAGGCTTTTTGATAAGGAAACGATGATTCAAGTGATGCACTACTAATTTGCCACTTAATTGGAGCTGCATAGGCCATGGACCCTTTAAGAGCATATTTTCTAAAATATATTTGCAGGGCAAGAGCTGTCGTAAGTAAAAAGACTAATGCAAAGACACTTACTACTACTACATAATAATTGTTATCGAGATATTTTGGACCATTACTACCAGAAACACATACTAGTATTATTAGGATTTTGCCTTATTACTTTCATTATGGTTTCCAACCCCTCACATTCTACATGAATGTAATGTCTCGTGTAAATACCTGTGTTTTGTTCATCCGTTTGTCATATCACATGTTTCCATTCAAACATTCCTGCAGTTCTCTTATTCGGCACATTCTAAAACGGCTGTGCAACAGAAGGCTGTTGCAGGTCCATCTGCATTTTAAACCTTTTGTGTGGTATTTGCAGGATTTGCAAATGCATCGAGTTGTACATTGACAGCTTATAAGTTCAAAAATGCATTTATCAGGTATGGGAGATTTATTCATGAAAGTCATAATGAAAGTAATAAGGCAAATTCCTAATAATACTAGTATGTGTTTTTGGTAGTAATGGTCCAAAATATCTCGATAACAATTATGCTATAGTAGTAGTAAGTGTCTTTGCATTAGTCTTTTTACTTACGACAGCTCTTGCCCTGCAAATATATTTTTTAGAAAATATGCTCTTATAAAGGGTCCATGGCCTATGCAGCTCCAATTAAGTGGCAAATTAGTAGTGCATCCTTGGAATCATCGTTTCCTTATCAAAAAGCCTCCTTAGCAAGTAGTCTACCTTTTTATGGACAGTAATTACATGTGTTAACCAATGGTTGTTGATGATTAAGGACTGATATGGCCTGGTCACAATGACCCAGGGGTAAGCACCTATAGTGCATTCTCACACTTTTGGTCACAAAGTACTACCTGGCACCTAACAGTGTATTAGTGTACCATGTTTAAAATGTCACTTCTAATTGTGGTTATTATTCAGATAATATGATTTTAAAAAGTAGTAGCAAAATTTTGTCTTTGCATTACTATACCTCTACCATCTATTTCAACAGGTCTTCCCCTGCAAATATAATTAAGTGGCAAATTAGTAGTGCATCCTTGGGATCAACCTTTTCTTATCAAAAAGCTTCATTAGCAATTATTCTAATTTTCATTGGCAGTACTCAATAATTACAAAGTTTACCTAATGGTTGGTGCTGATTACAGAATTGTATGACGTAACCCAACGTTCATAACCAAGCCGGGCTAATAGGTGCTGATTGGATTGATATTCGGACAAACAATTTACTTGCAGTAAAATCATTGCTGAATTCTGAAAAGTTTCATCTCTCTCTCTCTCTCTCTCTCTCTCTCTCTCTCTCTCTCTCTCTCTCTCTCTCTCTCATACCCTTACTGGCGACAGATGACTGTCCCACTAAAGTCGATTATCATTTCCCTAGGGATACAACACTTGCACCTCCAACATATTGAGCAATAAACTGTTGCTTGTGGCCTTTGACCATAGGACATTTGGGCAATGATGGTATAATTCGTGGAAAAAAAGTTTAGACAAAATAGCGCTATAACGACTTCTGGTCAATTACCAACAATATTCATCACTTGTGTCCACTGTTTTCTTATTATTCTCTATCTATCAACTTATATAATCCTCAACATTATTCCAAAACATCGTCATCAGCAAAAGTTTGTTGTCGTGTATAAATTAATTATAGTTATTCAAATACATATATTAATACATAAATATGCATGGATACATGCATGCACACATGCATACGTACATACATACATATATTCAAACATACAAACATACATACATGCATGAGAGAGAGAGAGAGAGAGAGAGAGAGAGAGAGAGAGAGAGAGAGAGAGAGAGAGTACTAGGGTCATTCGCACACACCTTTCGTTGAGAGAATCTTAATTGGGTAATCTTTGGTCAAGTAAATCAGCTATTTCTATGTAGAATTACTTTTGCCAGCTAGAACTCGACAATTGGAAAAGCAATTTGTTGAAGAACACAACCTTATGGCCTAACTAATTACGGTAGCTTCACGCCTATGGAAATGCACAGAGAAGAGCCTGTGATTCGTGAATTGATAATGGGTCTTAGCCGAACTTGTTATTGCTTAGACATGGGTCTAGCTTTCCCCCTAGTCACAAGATGATGGCGATAAGCTATCTGCAAGAGATTTAGATTTGTCACCTTTAAGTCGTCCTTCGAATTTTAAATGACCATTTCAGCTGAAACAAATACACCTCCCTGGGATATAGTTTGACACCAACGTGTTAACATAGTTACTGGAGTAACATAGACTTAATTGTTTCGTTTAAGGCAGTCATGGCAGTACACACACACACGCGCGTGCAAACATTGAGTGTTGAGTGAGCAAGCTCTAAAGCATTAGCAGGTTGCAGTGATGAGATACAAAAATATCTGAAGATCATTTTCATCCATGCGATTCTAAAATCGTATAAAATGATAATGTATTCTCATACAGAAACTCCTGATCTGATTTGACCTCAGCATTATAGCCTTCTGATTATGCCGTCATGACTGGGAATCCAGCAGAGCGCTATCAAGTTCCCTGAGTACTGTACAAGCATATATGAGCACCCTAAGAAAGAGTAGATCCATTCAGTTCTTGCCCTAAATTGCCTGTAAAACACAGTTTGAGTAAGAATATATCACAAAATATCTCTCCACATCACCATCAGGTTTCACTGCATTATGGGGAGATTCATAGATAGAGAGATAGGTAAGATGTGAAAGTGAAAGAATAAGATTGATGACAAGAGTACTATATGGTCGGTGAGGGATTTCAGGGTATTGGAATTTTGATATTTTGTCAGGATTCCAAGCTAGGTCGTTCAAATTCCCTTTAATGCAAATAAAAATGCTTTTTTGCCTTACTCCTAAAACGTTCCATGCAGTTTCAATCAAAGATTGATTCAGAAACAGGGTTACTTGGGCTCAACCTGTTATTCATTGCGTATTGGAGAGCAACCTTTTATCTATTGTTTATCTATGGGCGGCATTCATTGCATGTACAATATAGCCAACAAATAAGCTAACATTGGGCGTTCTAATACTTACTTTCTACCAGCATAACACTTTTCGATGTTCAAAATATCTTGTAAGGATAGACACCAAACCTCACAGCTGAAAAGCACAATTTGCACTATAATATTCCAAAATATTACATTTCATATAATTAAGTTTAATTCGTTTTCCTAGTTCCTGTACCAATCAAAATGTTGAATTACTTTCTGTTTGCCTCATCTACAGCGGATCGTTTCCCCACTATTGACATCAACTGGACAGATATTAGACACATAACCGTTTTTGTTTTGTTTTTGATTTTTGATTTCTGCAAAACGCATGTTCTTTTATTTCTTAACAACAAACACACAAAAGAACAACAAATAAACACATGCTAGCACATATAACACACAACAAATGAATCTTTTTGTACAAAATCGGAGGATTATGGATATAGAGAAAAAATCTTAAAGGTTATACCCTACACTTCGTCAGATAAAATTTTCAATTTTACCCTAAAATGTGATCATTTTTGTTTCTCCTCAATTTCAGCATAACGCTTTTCATATTGTAACTGCACTTATAGTTCATTTTTGATTTCTGCTATATTTGTCACCTTAACTTTCTGTCTGTATTTGTATATTTTCTCTATAGTCAATAATGGAGTTATTATAGGGGTTACCAGATATTTTTTTTCTGAATTGTTAGTAGTATCTCTTAGTACCACACCTAACCATGACTCAAACTGTCAGTTGATCATTTCCCCACTGTTGACATCAACTTAACAGATAGTAGACACATAACTGTTCATATTATCCTTTTTCTGGCACTCTGTCTGGTCATAATTCAAAATCTCTAAAAGTCCTATTGGCTTTCCTATCTTGACTACATGTATTTTCACCGTGATCTTTAACTGCACTCTTAAGGATACTATGCTCCTAGTGCAAAGTGCGCTTGGAGATGCAGTAGGCGGCTATGTCATCCGCGTAAATAACAGGCACACTCGGTGTTCTATGTATAGAGTTGCTTAAACTTGAATCCCACAAGTAAGTGAGAACCACTCGGAAAATTCACCATGCTTGAACCTTATATCTATAATCATCATACCACTTACTTAACAGTCTCCAATTTCCCCCAGAATACCCATATTACATATAAAAGAGTCCGTTTATCCACATAATGTCACCCCTCCTGTTCAAATTATATGACCATTCCCTTCAGACCGTTAAGGAAAATAAGAAAAACTGTTTTACAAGTTACAACATTGCCTAACTCGGAAAGTAAGTAGGAATTACAAATTGTGAGATACGTATATACCATTACTTATGTCATATACGACCTGCTAGTTCAAAGTCACTTTATTGTAGCAAATTTCAAAACCTGTGAAAGAAACAAAAACCTTTCTTTCTTGTGTGGAAGCCTATATACGATTTCAGATGTTTGGTCTTCAATTCTGCCAAGTGATGGTCGGACACCATTAGGTCATACGTTAAGAAACAAGCTGCATGCGGGATATAACCTATGTAGAAATATCAAAATGACCAAATGTTCACTGAATATCTCCATAGGCCATCTCTTTTTATATTTCAAATTGCACACATGTGCAACAGGGTTTGTATTCTGCATAGCATGTCATTTCGCAGTGGAACAAAAAATACAGGTTATAGGCATAAATATAATATATATAATATGTTCTGCATGTTTCACCAATCTCACACGGAAATGCAGAAGAATCAGTTTTTATACCGTGTACCAACTATTACTTGTATAAATATCAGCTCTTAGTTCTGTAATGAAAAATGTTCCAATTTTCTTCAAATAAGTCTGCTTTGGTTAATAGAATTTTCCTTGCTTATCCTTGCTCCATAGACCATCTGAACCCACTTGTATTTGGGGTGCGCGCATAGTGATAACCTTACGCATCTGAGTTATTATTCATATTATTTCAAAGTAAGTGTTATGAATAGCAGTATGAACAAAACTTTAAGTCAAATATGTTTCAAAACACCCTTTTTATCATAGTATCTCCACTTTATTTGGGCATTTATGTTGTAAATGCACTAGCAAAAATGTTTTGTACATGCTAAAGTAGTATAACCTTATAGAGAATCGCTTTCTTTTGAGTAGCAATGATTTAGACACCTCGACGTTTTCAATTGTAAATTTATGCAGGTAAAATAATTCAGATATTTCATAGCCTGGCCCCGAATTCCTGCGCGTTTTTACGTCCTTGTTGGATTCCCCGTGAGAGGCTGGCAGAGGTCAAACAACTGTTGTGTGTTGGGTCAATTGTTTCCTTAAACAATGGTGAATGTATCAAAGAATTATTTTGTGATAGGGCAACTTTCTACTTTGAGAATCTCCGCCAATTTAGTGATAATATATTCAGGAGTCCGGTATTTGATCTTCCAAACACATGTAATACTTTCGGTTTGCTCGTGAAAATTAAAACTTTTGTTAGCTATGGCTGTGACATGTCCAAAGACACGTAAAAGGATTTGGTGTGGTTTTCGGTAAATGGATTGGAACGTTCGTATTACGTTCATTGCACTACAGAGGGGTATTCCATCTGTTGAGGACATAAACCTTTAGAAATGATGTCTCTCTCAAAATTTCTAGAGTTCTTACGGCATCGAGCAGGACGCTGGGAAGTTTCTTTTACAGGGCTTTACCCTGAAACAGCAGCAGGGATATTCTTCTAAACAATGTGGACAGATACCGTTCTGTACATATATCATAATTCTAGAGCCTGGGGGTTAGAATATATCTTTTGGGCCATTCAGGTCAAATCGCACGCAAGCTTAAGTTTCCTAGATAAACTATGTCACTCCCCTTTCACAGCCCTTCCACAAAAGATACTTTTAACACAAACGATATCATCTAGACATAGAATAGAATAGTCCTGCTAAACATTATCTTTTTAACTTCAACAACAAAATCCTGGTATTAATTAGGTGCTATTCTGGGCGAGGCTTTTAAATTGTATATGGCTATTATTTGTATTATGTTCTTTTCTTTTGTATCTATACCTTCTGATATTGGAATCTAGATGTATCAGTATCAGGAGAGGTAGTGCGAATTTTGTAATTTTGTGATTACAGCAAATAAACGTACTACTACTACTACCTGCTAAACATTATCTTTTTAACTTCAACAACAAAATCCTGGTATTAATTAGGTGCTATTCTGGGCGAGGCTTTTAAATTGTATATGGCTATAAATGACAATGTATTCAAAACAGATATCGTCGCCAGCACACCTTTAATGAACCCTAATGAACAAGTCAAAAAGTCATTTAAAATAAAATGTAAGATAGATGATATAAAATAATGGAATAACAAAAAAGAGACTTATTACACTATGTTTATTATGGTAAATGCCTTTAAAGAATGTAATTGAAAACCAAAAGGTGAACCAAGATTGTACAAAAACAGACCATGAGGAGATGTCCATCTGCTATGATTTTCACGATCTTGAATAGACTTGACTATTTCTGTTCGATCGGTGTTGCTAACAACCAAGATGAGATATTTCATTAATCTTAATGAATTCGTCTTCCCGTGTCTCTATCTATAAGAGCTGTATAGGTCATGAAATTGAGTCTTAACTTAAATCTCTACATTTAACCCAAGGCAATATAACCTCCTTATAATGATCACCTGTGTACTTTAAAAAAATTATGTTCGATGTATGTATGTATGTATGTATGTATGTATGTATGTATGTATGTAAGTTTGTATGTATGTATGTATGTATGTATGTATGTATGTATGTATGTAGTCATGTATGTATGTATGTATGTATGTATGTATGTATGTATGTGTGTATGTATGTATATATGTATGTATGTATGTATGTATGTATGCATGTATGTATGAATCTTAACTTATATCTATTCGATGTATGTATGTATGTATGTATATATGTATGTATGTATGTACGTATGTGTGAAGTGTGTATGTATGTATGTGTGTGTGTGTATGTATGTATGTATGTATGTATACCTGCAGGTATGTACGCATGCATGCATGTATGTATGTATGCTTGTATGTATGTATATATGTATACTAGTATATGTATGTATGTATGTGTGTATGTATGTATGCGTGTATGTATGTATGTGTATGTAAGCATGCTTGTATGTATGTATGTATGCATGTATGTATTATTTATGTACGTGTGTATGTATGTATATATGCATGTGTGTATGTGTGTGTAAAGTGTAGGTTCACACCCTGCAGTAGATTTGCAATTGTGAACATGGCCTTAATTTGTTAGGAAACAATGGGCACTGAAGGTATTTGGTATGGAATGACGTCATTAAAGCTTATGCTTTTAATGGAGTTGAGGTTGGATGTAGCAGTCGTAAGATATACAAACAACAAACATTCTAAATATTTGAAATTTTATTTACACATTCACTTACCAGAAATAAACAATAAGATGTCACAATAAATTAGTCCATATACAATACTTTTTTCAATCATAGAAAAATGCAAGCACATTACTTACAGAGTCCATTCATTAAGAGCCTGCTTTTGTTTGATATAAATCTACATCCCACAAACCTTCTAGCAAACTCAATCTATTGTGGAGCCTTGGTACAAAACACATTTCAAATTATGATAAAAGATTCTTGCCTGAAGAAATCTTTGAATTACTTCAATGTCAAATTAATTTTGACAGGTGTCCGAATCTTTTGATTAATCCTATTCTGATATCATATTATGGATTACTCCTGACTGATCAATGTTCAACAGTTGTCTATCCAACAGGATTAAAAAACAAAGATATTGACATTGTATTACCAATACTCATTTCAGTGAGGATGGTATAAAGCATTGGAAGAGTGCTCTACCGATAGGGTAGTTTATTTTCTCTCGGCACTTAGTTTTCTACCAAAAATGACTATTAAGTTGGCTCGTTACTTAAAAGCTTTACATGTGTGTAATAATGGTTGCTAAACAGATTGCATTGTCAGGATGTTAAGATATGTCACTCAGTAAAACATACTAAGAACAAAAGCCTCCGCAATTCATTTAATCATTTTCTTTAACACTGGGTTAAAGTCGTCTATTGACTAACTCATTAACTCTATTTACGAAGGGAATTTATTATTTGCAAGGGGACAGTTTAACGTTTTTGTGATATCCTCTTTCGTTGCTACTTTATTTTATCTATGATGTCCCTCGTCCCTGTTTAAGTAACGACGTCTAAAGTCTGCGACGCATCATGTTATATATGGCGGAATGTCACGATAGTTGAAAAATTTAAAAAGTACTTAGATAAGAATGTGTATGTCTTGAAACTGTTGAATGTTGTACATCTAATATCATCACATTTCTTTAACAACATGTCAGGAAACCAATGACCATTTACTATGAGATCCTCGATTAAAGACAGCGCTTAGATTCATTTCAAAAGTTTTACTACACTTTCTTATGAGTTTCAGTTATGTAAATACTACATTCCGAGGAGGAGCTTACATAATTTCCCCAGGGTATCAGTACAGTACATACAATACCAGCCACTAAAGTACTGGTAAGGTTGAGATCATGGTACAATATAAGTAAGTACAACCCGCAGTCAGATCACTCTGATATTTCATAGTTACCACATAAAAATTGAAATATAACATTACAATAGTCTTCACGTTTCATTCCAAAGTGACATTTGAATAAAGCAATACGGTATAGCACTCATTTCAGAGACATCCAGGTCTCGATACAATGCATTATCCTAAAATATACATAAAACAAACCGCATTTACAATTGGCAAAATGAAAACGTAGTATCAGAAACAAATATTTTCTTATAAACCACAACAATTCTGACTAGATACAAAACAGACTTTGGTACGGAACTACCTGCAAATCCTACTAAGAGCTAGTTGAGCCTCATATACATATACACACAAGTCGGCTCCGCCTCATCTCAGTACTAAATGTTCCAGGGATTTTATTCATCTAACTTTACACCAAAAACGCCGGCAAGATGTGGACAACTTTGGTAAATGAACTCAGTGTTCATATGATACTTACAATAATTTGTTAGTTTGCTAGGATAAAGGTAAGAAAACATCCTTGTCTTCTATGACTCTTCAGTTCCTACGTGTATTGTAACCTGTTTAGTTCGCATTCTAAACTTTTCAGTTCAGCTTGTTAACAATTAAGTAGCTATTGTTAACTGTCCAGTATATCTTGTCATCTGTTTTTGTACTAATTGTTAGCATTCCAGCACATATTATTGTGCCTACTTTAGCTAGCCATTACTTGTAAGTAACTGCTCACTACCTATTGTTTACTATTCGCTATATTCAGTTGAATTGTTAACGAAACCAGAAAGTATTGGAGTACCAAAGTGTCCTCAACAATGTGTATTATAGCCCTGTAGGTTTTGCCCTGTCAACTTACTGAATTCAATGTCAACTTTTTCAATCGGCTTTAAATCTCAAATTTGATATATTGATACGTCGTTTATCGGAAGGGGAAGGCTTATATTTTTCTTAGCAATGTTCCTCACATCCAACAAACATTTAAACACACTGCGATCAAAAGTATGGCACCCGAAGAAAAATGTATTAAGGGTAATTACTTAATAAGGGCAATAAAAATCTTAACCAGCTGCCACATGGGACAGAGGGTATGAAAATCAGCAAATATTCTAATGGATGGAGCAAAATAACATGTTAGGTTTCAGTTAACTTGTATTGTTTTACTGACTATACGAGGTTTGACATTATACAGGAGCAGTCGCAACTGACCAAACCCTGGCTTAGGATTACTAGTATTTCCTGCTGTATTGGATGCTTCATCCTCTGTACAATGACAATACTAACATACAGTATGGTACGACAATATGTTTCGGAATTATCAGTTAGGTTCCATACGAACAGACAATAAAAAGTCAGTAAAATCCCTTTCTGAGCAAATTACTTAAAATACATTTTTTACTACAAAAACATTCTTGATGAAGTCTAAAAAAGTGCGAATATCACAAAGCATTGAATTTATATATTAGAATCGATATGGCTTTGGTTAGTAATTCTTGATTTCCTTTATAACTACTTTTGTTTATATTATGTGTGTGTGTATGTTATATTGTCGTTGTACTTCTGCCAATGAAGATACATACATAATACACATATCAACTGTTCAGCTGCGATTCTTGGTGCTGATCGGTCAACAGGTGTCAGACATGTAGCCAATTACACGAAGTAGATTTAATATCGAATCTTTGAATTTGATATCATCCCTTAGCTTACCACCGTAATTGGAATCCCCTCTTAACTAGCAAGGTGATGGATTTGTTTTTTACTTACCATGGAGGAGTAGGTGATATATTCGTTACACCCTGACAGAAAGTGAGGTCCGAACTGCTTTCCTCCTTCAAACAACCAACATACGGATACCTTCAGGTGGATATCAGGCCGTACCACACTTACTGACAGGGTGTAACTGATATCATTGGAGTGCGGTATGTCGTGTACTATGTTGCACCACGTTTTAATTTAAGCTCGACAAAACTTCTAATTGCCGAGATGACGCTAGGACTAGACATGAGTAATACCAAACGACCCGAAACATATCAGCAATATCCTGGCAAATATCCAGCCCAATCGTTAAACAGCAATGTCACTTATTATGTACAAAAACGGGTCTATAATCACCTATAGTTAGATGTGTGTTTAATAAGTTCGATACGAGGGCGGATTTCAAAACACTGCCATATACATCTAGATATCCGTTTCCGGAAAAGATCACCATAAGTATCACAGAAAACATTGTTTTCAAAAGAATTTCAACTATCATTTCAAAAATCTCAACTTAGCTATCATTTCACAAAACAGCGTCGGCATCTGTATTTCGTTGCCTCTAAGGAAGTGTCCCGAAAGGAATTGGAATTAGTTTAAACTATCTTGTATCTTGATCTCAAGATATGTATTGATATGATTTAATATCGGGCATTTACCTTTCAGAAACATTATCCTCTCAAAAATCAAGATATTTTCGTAAAGCTAATGATAGTTCTACTACATATTTCAGAACACGTATGCGGTCAGTGTGTGATATAATTGATAAAATAAATTTGAATCGCATGATTCTCGTCATAAATAGTTTTCAGAAAATAATAAATATTTTCCCTGTCTGATATTGGAAATACCATCGAATATGAATAAACAAGTGAACCATATCACATCTAGTGAGTCTGTATGTGATTTAACTGGGGGAAATATCACACGTCGTGAGTCCGTATCGTGTTCACCTGCTAAAAGTCCTATCACCTCTGGAGAGATGGAATATGATAAACTGCCGGGCAATATCACATATCGTGAGGTCATGTGATAAACGGGTGAGATGTATACATTACCTCGTTTGAGATCATAGGTGATTTAGTAGGTATGCAATTTCACAAAACCTATACCTTATGCTGCAGGTGGCTAATTTGGCCAACACCAAATGATGCAAAAAAAAACACACTGAAAAATGACCGAAACCTGGCAAATGGGTACTCATCTGAGAGTACTCAGTGAGAGCTATCCAATGAATACAAATATGGCAGGGTTTAGTTAGTTTCCAAAGATCTTTGTGCCCTTGAGCTTTTGACGAAAAAAGCCTAAGCATTGGAATGGTTAAGTCGGCATGTGAGGCTATATCATCTCTCGTGAGTACATATGCAATCTAACTGGTGAGATATACCACCTCTCGTAGTAGAGTTCCTATGTAATTTACTTGGTGAGCAGTACCACCTTCTGTGATTATCTAAAGAGTTCTGGTGAGAAAAGATTGACTTTATCTGAAGCCGGACATGGAGGCAGTGTGTTCCATGGCCTTTCGTCTGAGTTGCGCGATGCTCGTTCCCCTCCAAGTTTCTCCCATCTCCTGCATGCTGCACGGCATCTGCGACGACAGTGTCGTCACGGGCGGTGACGTATTCGAGAGCGGGGAGTCGCACGATGACGTCATATAGGGCGAGGAGTACATTGAGCCGCCGCCGCCGCCCACCCCGTTCCCTAGACTCACGGGGGAGTGGTTGCCCAGCCCACCCATGGAGACGGGGGTGGGCAGGGACTGCGCGATGCCCTGGCGGGGGAGGGTGGGCGGGAGAGTCAAACCCGCCCCTGTCATCTGAGACATCTGGTGGGTCATACCTGTCCAACGGGTATCTGACGGGTGGAACCCGCAGAGGGTGTCGTTCATACCCCCGAACGGCGACAGACCGTGAGAGGGGAGGAGAGAGCCGGGGGTACGGAACACATTGGTCGTCTTCTTCCTCTTCTTCCACTTTGCCCGGCGGTTTTGGAACCACACCTAAAATAAAATAGAAATACGATATTATAATTTTTGAATAGAACAGATATAGCGAAAATATAACGATAAAATATAAACACACCTGAAATATACTAGTAATAAAAATGTATTAGCTTTTTGAAGGAGAATAACGAATACATAAAGATATGCAGATCACTGTTATTGTGATCTACGCGGTATCTCTTTTAAATGTTTCTTTTCAATATTTGAAGCTCTCTATGACTCATATAGTCGTTTTACGTGTTTATTGGTCGAAGATGGTTCGTGAGGAAAGGTTCTCTTCGAACACGTATTTTTGAGGAGAATTTCCTTTAGTAGTACTAAGCGCCTGGTTGCTGGTCGCTGACATATATTGAGTCGATATCATCGATGCCATGCAGATAAAGAATGTTCAATATTTTGTTCTTCGTGTTTCTATATGCTCTTTTGTTTGTCGACAGAAATATAACGAAAATATAACCTTGTATGACTGTGTACCTTATACGTAAGTCAATGGACATACCACACACACACACACACACACACACACACACACACACATATACATATATATATATATATATATATATATATATATATATATATATATATATATATATATATATATATATATATATATATATATATGTATATATATTGGGAACTCTATGCATGAACGGGTTAATCTTAAGGGCTCTCGTCCACTCCTATTAAGACCTAGGCTCACGTGCCCGGCTGCCCATAGAATTCAGAGCGAGCGCTGGTATGGCCATTAGACTGGGAGGGCCTGTTTTAGCGCCAGGCTTGTGGGGTTTGAAGTCGATCTAAAATGTACGTCCAAGGCGAAGCCAGGGACTCGTTGGCGGTATTACAAGCGCACAGCCACGTCCCATGTTAAGTAAACTGGCGTCAAGTCAATATGGCCTGGCCAATAGAACGAGCATTGGATGTCGGTGCGGCGAACATTAAGGACTTTTAGCCGGCTAAATTGCACCTTTGGGCCCAAGTATTTTGATTACAATGAGGGGTGTATAAAATGAGAAACATCAAGTTTGTCTTGTGTGGATCGCTTAATGCCTTTTGGCGAATGGCATTATTCAGAAGGCCTGCCGCCAATGCCAGCGCCTGCTGATGCTTAAAGGTAGCTCATCCCAAACCAGGCCACAGGTGCCTGTTATTGGTTATGCAAAGTTTTCCTCAAATATGTAAATATTCCCATGGCCAAAGATTCAACCAACGATTATTTTGACTATTTAGCATAGTGTTGATAAATCTTCATCGCTCAGCTCTGGTACCGAGTCAAGTTACTTTTCTACAGCGGTAGCATATTATATCGGACTACACCTGAATATATTTCTTGTCATTCTTAGTTTTTACTATCGTCTCATTCCAACATGTTTCTGTTTATTAACTTCCTTTGAGGAGATTATTATTTCACTGCAATTATTTTAGTTTTCATTTTTCATTTTATCATTTTTTGACTTTATAAGATACCATTATAATGATTCTTTAAATTTCTAAGTTGATTTATCACATTGTGCGGATTTTCATTATACCAATTTATGCTTTCTTTTTTATCAAAATAGATTT
Source organism: Maea johnstoni (assembly GCA_963942565.1). Classification (NCBI taxonomy): domain Eukaryota; kingdom Metazoa; phylum Annelida; class Polychaeta; order Spionida; family Magelonidae; genus Maea; species Maea johnstoni. The sequence continues at coordinate 40,728,996 of OZ012692.1, read as the reverse complement.
CATTATGCTAAGTCATGAGAATATATATATATATATATATATATATATATATATATATATATATATATATATATATATATATATATATATATATATATATATATATATATATATATATATATATATATATATATATATATATATATATATAATTATTGATTAACAATACATGCATTCAAATACTTCTCCAGTATAAGTCATTCTTTGTTAATAACTATTTTCATAGACAATGGGATGCCATGCTATTTGGGAGCGCGGCGGACGGGTTAAAGTGAAAATCACGGCACGCGCCGATCTATTGTATTCATAAACGCCACATTAAGTAGCTGCCAGAATGAATTTTCTCCATTCCCTTCACAGGAAACATACCTCGGACTGATTTAGATTGGGGTGGTCGTAATGAAAAATCATGGACATCGAAAAAATGACAAAACAGTCAAATAAGTCTTCACGAGATCTCATTAACGCGAGATTTCGAATCTAACGCTGCCGTCCGTCCATTGAAAAGTAATGGAGGGGAAAATTGTTCAATTGGGCGCCCGCTAAACCCTGTTCCGCCTGTCTGGGTTCGTGGGAGAAATGACAGCACACGATATGAAAATGACATCCACTTTAAATGTTACCACACAAGCGCAACAATATGTTGGCTTTGAGGTCAGTGAGAAGCTACTGCAGATGTGCTAAATTGATATGTGCCAGGTTTTCTCTGATGGTCGTATTCACAAGCCAATTTCAATAATAATGTCGACATTGATGACTCAATAAAGGGTTGATTTCACTGGATAATAGTAAAACCTAATAGAGTATGTGTTATATAAAGAAATCATCATCAGAGTGTCACAGCTCGCAAGACCTGTCATAATTTAATGAACCTGTCACGAAACAGCAACCTGACTTTATATCACGAAACACGTTATTTATCAGATAGTGAACTTACATGAATTTATTTCACCGTATATTCTGCGTTTCTCTGTCATTTACATTATCATCGTCAGTCTGTACCCTTGTCTACAAACTTGACTCAATGAAAGATGAATGTCATACGGTTGTGAGTATTTGAATAATGAATGTATGTATGTATGTATGTATGTATGTATGTATGTATGTATGTATGTACCTATGCATAAAATATTCTTTTCCAGTGCTTCACACAAATGATGTAGATCTACATCCATGTAAAATGTATGTGTATGCAGGTTCATTGACTATAACGATAGTTACAACATCATACTTCTTAAACATACGTATATGAAATAAATAATATGATAAACAAATGATAAATGAGCCTCCCCGTTTCCTGCAGAACAAGCCATGTTGCCTTCCTAAGAATTGCCCTCTCTCTTCAGTATTGCTTTCAACCAATGAGATTGATCTCCCGTTCTGTAAAACCTACCCCCCTCCTCATGCATACGATATTCCTGGAAGTACGTCTGAGCTATGTAATGAACAGAAGTATGTTAATCTGATGCTTAACAAATGTTGTCTATAGTATTTATACAGTCATCTATTTATTCATGTATTTAGGTTGTCAACTGCTTCCACTAATCTGTATAAAAAGCAGATGTATGATTAGAAACATGCCAATTAGGCAAATCGACATACTACTACTACTACTACTACTACTACTACTACTACTACTACTACTACTACTACCACTACTACTACTCCTACTACTACAAAGACCCCCCCCCCCCACACACACACAGAAATCCTGAAGCCACCCCTAGTGTGGTATCAAGTACCTGTCGTATCACATCTTTGCGCTCCGCCCCTGATTCCCATCAATCAGGCCAGGAGGTTCTCCCTGAGAAAATATCCCCGCCATCAATTTCCTGCCGAATCGCAGGCATCATAAATGCAGCAACATCCGAAATATAAATTTATAATTGATGTAAATATCACTCTACGCTGAGTCCTCTTACCTTCCATAAAACTAAGCCATCACGTGGACAAAATGACGAGTCGTTGACTTAGTGGCAGGCATTGAAGATCGCGAGAAGTGATTAAAAGCCCCCATAACATCTTAATGGATACTTGCAAATCCACATTTGCTGTAGTAATGAGGGATGCAGTGCAACAAAACACGCAAGAGGCCATTCTGCTCGATTTAACCCATTAATGTTCACAGCGGCCAAAACAGGCTGACAAAATTGGTGAATTATCTTAAGAAAAAACGTATTTGGGAAAATATTTGAATGATAATTGTTAGTCAAAACACTACCAATAACCCTCCTTCAAATATTTAGTGAAATCATCATGCATTTCCAAATTATTGTCAAAAAGGACCATAGATGCAGACGACAATTGCTAGCGGAACCCTTCAGCATGAATGGAGATATTCAGGCCGCCGAAGGTTCGACCTTCAACAAAGGTGATGCAGGCATCTGCGAATCTTCATTTCGATTCCTCTCTCAAGACGAGATAACGAGTTATTTAGATTATGTCAATGAAGTACCATCAGAATGAGTGAAAGAATGAATAAAGAAAGGAAAAAGAGAACGGAGAAGAACGAAATAAAAATGAAAAATAGTAGAAGCGCACCATTTTACGTACTAAAATGATAGTATGCAATACCCTGATGGTGATACTCAATTGTTCATTATGAATATGGAATCTCCACATATATAAATACATATGTTTAGGTATATATATATATATATATATATATATATATATATATATATATATATATATATATATATATATATATATATATATATATATATATATATATATATACATATATATATATATATATATATATATATATATATATATATATATATATATATATATATATATATATATATATATATATATATATACATATGTGAGTGTGTGTGTGATAAAAGAAACTATGAATAGCCCATATTCAGAAGTAATGGAGACATCTGGTTAAAAGAAAGCTGGGACATGATTACTACGTGGACTAGGAGCCAGTCTAAGTATAATGAGGTAGGGAGTGCTTTCCGCATGGAGGTAGGTAGGCAAGTGTTTAAATGATGAGTGGTTGTATCTATCGCGAGACTCTCGTCTAATGTCTCACTCAGGGGGATAAAGTAACGTTTTATTGATGTCCCCGCATGATGACAATTCGCTGGGAGGACGTCCGCTGGTAATATGTTGATCTTTTGTTCGATAAATATTATTTCTACAGGGATTTGGCAGATATGAGACACGGAAAGCTCTTTGTGGCATGATATTGCACGGGGAAATCTCTTCCGCTTATCGAAAATAATATCCCAGATTCAATAAGCTGGCGTGCAATTGATCGCATGTAGATTTCGCCGTTTATGGCCAATCCAATTTCATCCCCGCATTGTACATTTCAGCGTGTGACGAATTCCAGACCAGAAATTGATTATAAAAACCGTGGAAGCTCGCAACTTAGATGAAATGCGCTCTCGCGGTATGGCAGAAATCAAGCTAATAAATTGAATTCATTTGGTTCATTCGCTTTCATCGAAGTTTAAGACCGCACTAGTCAGCGCTGTGTTGGCATCATAAACCCACTGTCAGTTTTTTGCGGCAGTCGTCATGCCAACAGAATTAATATTTTAAGCAAAGCTTTATCCGTGGCTCGTGGTGTGGCAGAGGAAGCTTCCCAGTGGCCAAACGATAAGATTTTATATTCACAAGATATTCGCATGCAGTGGCGTCGGTTCAGCAAGACCCGAGCTAACGGCCTCAATCTTGGCGCGCTTGCCCTAGCCACCTCATCACGCCGAAATTGACATGTGGAATGGCCTCAGTGGCAAGTCGATTCACGTGATGTATTACTCCGCCGAGGGGGCGCACTGCCGACTTGGGCAGCCTCGCCGCTCACGGGCGAAATTGAGCGCTTGCAGTGAAGGGACAGGGGGACAGGTCTGAAGGCATAACACTTGAAGAAACACACTAAGTGCAAACAAAATTGTGGATTTTTTGTTCATTTAATAAACATGCAGTATACGAAATACAGGTGCAAGTGCAAACGAAAACTATATTTTTTCTCTGTTCGTTCAATAAACATTAAGTATACGAAATACAGGTATGCCCTTGAGGGGTTTTATATAACTAGGCTTGAGATTCAGAATGTTTCCTTATTAAGGGATAGGGGGTTGGCCAAAGGGTCAACTTTGAAAATATTAAGTGAAATAATCTAATTAAACAATAATTTGATACTATGAATGATGTATTTAAATATGAAGGAGAGGATATGAAGGGGTGGCGTCCTTAATTTAGCATGTTGTCATGGAATAATGATTATAGTTGTTGTTTCATTATCTAATTGAATAATTATCTACTACGAATGTTTTATTTCAGAAGGAAGGAGAGAAATAATAGATGGATTCCTTTATTCAGCTTTTTGTTTCAGAGAAGTTATTGAAGGGGTTCATGAGTTATAATAAGTTCATGCCGTACATTTTACTGTACGGTTATCCGATTCCAAGAGTCTTATCATGTCAATCCGTGTTTTCTTTCTCTTTGCTTTTCTTCTAACGTTTACTTTCAGTATTATAGCAATTATAAAAATCCTGGAAATCATAATTTACATAAATGAATTCTACAAGGAGCATGTAAACCTTTATCCTAGATGTCCATTGTATTGTATTGTAGTGTATGTTAATTGACTGCGCGGCATGCGCAAAAATACACGTATACATATATATATATATATATATATATATATATATATATATATATATATATATATATATATATATATATATATATATATATATATATATATATATATATATATATATATATATATATATCAATAAATAGATAATAACATGAATATATGGAATAGAAAATTAAACTAAATTATGATATTATGAACTCTTCTATGCACAACATACTAGGCATTTGTATTTGTGATCAAACATCCTGTAGAGGCTCGTTCCTACTTAATTACTGCATCCGTTTGTTTTTTCAAGTCCTGTTTTTACGCCTGTGTATGTTGCTATGCATGTAGTATGAATGATACCGGGGGTACGACTTAATACCGACGCGGAATACGATATATCAACATGTTTTCTTTGTTTTGAACACTCCTCTCTTAATTTAAAGGATACCATAAAGGATGTTTTGTACTGACTTTATTTTTTATGGGGGAGGGGAGGGGGTTGCACTTCCGGAGATGGATAGATTGCACGAAGAGTAGGAAAATAATTAATTAGCCACATCCGTCTCCCGGAAATTCCACCATTTGTACCTTGAACAATTGTGTGAATGCAAAATTAAATCCAAAACACTGTATGCAGAAATTGAGAAAAATCAACAACAGATATATGTAGATATACATAACTCCATACATACATACATAAATACATGCATATGTACATAGTACTACTACTACTACTACTACTACTACTACTACTACTACTACTACTACTACTACTACTACTACTAGTAATAATAATAATAATAATAATAATAATAATAATAATAATAATAATAATAATAATAATAATAATAATAATAAAAATGGTTGATATTTGTTAAAACGCGCCTTCCACCTATAATGTTCAAACGCGCTTCTTAAGAATAGTCAGTGGAAAAATGTGTCTGGTCCCTATAGTCAAATAGATATCTATACATACGTAAAGGTTACAAGAACAATGTGTTAACCCACTCCACAATGTGTGCAGTCTGATATACACTAAGGGAGCTTACATGCATTGAATTCATTGCGAGGAAGCCGTAAAACTACGCTGGCTATCCTGGTGCATCTGTGTACACATAGACAATAGCTGGAAAGGATCTTTTATGTCATTCTCCTTCTATATGCATGTCGTTTTTTTCTACAACGGGTACCATATTCGGTACCACCTCAGATCAAATAGCTAGGTGGGGTAAAAGCTGCCTCTACTTATTGTGCGATGTTGCGTCATGAGTGTGTTACCTTTACTAGCTGAAATATAGTACAAGGCTAATACTTAATCTGAAGTTAATAATACAACTTCTGAGATCGGCATCATAGTGACGTAGTTATCGTAATGTAGTGTACCACTAACTGCTGCCCAGTGTGTTATACAGTGATCCTTGACTGTGACCTCAAGTATAACTCTTCCGTTTAGTTTATAACCGCCCTATGTTCTTTATTTTTATTTTTATTTTCAATTTGTTTGCGAGTTATCTTTGTATTCTTTGTATCATCTTATACCTACGATATAGTCGATAAAGATACATGCAAAAATAAGCAGGGTGTTTTCAAGCTACGTGTAATTTGTTATATATATATATATATATATATATATATATATATATATATATATATATATATATATATATATATATATATATATATATATATATATATATATATATATATATATATATATATATATATATATATATATTATGACCCACCTACTGATGTGAAAAGTGCCCTACTCTGATCAGAAGATGAGGGGTAACTGGTAGGCGATATGTCTCAGAGGGGATGATGATGGTGATGATGATGGTGATGATGATGATGCTGATGATGATAATGATGATTATGACGATGATGATAATGATGAAAAGGATGGTGATACTGATGATGATGTTTATGATGAGAATGATGACGATGATGAAAGCATCGAGAACTAATATGGTGGCAAATGGTGGTAATATTGATAATAATAATAATAATAATAATAATAATAATAATAATAATAATAATAATGACAATAATAATAATAATTATAATAATAATAATAATAATAATGTCAATAATAATAATAATAATAATAATAATAATAATAATAATAATAATAATAATAATAATGATAATAATAATATTTATAATAATAATAATATTAATAATAATATTAATAAATAAATAATAATAGTTATAATAGAAATATGATTTCCACGTTAAAAAGGGCTTTAACACGTTTTGGTGGAGTATTTCAAATTCTTTCATCAATTTGTATTTATTTTCAAATGTAAAGGTGTGTGCGTGGCATGACGTCACGGGGGCTCCCTAACTGGTGTTTTTATTAGGTTGTGAGAGCCGACTAGTGCCTTCCTCGCCGCCCTCCATTATCATCCAGGGGGGAAACTTGTAATTATCCGGGAGTAGCTCAATTACTCGCTCGCATGCGATCACAAATCACAGAGGAGATAGTTAGAGGCATGTCTCCACTACAGATGGTCGAAAATAGGGAAGTACAGTCACCGTTCAAAAGCGCATTACTCCCCCCGTGAGACACTACCCCCCATCAACTCATCTGTAGCGAGCCGAAAAACAATAATTGAAATTTACAAATTTTCGCCATTAAAGGCGGGGCCGGGAAAATCTGGCGCTTGATTTTTGACATCTGCGAAGGTTATATTCCTGTTAACCCCTCGCAAATCAGAGAAAGTGAGGAAAGGACCTCTAAAAGACCAGTTATCGGCTTTTTGCTATAAATAATTGAATCCGATTCAGCGCTCGTGTTGGCTTTGGCTCGTTTCTGCATACGGAATCTGCGAAATCTACGGCGGGGAATTTACAGTCGTGGAGGCACGCCGTGAATCAGGCGCCTTTTCTCTGCGAGCAGACGAATCGTCTGCTACCTCGCCATCCCACGGCTATCTTACCCCACACCTAGCCTAGCCCTATGCCGAACACTTACCTACTTCTGCTTGTATACTAGCTGAAAATTATACTAAAATTAACTAAAATGAGCCCGCATATCTAAACTGAAATGTATACCAGCTAAAAGGAGCCCACAGCGGTTGTATCTGAACTGAAAAGCATGCCACCTAAGATGAGCCCACATTGGTGTTATCTAAACTGAAAAGAAAGTGTATAAACCAAAATAAGCTCAAATGTTTTTTTTATCGCAACTGAAAAGTATACCAACTAAAATGAGCCAACAGTGTTTTAGTTCTGAAGTTGCTCACCAGGTGGCCATTGCGATATCCTTCCAGTTATGCTTATTGCTAATCAGAGTGACCACTTTTGGCGCCATCCATGACACGATAGAGAAACTCTCATCCAAACATTAAGCAAAAATGAGGATTCGTCACCTAGCCCCTGGCAAGGGTCATACCAACAGAGTCCTCCATCCACCTGTTGAGTAAAGTGTAAACTAATATGGGCACTCTGGCCAACTTAGCCACGTTGTGTCTGGTGACAGAAAGAATATATGAGCGCAGAAAATCTAGGCTAAATAAAATATACAGATTTAGCTACACTTAACTAAACTTAACTTCACTACACCTAACTACACTTCCAACCATCGTACACCCTGAACAAATACTATAGGTGCTACAGAGATATTATTCCATACAAAAGGAACCCCTTCTCAGAAATCATTAACCCGCAAAAATGGAACTAAAATGAACCCTAAGTCACTAAAACGAACAATTGCCTAAAGATTGTTTCTTTGTAACACTATATATTTTTCAGCGAGTGGCGAGACATTATCGATAAGAAGACAATAACAGAGTTATTGTAACATTGAAAACTAAGAACATATTATATAGAAAGACAATATCAATTGACTATTGAGTAATGAAATGATATCTCTTGTTACAGAGGGATCCGAAACACTTCTAACATATTATAAACATATCACAAATTTCCAGAATATAAACAAGTATTTGGCTACCAATCGGTAAACGATAAAGTTAGAATGAATAGATTATTACATGAGTAATTCACATTTCAAGAAAAAACGATATGTATCAATGAAAGAGGTAAACTATAGCACCTGGAGAAATGCATATGTCAATTCAACCAAATTAAAATAAGTACAAAATTTAACCATAACCCAAAGGGATCAGTAAATCGACCATGACTGTAAATATAAAACAATTACGAATGAATAGGTAGCATTTCCGATCGACGGCAAGCTTAAGACTATTTGAAAACGTGTTATGGATTGATACTTGATTATTTGAATACAAGTGAGTTAATACTGAATTAAGTTCTTTTCAAGAATGCAGGTAAGGTGAGTAAAATATCTATGTGACTCACTGCGCACATGACAATTGCTATTTATCACATTGTGAACAAACATCGTAGTGGGAATAATATGAATAACAAATTATAGATGTGTTAAAAAGAATCATATCTCGGTTACATGAGAGAAAGGAGAAGCTAATGATCACCAAGTGATATAGACTACACATCAACACACACACACACAAACATACATACATACATTCATACATAGTATATACACAAATACACACATTCATATATACACACACACACACACACACACACACACACACACACATATATATATATATATATATATATATATATATATATATATATATATATATATATATATATATATATATATATATATATATATATATATATATATTATAGATATATAGATAATGTAATTATTATGTAAGCACCCTTAAGTTCAGCTTGTACGTTTGCAGGTTTTTTCCCCCGTTTATGTTATTCATCATTCTATGTATCTACGGTCTACATATACTACTACTACAACAACTACTACTACAACAACTACTACTACAACAACTACTACTACTACTACTACTACTACTACTACTACTACTACTACTACTACTACTACTACAACTACTACTACTACTACTACTACTACTACTACTACTACTACTACTACTACTTTACCCATTCCCTGCACCCTATACCTTAATACTCCTTATTAGATAGGCACGAATGGCAACGCAGAAAAGAGAAGGAATGATACTAGATGAAGCCGTAATTTTGCCCGCCGCATGAGCGCCACAGGGATCCGACTCGTGTCAAAAACTACCTCCATTTTTATTTATCTTATTCCAAGTTCACACTTGAACGAAATTCAATTATGGTGAACATGTCAGTAAGGAAGGGATGTGACGGCTCGCCAGTTACTGGCTAGAGCTGTGAAATGAGCCCAATTCGCTGCTGGTTAGGGACGATGGTATTCTCAGACTAGCCCAGTTTACTCCAGCCAATATGTGCACGAGACAAATGTGACTATTGCATGTTGGGCGAGTTAGCATCATTTGTCATGGCGCTAATTTTTGATGAGCCCTATACATGGCGTCTGATTTGGTTAACCTGAACAAACAATGTATTGTGCAAAAGGGTGTCGTCTTTCCCGGGCACTTCTAGTCCTGTCCCTACACAAATATACTATAGGTATATTTTGCTACTCTGTCCATTCAGAGGAGTGTGGGATATCTACCAGTGACTATAGGTTAATCGGTAGTTCTCACAGGATACGCTGTTCAGTGATTCTGTCCACCGTCAAAAACTTGCTAGTCACGACTCAGACTTTACTTGCCAAAGAACTCGACGACAAACGAACCCCCTCCAAAAGAACTATATTTAAAGAACCAAAAAGAATTTAAGCAAATCTATCAACCTTTTCTTAAAGGTGTTATTCCTTTTAGCTCTCTTTATTATCCCACGAAGTCGCAAGAAGACGCATATTTTGAAAGACCAAGACAAAGAAAAGTGCAAACTAAGCACGATTCTAGGAAGTAATAACTATATCTACTGTTTACGGTTACTGTTATACTTTTCTGTAACCTTGGTGTACTCTAAAGCTCCTTTATCATAAATAATTTAGTACCTTTCGGGTCTGTAAGTTTTCATTGCCCCCTCTATGCTCCAATGTTTATTCTGTATTTATGTTATCATGCGTTTTTGAAATAGCCAATAAACAATACAATAAAATATTTTACCCTGACCACGTATCCTGCGATGGTGGTCAGCCCCGAGGTGGACAACACAGTGCCACCTATCGTCAAGTGATTGTACTAGACTGGTAGGCAATGATGTAACCACCCAAGTTGGACTGAAACACTAGTCTAATCCCAAACCGTCGACGGTGACACAAAGGTAACCTTTTAATGCCACGTAGCCTATAAATACAGGCTTTTGGATGTTTATCAACAAAAAGATTTACATAAAAATATATCATATTGTTGGTATAATCTAAGGTTATGAGGAACCTCCTAATGAATAAGTAATATCGTTCGATTGGTTTCGTGTATCTACCGAGTATAGTCTAATGTCTACCCTGTTTTCATTTGCATCAACAGCATGTGTAAAATAAATCTGAGGTTCGAGTCACCGCTGTATACTAGTATTAGAGGAGGCCTGGCTATACTATTGAAACCTCACTGGGTGAGCACATTTTGACAAAGAAAATATTTGACGATGATTCTAACCAAAAACTCTACTTGGGTTGTTTATTAGATGTATATGTGTTATTATCATGATGATTTCAAGAATAACATTTTTGGGTAATTCCTTGTTGATTTATGCAATCTTTTTGTTTATATCTATTTATATTAAAAAATATATATGTATATACACATACATATACTATATATATATATATATATATATATATATATATATATATATATATATATATATATATATATATATATATATATATATATATATATATATACAGTATATCTATCTATCTATCTATCTATATATACACACACACACACATATATATATATATATATATATATATATATATATATATATATATATATATATATATATATATATATACATATATATATATATATACATACGTATAACTGTATAAATGAAAGGGAGCATCAATGTCGAAAGAATGGCCACAAGACCGATCTTGCTTCCGCAGGAGTGGATTACCTTTATTGATAGACTTAATTGAGATACTCTAAGAATTCCTCAGCCATGGCAACCTAAGATGGAGGTTGAACGACCATTCTTTTGGGCATGTTGAACCACAGGACTGCAAACGTGCGCTCAAGGTTTATTGCCAATATCTGCGAGAACTCCATTGAAAAACCGGTCCAACACATAACCGGCAAATATCTATTCCATATCTTCCCTATTTTGATCTAGTGCAGATTTTAGTGGTGATTTTAGGGCACTTAATAATGGGTCGAAATTCAGCACCATGAACATCGTCACCGTCAATTTAAGCATCATCACGTGTGTATGCACACATGAATATATATATATATACATATATACATATATATATATATATATATATATATATATATATATATATATATATATATATATATATATATATATATATATATATATATATATATATATATATATATATATATATATATATATATATATATATATATATATATATATATATATATATATATATATATATATATATATATATATATATATATATATATATATATATATATATATATATATATATATATATATATATATATATATATATATATATATATATATATATATATATATATATATATATATATATATATATATATATAAACCTTTGATGTCGGGTTGTCTTGTGTTCTTCCTTTTGCTGACAACCTACTTTCGCGTGTGTTTAATTGTTGGAAGCCTAACTGTCAACAGGTCGGCTTCCTGTAAGTTTCACCTGTCCGCACGTGTCCGGGTGTGTGTATCATCACCATGGTAACGCCCCTAAACATTCCCCATCACCTGCCATGTGCTCACCTATTAATCAATTATCTTCACAGTTGTCACTCTGTCCCCGGCCGAAACATAACAAACCAATGGTGCACACCATCCAATAATACCATCCTTTATCACCCTCTGACCTCATCATCATCATCATCATCATCAAAGATAAAAAAGGAAGTTAAAGTAGTTAGAAGTAAGCGTTTATCATTATTATCGTCATCATCGTCGTCATATTTCTCATCATTAGCATCCTCATCATCACCATCTTGGTTGCCATTACACTCACCATCATCATCACCATTGTCCCAGGTATTACCATCATCATCTTCATCTATTTCTATCATCTACTTCATCATTATCATCATCATCCTCATTATTGCCATTGTCATTTTCATTCCCATCATCATTCTCATCATTGTCATCACCGTTGCCATCACCATCATCATCATCATCTTTGTCGACATCATTAGCGCGATCGTCATTACCATCGCCATCATCATCATCATCATCGTCACTAACATCTGATTTCTAAGCACCACATTGATGTGTTGACAAACTCACAGCATGTTAAAATGGCATTAATTTCCCAACTTCATAAAGTATATATAAGGAGTGTTGCCGAAAATAAGTAAGCATTTTATTGAAATGACCAGAGATTGAATAGCGATTGGAGGTTTCCATGAAGATTGAATGGGATTTCCTCGACTTCCTCTGCTGTGAGAAGACTATTTGCTAAAACCAGTGTCCTGTTATACGTACTCTATATCTCTGCTAAAACCATCATTACCCTTTCGTCTCAAGAATATTGCAATCCTTGGTTCGCAGTGCTATATTACATTCAAACAGTCAGAAACCCCCGCAGAAGGGTAAGTAGTGCTAAAATGGCCGCGGGCCAGGTAGGAGTTGATTTAACAGTAACTGATTGGTGGTTAGGAAACATTACCTGAACACAATAGCCACAACAAGACAATGAGCGATCAGGTACCGCCCAGTAACTCAGTAACGCTGCGGCGTCATCCACCACCATGCACTATTACCATCCCCCACTTGCGCTGATTGTACGCCTAGCCAAGCGAACAGTATATTTGGACATGCGATCTCTCGCCTAGTCAATTGGAAGATAGCGCTATCATAATTACATGTTTATGTGCGTTTACATGGCACGCGACCCTATTGTTATACGACGCCCGGGAATGGGATATCAATTTGGCCCGGGTGCAATATGATCCCGTATCGCCCGTGGGGGTTCTTGGGAGCGCGTGCGGGGGCTCGTGCGGTAATACACATCGGGACTGGTAGAGCTTCCGGCCCGCGTATGGACGCGCACGTGCTTGCTAATTATCCGTGTCAAACTTTCATATCAGTCTAATCTCGTCTGCTACTTTCATACAGAATTGTAAGAAAGATAAACTTTCATCTGTCTAACCAATCTCTTCTGTTACGATAGTAGAGAAAGAAGGATGATAGAAGATAGAAGAAAGGATCGATTAAGAAAAATGAAACTTCCCATAAGTCCTATGCGAAACAAAACTATCCATCTCAGCCCTTTCGAAAAAAAAAAACAATCTTCGAAATTGCATAAAAAGCAACTCTTTCAGCTTTAAGAAATTGATGCATATCCAAACCAACCGGTCTCCATGAACGCTATGTTTCTAACGACTTTTGTGACATCCCCGCTCATATATCGGGTATTCCAGAAAATAAATAAAATGCACGTGTTTATGACGTGCGCCGCACGCGCCTGATTTCTGGTGGCACGTTCGAGGTAATTGCCGGCTAACTACCAAATCAGAGAATTAGACAAACACCCCGCCGGCAATATGGTAAAACCCCCATGAGAGATAGTTGGTTAGCCCACTGGAGAACACATAAAACGTGAACTGTTTTTTTCTGTGTGTTTATTTTCAGTAACCCTTCCAGTCTCAGACACAAATATATGTGTCTGTTGAACATGACAGTAATCTAGAGAACCATACACGCATATGCGTGTGTGATGATCAAATCCATTTATAGAATCACCCTACATAGGTCTCAGAATGTTGTGCCTGATTCAAGATTCATTCTGAATTCAAGATTGACATGTCACATGACTATGGTATGGTGGACCAAAAAGATCCTCAAACATGAACAGCTTGGTAATTTATTTTGGTCAATAATCCCCATCATAATTTGGCGAGGTTTGTGTGAAAATAAGAATCTTCATAAGTTCAGAATTAATCTTTCTAGCTAGATTAAACAGCTTTCTTCAACCTTTCATGTTCAACGTTTAGGTATTACTGTAATTGACTTGCCATGCGTTTCTCGGACTTCACATTAAGGGTATTGGTATAATTGATTAAGATAAATTATCACTCTGTATCTCTGAAGATTCACAATTGAATAAAACAAGATAAGATGAAAGCACCTATGATGCATTTATTATTGATTAAACTTTCTTGGGGGAAGCGGCATGTACTTTATTGAAAACCTCTATTTGGTGCATGGTGGTATATACGAAAATAATAACCACATATTTTGCCACACTCTAACCTATGTCAAAATATAAATAAGATGTTTGAGAAAACATCATAATGCGGCAAAAATGATTTTCCGACTGAGGAGTAGAGGAGTATAACAATAACAATAAGGGGAAAATAGTCACAAAATGAACAGGTATTCGAATTTAAGCAAAATCAATTACTTTGCATCTATTTTGAAAAGAGTGTCAGCTTTGATTTATGTCATGCCAGACCAGAAGGGAACGGCGCGGCCATTATTTCAAGCTCGTAGTTAAAGCGTTCAATTTGTAAAATAAACGCATCAACTATGTAAGGAAACAATCGATGCTTTGCGGAGAACAAAAACAGTTTGCTAGTCGCCGAAGCTCATTAAAGCTGCACTGCTTACATATCACACCTTGTTGGACCCAAGTGAAAACATTTGATTTTAATGAAAAGATAATAAACTCGTTATTAGCCATAAGATAAATAATTCATATCCTCCTCGGGGCTGAAATGGATACCCGTCGTGAAATCTACATGTATGCAAATGAGATGGTTTCCTGGTGACAGCCTCACGCACTTTGCTGGTGTCTATTTCATTGTGCTGACGATCCAAGTGTCTCTTTGTTCAATAAACGCTAAAGGAGAACTCGTCACAAACAGCAAATCCATGCTACTACGATTATCTTCATCAGGGTTGTAATTGACTAAGTTACAGCATTTGTATTCTTTTGTATCTCATGATATAGCCAATACGTATACACTACAATACAATTTAAGTGGTTTGTTCTCGTTAGAAAAGATAATAGCATAAAGAATGCCTTAATTTCGTACATATTTGCAAAGGCTGTCTTCCCTGCTTACAAAGATTAATTAAAACGAAGGAAAGTAGGAAATTGCCATTTGTAATTGAGTATAGATGTCTATGATCGAATATGACAGAAAGGTGGAGATAATCGAAATACCAAATTCCTCACGCTATTGTGGATATATACCTTAATCCTTCTATGTGTCATATGTTTTATTTTGATGCTAAAAGGTCATTAATTACGTGAGGTCTGACACTCTCTGATTTAAGTATTTGCATTGTCAGGGATGGCAAAGCAGTGTTTAGTCCTGTACCCAGGTGTTAGATTGTTTTCAACTGCAAAACAAAAGCGAGGTCCCAATAAGCTTAAAACAAACCAGAAGCTAAGTACTACCGAAACTAGCGACCAGTCGCGAAGTTCTTTGTGTATAGGTGGCGCCCCATAGGCGACGGGTTAACCAATTAACGCCGTGTGTGAATGGATAACCAGATAACGTTGAACTCAAATCATCAAATACATTTGTTATTTTGGAAATAATTGAAGAGCATTGCTAAACCCAAGAAGTTAAGGGAGATTCAGTGAAATATTTCTTAAAGTATTCCTTTATTGTCAAGATGTTCTAAAGTGTGTTCATGACAAGTTGTTAATGTGTTAAGGTGCGTCTTACGCCATGTTTACCCTCGAAGTCTATGAGACCACTACGGTTGAATGGGTGTTATTGGTTTACCTGGCTATCGGACACCCCGAGTTCAAGCAGTCAAGAGCAGAGCCAATATTTGGTGCAAATTCCCTTTTAATTGGATCTGTATTGTCCTCAAACATTGTCGCTCCTAATACCCCCTTGTCATCCAATTATTTGCTAATGGAGAGATGGCAAATAGCTCTTTCCTGAGAATTAGCCTTCAATTTCACTGCACACTCTCTCTAATGCACGCTTAAGTGTGTTTGGGGCGCCTCCCCATCACTAACCTTTTCATTTATCTAACCTGATTGTATTTATTAGGAAGCATGAAATCTCCCTAAATTAAATTTGCGCGAAGTACTATACACTGGTAATTCGATTTGGACGAAATCGCTCCACCAGCGCCTGTTTTATTAAATGCGAAACTACGGCTAAATGCGAAACTACGGCTGCGACGAGCCTCGTGGCAAATTCGCCAGCTCTGTTTAACACCGTGTTCACTCTCAATCAAGACTTTCAATGACTATAAATGCCGTAATTGTCTCGACTTTCGCCAGGCGAGAGTTAATTTTTGCCTAATCTATCACCCTGCTCGCTGCATAATCGTGTCAGTTGTTTGCCTAGTGAGCAGACACTGTATAATCATAATTGGCGTTTAATTATGGTGGATCCCTCAGACCCGCCATAAGGCGAGGAAGTAATGGAAACTCAACGCGCCCATAATCTCCGCCGAGGCTTGCGTGTTGAGCCGCCGAACACGAGTTTCACGGAAAAGCGAAATTACCCCCACGACTTTACGGGATTTTAGTATTCATTAATTTTACAAACTGAGAATTCGGCGGCATCTCTGACTGCACTTCAGAGAATTGAGGGCAGCTCGGCTTACCCAGCCTTCCGAGTTCAGGCAGACAGACATATTCCCGGTGCAAGCAGGTCCATGTAATCTGTCAGCGCACTGTCAGGAGCTGCCGCTAGGGGGCAGCTGAGTAGGAGATGGAAGGAAAAGGGGTGAAAGGGAGGTGCTTCATCAACCGCCGAGGTTACAAATGCAATTAGCCCCCAAAACATCGGGCTAATTGTGATGTAGATCACTTTTATGACATAATAACCCCAAACTCGGAGGGTGCGAGTATCAACAGTTTTGCAATGAAGCCAAGTGTATTTTCCTCACGTTTTGTGTTAAATAGCTTTCTAAATACATTGAGTTTGTGGTCAGGTGCGACACTGTGCCGGCCCAGTGTATCCTTAGTCCTCAGTGCCGTTGTAAGCAGAAAGGCATTCCCTTCCAACTAGTGAACTTTTCCTCCATGCGAATGAGAATAGGGTATTTCAGTCCCGTATAAAGTAGGTTCCTATACGCTATGACTCGATTTCTTATTGTATCATCATCTTCATCATCATCATTATTAGCAGCATCATATACTTCCCCCGTCCTACCATTTACTAACCCGAGCCTTTGATAACCCCTACACACGCACCTTAAATACAAGAGGACATACTCTCAACTTTACCTAATTGATTTAAAAAAACTAAATAAAATAATGATTCGTAATGCTCTCTCTCTCTCTCTCTCTCTCTCTCTCTCTCTCTCTCTCTCTCTATATATATATATATATATATATATATATATATATATATATATATATATATATATATATATTCTACGGACTATTTGCGTCTTGGCTCGCACCGTAAAGCTCAGCACTGACTCCAGTCATACTGACAAGCAGTAAGATTCTTTCCTCTTCCCCTCATCTTGACAGATGCATACGATGCTGGCGCCACCTGTCAGCTCTTATGCCACCTGTCCTCGTTAAGTTTCCTGCCCTTATTCTAAACGTCTATTTTTAGCCGCTGGATCCAAAAACAACTGCGATCACTCCAATCATCATGTCCGTACACGTGATCTTTAGTTCGTTGAGTCGGAGACCATCAACGTGATAGTATTCTCCGTCTTAGAAAAATATCCGGATGGACAGGAAGCCACAGGATCTCGCTGCATGACCTGTGTTGCTATCACTGCAAGGATCAACTGATATACCCTGCTTTAAGCCAATGGAAAATCACCCTAGTGCAACACCAATTACACTCCAAGCGCTAAACAGCTAGCCATAACGACCACTCTGCGCACTAGGCCTTATGTGATTTTTTGCTAATTCCCCTCGCTTCATCTCCCCATATGAAGCTTTCTAAATCCAGTTATGTTGAAGATACTTTTTTATGACTCTGTACATTTTAAGGTGTGTTTTATTCGTTTGTTAAAGTGGAGTACCACGTCCTTCTACAATGTTTGAGCCTTCTTTATTTTTGTTTGTACATGTATTTCTATGCTTGTGCTAAAAACACTTGTTATAGTTTTTTTCTTTCGAGGGAAAAATATGGGTTATTTTTTTTGCGTCGTTCTTCCTCTTGTTCCTTGGAAACCATTTCTGATTCCTGAAATAGGTGATATTTCGGTTACACTGTATTGTGTTGCAAAGGATATTGGTAAAACCTAATAACAAAAGATTATCATCTCCTCTAAATATCAAATCCACATTCTACGAAGGTTTATGAGACTTTTAACGAATAGACCATCTATGTCCTCAGTTGGTTTAGACATATGGAGAGTCAGCATCATTGCCATTAAAACATCTGCCATGTCCAACTGTAGCAGACCGCATGCCCACATGTTGTCCCCATACCTACTATACGCTATACCAGCATCACCGCGACTCCTATAGGACACAGTGATGCAGCGATAACCGTAAATCACTGCATGCTGTGACCAAAAGTAAATATCAATCTCAGTCCATTATGTCCGCAGGATTACCTGCTAAAGCCTTGAATACTAGATAAGGTAATTAGGCAATCAAAACAATATGCACCTGCCGGACACCTGTAATTAACCCCAGGTAGCCGACAGACAGGTGAGCTGACAGTATAGCTCTCACAGTTAGGTGCTGGCCAGATTTAACACGCGCCCGCAGCATTGTCTGAATCTCCCAGAAGAAGTGACTGTTATAACTAATAGAGCATGGGTAGTATTATCAGCAGACATTGCATTATATATATATATATATATATATATATATATATATATATATATATATATATATATATATATATATATATATATATATATATATATATATATATATATATATATATATATATACATACGAGTATATATATATATATATATATATATATATATTCATATATGTATGTATGTATGTATGCATCCATGCATGCATGCATGCATGCATGTATGTATGTACGTACGTACATATATATATATATATATATATATATATATATATATATATATATATATATATATATATATATATATGTATATATATATATATATATATATATAGAGAGAGAGAGAGAGAGAGAGAGAGAGAGAGAGAGAGAGAGAGAGAGAGAGAGAGAGAGAGAGAGAGAGAGAGAGACCATTATAAAATCGCAATCGTGAAACGTTGTATGCTCTTTTGGCTAGTACATTTCCAAACTGAACAGTGTAAATTTGTTTTTGGAAAAATTCCCCTATGGCCATATTATCTCAAAGCGAAAGCTTCTGTTCATTTAATCCCACTAGACTCCAAACCCACAACATATGATGAGCGCCATTTTGCAAATACTCAAGGCAGCGGCTTGTTGCTACGGACCACGTGACGAAAGGAAGGCCACTGATTGGATTGATTAAGTCGCATTAAGCGGCCAATGCATACTAATTAATTAAATACATTTTGCTCAATTGATTGAATAAATACAATTTGCCTGGCCGTAATTTTAAAAGAGTCATTGTAGTGCCAGGTTTGACTGGTGCCTCGCTGTAGCTTCTGGCGATGAATATGCAGGGGAGTCCCTAATTACGCGAACAAACTGCGTTTAGTTTTCATTTGGGATAAGCCTTTGATTCATATGTTTACGTGTGGGCCCACGGCTGCCGTGCTGCCTACAGTGAGACGCCTTTGCTGTGAAATGGTCAAGAGAGTTAGATAGTTATAGCTTAGTAATAGCAGAGATAGTGTGCACACATCTTGGGTAATAGCCGAGACTGATTGAGGCACTGAAGTATAATAATGAACTGAGGTAACAGTAGGACCTCCAATTTTGAACAACTCCGAGATGTGAACATAATATCGAAGTCCCATTTGTCCAAGTTTTAAATCCACTGCGAAAAAAGACTCTTAGATGTGAACATCTCCAGCTTTGCAAACCATTGCCCAGTCCATTTGTTTCTAATATATTGGGAAGGTACCTCTGAGATATGAGCGCATCTTCTCTGAGAACCACTGGTTCTTATAGACTGATCTGAGATGTGAACACATCGTAATGTAAACACCTTTACACACTTGGTTCCGAAGTGTTTATACCTTTAAGATGTTTCACTGTATGTATATTCGCGGCATACTAGTCTGGAGAGAGAGAGAGAGAGAGAGAGAGAGAGAGAGAGAGAGAGAGAGAGAGAGAATAATTTTGTGGAATGGTATTTAATTCAATATATCCCTGTATAAAAATATATTGCCTGTAAATACAATTTTCAGCCCTTATTCGTTCATTCCTCCTGAATGCTGTTCTACCCTTATTATACTCTGTTCTCTCATGCGATTCCAGAACTGAATGATATACGAGTAATCATGAATATTGTTTCACTATCTTGTACACCCAGACTATGTCATCTATCTAGAACAGGTACATAATGCCCCTGTGTCCAATAATTAAACAAATCTCTCCCACAAACAAGATATAATCAACTACTTCACCTATCAACGCACGTGTTAATTAATTATGTGCTAAACTACGAAGGCTCATGGAGTTGTTACATCAAAACAAGCCCCCGTTTCCACTGCAACGGAGAAAAGGAGATCGAGAAGGATTCAGATTCATTGCGACAAATAAATGTACAAATGTTCAGTAAAATTTCAAGCTCTCTAGTTACTGAACCGAATCCAGTCCTCAAATTAATTATTAGTCGATTAAATTATGACGAGTAAAATAGATAGATGGTGCGAAAAGCTGGTTTGACGAATGGAGGAATAGGTGACTAAGATGGTGGATGGATAGACTACGTAGTTGAGAAGGCTGAAGCATATGAACGTAAGGCTGAGCATATAGGAAGCGACCTGCACTATTCTCCGCTTTCTATCGCAGACCAGGTACCCTTAGAACTTCCATCACAGCTACACTAGCAACACGATGCGGTTACTATGGATATCAATAGTTTATGGTACATGGCATAACGGATCATTCGTTTGACCCCCTCGTCTCTGGCTCTCGGAATATCTTATGAGTCAGAGCCACGGAAATGGGGGCATGCACTTCGCTTAGCAAGGGTGACTTAGCGAAGGGACATTTGACTAAATGTTATGTTTCGTGTTATCATAATCAATATGTGATTAAATTTTATCATATGGACCCGATTTGCTATCAAATTATAGAAATTAAACCCGCAATATAAAGACCATGCAGGACATGGTACAATTCAAACGTATTAAACCATTTCAATCAAATGGTGCATAGATAACCAAACTTCTGAAATAAGTGTACCTAAAATCTCGATAATATCAGGAAGGCTATCCGTTAATAAGCTGAGCGATTCAATCGTGTAAATATGATTTCAAAAATATTTCGTATGGTTAAGAGACAATTGATCATAAATACAGGTCCACGAAGCGCCTTTGCTTAATAAGTTTTGTAATTGGTTCTTAACGTTACCCGAACCGAATTTAGAACTAAATTCCTTTACTGAAAAAAGAGGGGAACAGATCCCACGGTCCACATCTCTTAGTTCGGTTATACAATGACATATTAGAGAACATGCTGTTTAATTGCCATGCGAAACTGGTAAATGTAATCGGCAGAAGCCTTATGTGAATTCACCACCTCTCTATATCAAATATTTCCGTATCTCTGTATTTTCCATATATATATATATATATATATATATATATATATATATATATATATATATATATATATATATATATATATATATATATATATATATATATATATATATATATACTAGTGTCTGTATTTCTAGTCCTCCTGTAGTGTTTCTATATTTCTATTTTTGATTCTCTTATTTCTCTAGGTATCTTTTGTTTACTTGATTTCTTGTATCCGTATGATTTTGTACCGTCGAGGTTGTCAGTCAATAAACATAATATACAATTACTAATGATACTGCTGCTGGTGCTGCTACGGCTACTGTTACTGTCTGAGAGCGAGATCATTGCGTAAGAACATTTGAATTAAAAGGAATTAATGAGTGTGTTCGTTGCTTCCGTCTTTGTTATGTGACACAAATATGGGAATCAAGGGAATTTAATTATTCTGTTTTTTTCCCTCCACGTTGGTCTGAAATGTTTCTGAATATTATTTTCATTGCTTCCCATGTCGCCATACACAAACAGGTGCGCACTAATTTTCTAAATTAAACTGAGTACTTTATCTGAAACTATTAATACGCGTATGCGTAATGATGATTCTAGATCATCCAGATTGGTCTCATTCTGGGACAGTACATGCTTTGAAAACCACCTTTCTATAATGGCCAGCTACGAAACTGGCCGCATCAGAGGGTTTTCTTTGACGATAGGGAATACATTCTACGATGTTGCATATTGGTATTGTTAAGATCCATGATTTACACAGCTTGGATGACCACCGTGAATTAGTAGTTTGATATATATATATATATATATATATATATATATATATATATATATATATATATATATATATATATATATATATATATATATATATATATATATATATATATGTATATATATATATATATATATATATATATATATATATATATATATATATATATATATATATATATATATATATATATATATATATATATATATATATATATTTATATATACAAACGTTCATCAACTGATTGCAACTGATTGAGAGAAAATAGTTCCAAACATCAACTCACCTGCACCCGTGATTCTGTGAGACCGATTCGCATAGCTATCTCCTCGCGCATGAATATATCTGGGTAATGCGTTTTGGCGAAGCACCTCTCGAGTTCGTTGAGCTGGGCAGGGGTGAATCTTGTCCGATGGCGTTTTTGTTTGGCAGGTTTGTCCAGGTCGTGGCTGTCTCCGTCTGAGCCGACTTTGTTCTGGTCCAGATTGGGATCGCCAGAGTCCGTTCCTCCCATCATACCATTTTCCTTTGGTTTCATTTCTTGCTCGTCTTTCATACCTACAAAAACGATAAAATAAGAACAAGACTTTCAGTAGGATGAACGAAACAACCAGTCATTTTATTTAAGAATATTATATGTGTGTATATATTGTTACAGTTAGTGTTATTCTGTTAATCTAACCGTTTTGTTTGTTCTGTCATTTAATCTTTTTGCGTAAAATTAGTAGTATGCTTTTGTAAAACATATTTACAGTCATTTAACATACAATACAATATGATTAAAGGAATTTCCATCCTATTTACATTTGTTTGGGTACAGATTACGTAATCCACCACTTCACCGATAAAAAAATCATTTCCTCGTTAATAGATGAGACAACGTTACTTCATGAAGAGGCAAAACCTGCTTTCTATTGTATTTTTTATTTGTATGTGCAAGTGCCAAGCATCAGGTAAAACATGGGCCAGTAATCACCCTAATGATAATGAAATGCTAATGCTCAGTAGAAGGAACACTATGATACAGTTCCTCGAACAATTACTAGTTGATTACAGTTTCTCTGTTTCGATATGATTAGGCACTTATTAATATTAATTCATCAATAAAATAAGAATAAGTGATTAAAGCACAACGTAGATTTCATTCAGAAGGCGTAGATTATATATTGTTTCTGTTTCACGTAGAGAAAGGTTAAATGAATCTAAACAGGAATGGGTTCTTGGTCTTGCCTCGATATTTATATTTTCCTTTTCTACTGTCATCGAAGTTGATATTTATTGATGAACCATTCATTCGATTCTTAGTAGTTAAAGTCTATCGATAGTGTATGATAATACTCGCATTAGCAAAATGTAAGCAGAAAAGAAAAACCTCAAAAACCATAAGTAAATAAAATTGTTGATTACTAGAAAGAATTGCTTTCAGTTTTCAGTCGAGGCGATGTTTGCAATCATTTGCATACTTGAAACTGATTGGTAAAACAAGCTATTGGTTCCACGTGACTGACCCTCCAGAATGGTCTCTTGACATCATTCGGACACCGAATTCGTGTTCATCATGCACCAGGACACCCAGATATTTTGGTAGGGAATTCACAAATATGTAAATTCAAAGCTCACGATTCAGATGTTCTTACTCAGTACACTGTACTTAAAAGAAGCATTATAGGGATCTGTAACACACAGTTAAATGTTTTCATTTTGCTCTGAATGGTATCTGATCTACCCTTAATTCGGGTAAATACCTCGACCTGCACTATAGCTACTTGTAATACTCCAATAATATATAGATCAATATCTTATCATGGTATCATATAATATAGTGATAACGACCATATTTAACTCATTTGTCGTGTATGTGCACCTTGAACAAAATATGAACAGGTATTAAAACACCGGTTCGACCATGTGTAAAGCTTACAGGATAGGCTGTTGATAATGCATGATGTAATATCTCAAATACTATAAAGCACTGTATCGTGTTCAGACTGTGACAATGTGGCCAGAGATACGCTCAGAATTTAACCCGTATCTTCTTCCAGACATATACTGAGACCCACATAATCTTGATATAGACTTGCCATATACACTATGCAAATATCGGAGACGGAACAAGTTCCTCATACATCATTTACACCTGCGATGGTGCACTGTCACAATTGAATACGAAGTGTTGACGTAACATAAATAGAACGCAGTTCTTTACATAGAATGCATGATGTTATTCATATTCTTGGCACTATTCTCTCTCTCTCTCTCTCTCTCTCTCTCTCTCTCTCTCTGTATATATATATATATATATATATATATATATATATATATATATATATATATATATATATATATATATATATATATATATATATATATATATATATACCATACACACATAACCATTCGTTCATACACACATACTCTCTTCAATGACTGGCATGAGTACTACCTTGAAGAGTGTGCCAAGGAATAATCGAAGACATCTTTGCGATGAAGAAATATTAATCTCTTAACTCTTGGTTGGGATAGATATTAGTGCCACAAGAAGAGCTGAAATCATCCCACGGTTTACGTTTTTTGAATCCTCCTTCCACAATGTCCACCAACAGCCGTGTGTCTGTTATTACTCAATGCGTGGACTTCACGGAACAACAGATACAAACAAACCTTAAAACCACAGGAGCACAGGCTTCCGGCTTTAAGAATTGCGCCTCGGCGCCTTTGAAGTTTGCCGCTTAAGGAATAAAACAACAGAATGGCTCTCACATTATTCAGTATTTAAAGACTAATTAAGCGCTGAATTATGTTGCTGCTGTGTGGTTTACGGCTGTGTGTAAATACTTGTTCAGCTCCGCCACAGTAAGTCACACGGTATGTACAACCGCCAACACAACTTCCCATGCGGGAACAATATGGGCTTGGAGGGCACAATAAAATCGTACATGAAAAAGACCTTCATGTAAAATTCGGCTAATCTTTCCTCAATTGACAGACCTACATCCGCGAATAAAATTTCAAGTAGCACCATTAGCCCGGAGAGTCTGTTTGCCATACGCGTATGACTTCAAGCTTCAACCATCCGTGACGGTGACTATACGAACCAAACAGAACGGTTATACCATAGTCCCCTTCCAGTTTAGATTTTAGGAAAGGCTATTATGATCATATATATATATATATATATATATATATATATATATATATATATATATATATATATATATATATATATATATATATATATATATATATATATATATATATATATATATATATATATATATATGCATATGCGAAACTCACTTTGTCAATTCCTTGCTTTTTTGTCATGCTTGTAAAGCTAAACTTCTATGAAAGGACCTCGAAGGGTTACTCATAGAATTGCTCTCGCCGTGTTATGATAGTTGACAACAAAACATGCCCGTCATTTAGATGTCCTATTATATGGACTATGAATACACACAATTTAGCGTTGTCTAGACATAGTATAAATGCTTTAATTTAGATTTAAAAAAATATCTAGACGCGTCATCTATTCATATTATGACACTTGTACGTAATGCACATGTTCCAGTCCAGAAAGGAGAGTTACATCACCCCTAGACCGCCTAAACCTTGAAAATGCACGAGTGTGAATAAGCACAATTCTTCCATATACACGTATATAGGAGAATCCAACACGGTGCTATGTTTTTACAATACGTGTTGTATATATATATATATATATATATATATATATATATATATATATATATATATATATATATATATATATATATATATATATATATATATATATGTGTGTAAGTCAATCAAAGGCTACATTCACTACATGCATCTAGTGTGACATACATCTCCCTGTCATTATTTGGTGAGAAGGAAACAGGTAGGAAACCAACATGACAATGTTAGAATAGAATGCCAGATTTACTCTCAGTACAATACAACTGCACTTCGATGTCTCGTAAATGTAGAAAGCGTTTCTAACGACTTTAAACTATATTTTTCGTACAACTGTATGTAGGATCGTGTGGAACATAACAGATATAACATCTCTCTCTCTCTCTCTCTCCCTCCCTCTCTCTCTCTCTCTCTCTCTCTCTCTCTCTCTCTCTCTCTCTCTCTCTCTCTCTCTCTCTCTCTACCTGGATATATATATATATATATATATATATATATATATATATATATATATATATATATATATATATATATATATATATATATATATATATATATATGTGTGTGTGTGTCTCTGTGTGTGTGTGTGTGTGTGTGTGTGTT
This sequence comes from Maea johnstoni, assembly GCA_963942565.1. Lineage (NCBI taxonomy): Eukaryota > Metazoa > Annelida > Polychaeta > Spionida > Magelonidae > Maea > Maea johnstoni. Next base: position 40,701,693 of record OZ012692.1, on the reverse strand, counting down.
ATCAAGTGACTGAATTTACAGTGCATAGATAAATATTCTCGGAAAAGATGTATACCACAAGTATATCAACCTGTATATCTCTGCAGTATATTGTACGATACGTGAGCCTCGCGATGTGGAATATATATGTTTAAAGAAGGCGGGTTAAATCGCGTAACATATTTCTCAAATTTTCTCACTGTGCCATCCAGCTGTGTGTGGTGTGTGTATCGTATGGATGGTGTGTATTGTGGATTGTGCTAAGATGCCAGCTTCGGGCACACTAACCCGGCGCTACAGGTTAGCGGAAAAGAAGTCATCTTCCACGCTGAAGACTGTCGGGATAATTCGCAGGCAAATGGTGAAATATCGCAAGTGTCGCGCCTAGCAGGTAAATAATACATAGCCTACACGCGGAAACACAAGCCGTAAACTAGCTGGTATAATGTTGGCTGTGATGCCACTATGATAGCTGGCCAGAAATTGGGATAATCTGAGCTAAAGTAAGGAGGCATTAAACTCCATGTAGTCTGTGACATGCTGTTAGCCTTCGTTTCCCCGCATCACGTTATGTCCCCCGCTCGGCTTATATCAAAATAATATCAAATGAAAACTTTATATCATCTCATTTAGAGGCGGCGCGAATTAAATCAGCTCCAAAATTGAAGAAATGTGATTTAATTCGTTTAGAATAAATTAAATAAGCTGGTGGCCTATCGCTCTCTGAAAGCAGTAATCAGCCCAGAACGGCGCGATTATTGTGATTTGCGCCCGCAATGAAATCGACAAATGAAATCGACATGAAATAGACACACATACCGGGCGCGCTGACGTGCGAGAGTTGCATACCGTCCACGGCTTTGTGGTTGAGCTGTGTGAATTGTCCACTGTTGTCCATGGCGGCGGACAACGGGTTGCACGTTGTGAGTTCCAGCTTCGACTTGATGAGGGAGTGCTAGAACTCAACTTTTGCCGGCACATAATATCTCTGGCGCTTCCCCTGGACTCCGCTAATCTAGCCATTTGATTGGCTGTTGCGGGCATCGCGGCTAGGCAGCGCTGCGAGGCAGCAGCCGCCTGTTTATGTATGCGGGGAGGGTTAGCGCTTTGACAAACGGCCACTTAGCGAGTCATTGCAACAGAGCCATGAATATTTAATTAGTAGAATTATTCCACGCTGTGTCAAAAAGCGATTTTTGTCATCGCCTCTATCGATGTACTCAGATCCAAAGGGCTTAAGCCACTTCGTTAATATTGTAAATAAACTCAAGCACGGGCTTTTGTATTGACTGCGCAATTGATACATTCTCAACTGGTGTTACGCGTTGGTTTTGTTTTGTGTAAGAGCAAACTCAAACCTCTCGCCCGAGCGCTTCCCTCCAAAGCATATTTACCTAGGGTTTAAGGCGTAACGTGTTCCGTGTGTAAAGGATTCTTAAGACCATTCTCGCCTCGGTTAGCGAGGGTGTTAAAACCCCGGGAGTCACCAGGCTTGGTCTCATTAAATCTCTACCCCACCTAATTTGCAAATCAGCCGTTCGAACACAGGAGAACGAAAATCTGCTCGCGAAATGTGTAAGTTAAGCTACAGGGTTAATGTGAATCTCTCCCGTAGCATGGGACGGCAAGATTTTTTCTCGCACCTTCAAACGTGTAGTCGGAATATTAATCGAGGGATCGGGCTGGAATTTGTTAAAGCCATTGGGAGAGGGGAGAGGGACAGTCAAAAGAGGCGTGAGGTTCGTAATAAGACGAATGTGTCGGGGACGACCGAATGAGGTTTATTTGCAAGTTGAGTGCCGTCCGGCGCGCATTTTGACTGCGAGCGGCGTTAAGCGAACAGTTCCCGTAACACGCCAAGAATCGAAACCCGGGAACAATCGTGCCAAAACAATGCCCGCTGCCGCAAAGACAATGGACACGGCCCCGTGGTGTGGATATGATGATATGGAGGTAGAAATGGGGGAGAGAGGAGAGATTAGGTGTGGCCGTAAAGACGACTCTAGTTGCGGCGCGGAGGTGTCGTACACCCCCCTGAGTTGCCTCGGGGGCCGGGGTGTTTCCATGGCGAGCGGTCGCTATGACAGGCGGCTGGGTGATAGAGCAGAGATTTGTGCGTGGATATCTGTGCGGATGGATTTCACAGCGCCACAAGAGACTACTCAGCGGCGGATTTACACCATCTCCATTAGCCCGTGCCACATGGCACTCTACTGCCAGACCTATCACTACCCACTCCAACACGAGGCCGCTGAGAACTTTACATCTTCCTAACTCATCCGCTCACCTTTTCTGCTGATGCTACTACCTGTCTTCTTACTTCCCTACACCACAGCCAAGGCATGTAGATAGAAAATATTACACCTGAGCTTTCTAGTCTCGGAATAGACTAGTTATATATTTTGTCACCAGGTGGCGTGCTATATGACACTATCCCAAACGAGACTACTGAGAACTTTACATCTTCCTAATTCATACACTCGCCTCCTTTATTGCTGATGCTCCCTGTCTCTTTACTTTCCTACACCACAGCCTAGTCATGTGGGGAGAATATGTCACAACTGAGTTATACAATCACGGAAAAGAGTAGTTGTATATTTTGTCACCAGATGGTGCTATATGACAATCTCCTAAACAAGACTATTGAGAACTTGACATCTTCCTAATTCATACACTCGCCTCCTTTATTGCTGATGCTCCCGGTCTCTTTACTTTCCTACACCACAGCCTAGTCTTGTGGGGAGAAAATGTCACACCAATCACGGAAAAGAGTAGTTATATATTTTGTCACCAGGTGGCGTGCTATATGACACTCTCCTAAACAAGACTACTGAGAACTTGACATCTTCCTAACTCATACACTCGAGCTCACCTTTTCAGATGATGCTACTACCTATCTCTTTACTTTCCTACACCGCAGCCAAGTCATGTGGGTAGTAAATGTTACGCCAAAGTTTTATAATCACGGTATAGAGTAGTTATATATTTTGTCACCAGGTGACGTGCTTTCTCATAAACGAGTCAGGAAGGGCGCCATATGGCAATCTTCTAGTAGTCTCGCCTAAATTTCTAGGCTGTTTTATGGAGAAAAGAGGAACAGGTGGTGTCATCTATCTACCATACCTAGCACTACTCCTCACTGCCTGGTCACCACAGAAGGGAATGTGGACTCTAAATTTATCAAATGGTGGTACTACATCACACTGGTTGGTCAACTCAGGAGGGAATGTTACCTTTTGATGCACTCAACTACTGGAGGATCCCTCTCTTCACTATCCCTAACACTAGCCAAGTAATGCGGACAGAAACGTTACATGATCGTTACTCAATCAGGGAATTGGATAGATATAAATATTGTCACCAGGTGGCGGGCCACATGGCAGTCTACCACCATCCACTCCAACATTAGACCACAGAATTTTTACATATTCATAACTCACTGACACGCCTTTTTTTAACAAACGTTATCTTTTTCCATTTCTTGAGGAATATTTGAGGTTCGGTTATCATTTTATGGAGTTTCATTTTCGAAAATCGTTTTCTGTCTTGGGAAAAAGTCGAGACTTTCCCCAAGTCAAAAATACTACACTGCCGGACAAGCAGACAGGCCTCACCATTAACGGTAGACAATATGGTTTAATGAAAAGTGCTTTCCTTTATTTGGTCACTTTAATGTATGTTTTAGTTTCTTTGACGGATCATAGATGGCGCCAGGAGCTGTCACCCTGCTGAGCCAGCATCAAGAGATAGATAGATAGATAAATAGATAGATAGATAGATATACTGTGACTACATAAAACCTATCTTCTAGGCGTTACTGTGTTTTCCTCATTATATATAAATGTATGCTTGCACTATACTACATAGGGGCTTGTGGCCTACTGTTGTTCATTTAGTACACACAAATGCTACACGAGGTGGCTTGTACTGGCAGTATTTCCAACTACCCTCCTAGTATACCGCAGTGCCATCTATCCACAATGGATGACATCTAGATATAGCCTCAGATTCGGGCTCTGGATACCTTGTGAACACTGTCAAAACCTAATCGGTTTTGATTCGGTATACTTTTCCAGTAAGATATAGGCAGTAGAAATAAATGCTTTGCTTAGGGCTAGGTAATATTAGAGACTGATTCTGATGAAAATCGTTGGTCGTTAGTATGTTGAGCCGAGGCAGCGTCTATCAGCCTCTCATACCAGAGATCCAACTTTTTCAACTTTTTCATAAGAGGGGTTAAAACCAATTTCAGAAGGTTGTCAATTAATTACTTGTAACTAACTATAGCATTAGTCAGATGAATTGCACATATAGGTAATTATGCAGTGAAATTGCATATGTTAATTCATTCGAGATATGGACCCCCTTTACGTTATACACTTTTCCAAGCAAGCTTTACTGTAAACTGTCGTGGCTGGCGTAATAACAACAGCAGCAGCAGCTGAAGTAGTAGTAGTAGTAGTAGTAGTAGTAGTAGTAGTAGTAGTAGTAGTTGTAGTAGAAGTAGTAGTGGCGGTGGTGGTTGTATAAGTAATGTTTATGATGGTTGCAAGGGATACCATAGCATACTTAAGGCGGAACAGTTTCAAAAGCTACAACGCATGCAAGCAGGTATAATGCAGAATTAACGCAAAAAGAAGACATATGGGGGCGGGGGGGGGGGGGGGGGGGGGGGCAGTCAACCTTTTCAGAGACAGATTTCCTTTCATCAGAGACCGATTTTATTTTTGAATTTTCAGAGGCGAGGAAAAATATTAAAATGTCAAGTTTTTAAAGATGTAATTTTTAGTGTTATGTTTCCTTTAAGATTCATTACCAGAGGTGGTTGTTCTTTAGCTGCGGTTACTGTCACATCCGTATTTTGTTCAGGTATTCTCATTATATTTGCCTTCTAGTTATTTTGAGAATAATATTCATAATTACAATAATCATCTCGGTACAGATGGTATTTTTAACAAATTTGTTTTGCTTGTCTTTTGTCTTTACATGTACCCTAGCGGGGGAGATTTCAGGAGTGGTCTATTTTCATCACCAATGTTGTTTGCGTAATTGTGTAATTGTGATAATTACATAGCTACAGTTATCCGTTCATAACAAACATATTATCTAGTTTATGTACGGGTCTGTGACCAACATTATGGAAAGGTTTATTCTATAGATTTCTCAAACAAGGTCTGCCATGGAAAATTAGCAAAAGTCAGTTTAAAACTGATTACAGTACCACATACAAATACATACATACATACTTAGCCAGAAATGTGAAAGTGGGTGTCCCTTTCCCCCCAAGCTGAATACTTTTGGTTGTCCTGGTAAGTGAATGGCCGGTCCAAAAGACGACCAGACGCCTTGCCGGCTAAAGCTATGGTTCACATATTGGTTGGTGACCTAAACTTCCATCTTGATAAAGAGACTGACAACATCACCCAGAAATTTACTGATATGCTGAGGTCGCTAGGTATTGAACAACACGTCAATAAACCGACTCACATGTCTGGACGTACACTGCATGTTATCATGTGTCGAGACACAGATAATCTTGTACAAGAGGTCCAGGTGGGTGATATGATAACAGACCACCATCCACTGTTATGCAACGTCCATCACCCCAAGCCACACTTTCAGAAGGCCAAAATAATAACCAGGTTCTTTCGCTCCATTGACCTGCACAGCTTTAGAACAGACGTTTCACAAGGACTGGGGGATCTTGATGACAACCTCTCTGTCACCGATCTCTTGGATATATATGATACACAACTAACCAATGTGCTGAATAAGCATGCACCATCCAAGGAAAAGTCTATTGTAATATGACCACAACAGCCTTGGTTCTCAGATGATCTCCATCTAGCAAAATCTGAGAAAAGAAAAGCTGAAAGGCTGTGGAGGAGAACAGGCCTGACATCTCATCGTGAAATCTTCAAGGGAGAAAAAGCCAAATACAACAAGCTCATTGCAAGTAGCAAAGTGTCATATTACAATCAGAGGGTTATTGATTGTGGGCAGGATTCAAAAGCTATGTCCCAGACAATGAATGAACTCCTCTTCAGGCAGAAAGTGTCAAAACTCCTAGAACACAGCTCTGCAGAAGAACTTACAAATAGGTTCTCATGCTTCTTCAAGGAAAAGATTGATAAAAGCACGGATAACCTCCCTGACTGTTCTGACATCAACCTGGAAATAGCACAGTCACCAGCTGTTTCCACTCTAAGTATTCTGCGGAATACTACAGATAGGAGTAGGAAGTATGGAAGTTAAAATGCAACTGTCCTGCAAAAAGCTGCATTCTCAATCCAATCCCAACTTGGCTCATCAAAGAAAGTAGAAGTGAATTACTTCCAGTAATGACTAACATCATCAATTCTTCTCTCAGATCTAGCCAGGTACCAAAATCCATGAAGTCGGCTATAGTCACACTGTTACTTAAGAAATATACCCTGAATCCAGATATTCTAAAGAACTACCGTTCTGTCAGTAACCTTTCTTACATCTCAAAACTGCTAGAGAGGGTGGTGGCGGGGCGACTCACTGACTACATGACTGAGAACAACTTGCACAAACATTTACAATCTGCTTACAAGCCTGGTCACAGCACTGAGACTGCCCTAGTGAAAATACAGAATGAGATTCTAACCAGCATCGACCAGCATGGAGTGGTTATACTGGTCATGTTAGGTCTGAGTGCGGCGTTCGACACCATAGACCATGACACTCTATTCAGCAGAATGGAAAATACACTAGGTTTTACGGGTCGCACACTTGCTTGGTTTAAGTCTTACCTGTCAGGTCGCGCACTCCACATTAAGATTTGAATGGAACTGGACCCTCTTACCTGAGGGAAATGATGGAAGAGTATGTCCCACCACGGACAGTGAGATCCACATCCAAGAACTTACTCTGCAAGCCGAGAACCAACATAAAAAACCCTACGGTGACATATCATTTAGTGCTTGTGCCCCAAAACTACGGAATCAGCTCCCAAATGATATTCGGGCAGCTGGGAGTGTGGCAATCTTCAAACGACAACTGAAAACACATCTGTTCAAAGATGTATTTATCAAATAACTACAGTGGAACCTGTCTACATTGAACACTTACGGGAAATGAAAAACTGTTCAATGTACTCAGGTGTTCAATGTATCCAGGTTCTGAGTATTTGGAGGTCGGTGAAAGATGAACAAAATCAAGGGTAATAAGGGAAACATGATCATTTTATTGCACAATCTACCATGTCTTTACCTCACTTTCTTCATATTGTTAAAAACTTCACATGTTCAGTATTTGAAAAATATCATTTAACAAAACAGTTAATCTTATATATCTCATTTGACCTCATTTTGCAGTGTAAAGTTTCAAATCAGTGCAGAATGTTCAAAGTAGACAGGTGAATGTGGCCTGCGGGAACAAATTTGGTGTTCAATGTTCAAGATAGACAGGTGTTCAATGTATCCAGGTAGCCTCCCATTGATTTTCAATGGGAGTGTGCCGGGACATGAAAAATTGTTCAATGTACGCAGGTGTTCAATGCACACAGGTGTTCAATTTGACAGGTTCCACTGTATGTGGATATCAACATCTATCCTTTGACAATGCACCTTTGAGCATATTTATATGGAAAGGGCGCGATATCAAATGACAATAATATTATCATTATTATTATTATTATTATTATTTTTATTATTATTATTATTATTATTATTATTATTATTATTATTATTTTTTACATATGGGATTACATCCTGGATTACAGTCGATCAGTCCAATAGCATGACACTTTATGGTGGCCGTCGAGGTTGTTTAGTTCTTGTTTACGTTGCTTCCGGAGTTGTGTGAAAATATGACCAAATCAAGATACCAATTGTCTTTGCTTCCTTTGACGTTATAGGTTAAAAAGCGGATGTATTAAAACATGAGCAATCAATATATCTGTTGACGTTGCTTCCTTTAACGTTGTGGGTCAAATAAGCTGATGTATGAAACTATGACAAATCAAGATACTATTCTAGTACCTAATGTCGGTGCTTCCTTTAACTTTGTCAAACTTATGAAAGCTCCGCTAGTATCGCTTGTATATGTTTAAAGAAGACAAAAGCTTTCATCTCTTTTATATACTTAGATTTGGTAGATAGTTTCGATTTGGAATAACTATGAGTGTAATAAACTAAATGGACACTACCTTGAATCCACATTTGCTCACTCGGCGACCAGAACGTGATCAATGCAACAACCCCTGGCGCCATCTCTGTTGGCCATAAGGAACTACCACCTGGGCATTCAGTGAGAAATAAAGGCCTGGCCTGATAATATTAGTTACCCTTGTTGTGAAAATGGTGTACGGCAAGATGTTCGAGAAGCCGTTTGGAATCGGACGAGGCCTTTAGGCCGAGTCCGGTACAAGCAGTCTGAAAGCAGACATTTTGCCGTTCACCATTTTCACAACAAGGTTAACGCATTTATCATCAGCTCCCCCCCCCCCCCCTACCACGACATGAATGTTGATTTCCTGTAAGCACATCATCTTCTAAGGTCAAGGTTCCTGCAGCAGACATCCTAGAAAACTTTTCTTCAGACTCGCCTCACTCAGAGCGATTGGCATTGATTTCTAACTTGATTTCGCAATTTACACACCTAAAGCCTTACTTTCCAGATATCCACCATGTTGGCAGACTATAATGGGCAAATAGTGATTCAAATGCCAAAAAATCAATTATTAGCAGAGGTGTCCGCCATTATGTAACTATGCGAAAGAAACCTGAGCTACATCTGTGGGGGAGAATGTAGTTGCTGTCGCCATGGCAGCGAATGATATTTTAGGGGTCTCAACAATTGAAAGTTGTGAACAACATAGTTTGGATTCCAATAAAGAATTATAAAATAATCATGGTTCTCGAGTTGAGATCCTATTATAAATTCGTGTTTCTTTTTCTTCTTTTATTTCCCATGGTTAGTAGATGTTTGAACTTCAAAACACTATATCTAGATGTAGGTGTCAGAGAGTCGCAGTACGTATTTTCTAATTGTATGATTACAGCAAATAGACGTGCTACTACTCTAACATTGACAACGGTTAAAAGCATTGTTAGAAGCCAAATATAGTCAAGTACGACAAAGAAATTGACCAATCAGTTGCTTGTATCAGAGTGGATCTGATGATTAAGTTGTGCCCGTCCTCTATGCAATGCTTAGAGCTTTTATTAAAGAACGGGTAATGAACTCGTTAGTAGGACTTCAGACAACGAAAACAAATGTTCTATTAAAAAAAGACATTCTGTCATTCGTCCTAAATGGCAAAAACATTTGCAGGGATTTTAATAAGTGTAATCGTTGCTTCCTGTAATCATTCAAAATATGGTCGAAGCAAAATATTTGTTGTCTTTGCTTCCTATAACGTTGAAGATTGACTGATATAACTTCATTAGTATTGCTTGTGTATGATTATTCGAGACGAAAAGCTTTCCCATTTTTTTGCATATATATAGATTTGAAAGATAGTCCTTATTTACTGACTATGAGAGTGATCAACTAAATGCACACTACTTAACATTAATATTTACTCACATGGCGACAAAAACGTGATCTTTCCAACAACGCCTTACGCCATCGTGGTTATATATATAAATATATGTTTGTTTTCACTGCATGGTTGATTGATATAACTGTTATTAACTTTTCTTGTGAATATTATATATATATATATATATATATATATATATATATATATATATATATATATATATATATATATATATATATATATATATATATATATATATATATATATATATACATACACACACATATATATATATATATATATATATATGTATATATATATATATATATATATATATATATATATATATATGTATATATATATATATATATATATTGTGACGGGTGACTTGATTATGGGCTGGGCAACACTTGACGATTGATGACAACAAGGCTCTTCTATTGCTAACACCACCAATTTTATTGTTCCACAATAACAGCACAGTGACGAGTTATGACGTGTGACAGTGACGCATTTTCTGTACATTGTGGTAACAGCAAGCAACTGCTTGTGACGGGTGACAGTTGACAGTTGACGGGTGACAGGTGGCAGGTGGGTTCAATCTAAAACAACAACAACAACAATAATCACTATACTATTACACCACTTGTCATAAGCAAATTACCTCTACACTACACCCATGTGCTCTATAATAACAAGCATCCATAAACTTAGCCTAAATTGTTTTACTCTTATTACTTGTGCTGCATGGGAAACAGCTCCAAACCCAATAGCCTAGCTTAACACAGCACCACTGAACAACATAAACATGACTAGAAAACTGTCTTTTGACATCACTCAATTCAAACTCAAATGCCATCAAAATTAGATGATTATTCCTACATTTATCACATTGCACATAGTCTAGAGTACTTTATAAACAGTTTAGATAGTCACCTAGGGCAAATACTTACAGCTTTGAGCCGTCCCAGCTCCAATTCAAATATAAACACTCCAAGATATCAACAATTGTCAGCCATGTGCAATCTGACCAACGCAGTGCCCTCTATTGTGAGTGGCAGAAACTAGCACTAACCAAAAGGCCCAATAGATGGCAGCACCACACAAAATCATAGATAACTGGAATAATGCCCTGTCCACAACATACCGGCCCCTAAATGTCAAACGTTATGATGGTTACATTTACACCACTAATTTTTTATGTGGACAGACAAACAACAATGATTCACCTCAAACGTAATGTGACAGCCTTTCACATTCACAAATACCCTTAGTATTCCAACAATTAGTTCACCTCTCAAACTTCAACTTATCCTCTTTCACTAGCGAGTTCTGACCCTACTCGCGTCCCGCCGTCTCCATGAGACACAGCTTTTGCACCGGACGCACCATATTTCCTGTCTGAGTTTTTACCTCAACTGAACGCACAAGTCCATCCCTGCCAGGAAATACTTTCTCTACTCTAGCCAGCGGCCACAGATTTCTTGGTGTATTCTCATTGAGGACCAAAACCACATCTCCGACCTGGAAACTCCTCTTTGGCTCCTGCCACTTCTGGCGAACCTGCAGGGCCGGCAGGTACTCTCGAACCCAACGACGCCAGAAGAGATCCGCGAGGTACTGTATGCGCCTCCATCTTGCTCGGTAGATGTCGTCTTTTGTAAACACACCAGGAGGCAGCACAACATTAGCATTTAGCATCAACAGGTGATTAGGCGTCAACGGTGCGAAGTCCTCCGGATCATCCGATACTGCCGTCAATGGCCTGCTGTTGACGATTCCCTCCACTAGACACATCAGGGTGGAAAGTGCCTCGTCATCCACTATCTGTTCTGTCATGACAGACCTCAGCACCTTTCTCACTGTTCGTATCTGGCGCTCCCATACGCCTCCCATATGAGATGCCGCCGGTGGATTAAATCTCCACTCGATTCCTTTCTGGTGAAGAAATTCCTTGATGTTTTTCTGGTTCCAACCGTTGATAGCCTCACGCAGCTCTCTTTCTCCTCCCACGAAATTGGTACCATTGTCGGATGCAATCAGGCGCGGCTGGCCTCGCCTGCTCACGAATCTCTGTAGAGCATGAATAAACGAGGACGTATCCAAGGAGTGGGTAACTTCAATGTGGATAGCTCGTATCGCCAAGCATGTGAATATACATCCATAACGCTTCTCCGTAGCACGACCTCGCTTGACGTAGAAAGTCCCGAAGTAGTCAGTCCCAGTAAAGGAGAACGGTGGCGCCCCCGGGGTCACTCTGTACTCGGGCAACTGCGACATTTGCTGTCCACCTACCGGGCTATGGTGTCTTCTGCAATCAATGCAATCCCTGAGCACCCTCCTGATGGTGGTTCTTGCACCCAAAATCCAATAACGCAGCCGCAGCACTGACAACACGTACTCTCGACCCATGTGTCCGGTCGTCCTGTGGCATTCTCTGATGATCAAATCCACTATGTGATGACTACCAGGAAGTATCATCTGGTGCCTGGATGCCATTGGCAGTGGCGCCCTCTGCAACCGACCACCAACCAGCAACACGCCATGTGGTGACAGAATAGGATCAAGTCTGTAAAGCCTTCCCGACCTGAACACTTTGTTTTTCTTCAGCTGGCCCTTTTGGGATCCACGCAGCACCTTGATTTCAGCCGCAAATGTCTGACCTTGCACATATTTCACAATTATTGTCTCAGCTGCCTCCAACTCCTGCAAGGCCAGGTCATGTCCATAGGCTGGTTTTGACACTCCTTTTGCCTTAGCTAGCAGACAGGCCCTAAGTCGCATAAGCCACGCAACACTTTTCTTCAGCCTATACCATGATGAGTGACCCTGAATCAGTTTATCTATCACACTTTCAGATTTCTCCTGCTGAAGGCAGCTACTGGCTTTCACCTCAGGGTCATCCTTTGGCAAGGTCTGGCCAGGTAATGATGCAGCTGGCCATGAAGTCTCCGCCTGTCTTAGGAAACCAGGGCCCTCCAGCCATCTGGTTTTGTTGTGTAGTTCCCGTGCAGGAAGCCCTCGGGATAGGTCATCGGCTGGGTTGTCAGTGGACTCTATATGTCGCCACTGTCCTGGAGTGGAGTTGCTCCTTATCGCCGCAACCCGATTCGCTACGTAGGTCTTGAATCGTCTGTCTTCACTGGAAATGTACTGTACCACCAGTGTGCTGTCAGTCCAAAACCACGAGGTATCGATAGGCATGCTCAGCTCTCTACGCAGCATCACATCCAGTGTCACAGACACGGTCGCTGCAGCCAACTCCAACCGCGGAATTGTCATTTTCTTGATTGGTGCCAATCTTGACTTGGCCATCAATATACAACAGTGCACATTTCCTGCACCATCCTCCAAGCGCATGTAGGTAACCGCTCCATATGCAATCTCTGATGCATCGGCAAAATGATGAAGCTGCACACTGGTCACCGGGCCGAAGTCTTGAGGACGCACGCATCTGCTGATCTGTAGTGTCTCCAAATTCGGTAACTCCTCTTTCCAGTCTAACCACAAACTGAGCTCCTTCTCTGGCAGTGGTTCGTCCCAACCAAGCTTCGCCTGGGTGAGATTCTGTATGACTTTCTTGGCTCTCAACACAAATGGACACACAAAGCCCATGGGATCATATATCGAGCTCACGATGCTCAACAAGCCACGACGTGAGAGTGGTTTGTCTCGGAGGACGATCTTGTATTCGAAACAGTCCGACTCAACATTCCAGCAAACACCCAGCGCTCGCTCGGTTGGCAGTGCCTCGAAGTTGAGATCCAAGGCCTTGAGCTGCTTCCCTTGATCATCCTTGTCAATTGTCTCCATCACCGCTCGACTGTTGCTCACCCACTTTGTGAGCCTAAATCCACCTCGACTAGTAAGTTCTTGGACCTGCTTGACAAGTCTGATGGCTCGCTGCTCCTCCTCTAAGGATTTCAAGCAATCATCTACGTAGAAGTCCTTGACAACTGTATCAACGGTGATATCATCATAGGAGTCCCTGTGGTCCAACGCCGTGCGACGCAAGGTATAAATACAACAACTGGGACTCCATGTTCCCCCGAAGAGATGCACCTTCACTCGGTACGCCACAGGCTCCTCGTCGAGTCTTCCATTTGGCCACCACAGGTACCTGAGAACATCACAATCCTGCGGGTCCACTCGCACCTGGTGGAACATGGCTTCCACGTCTGCCATAAGGGCCACCGGACCCTGTCGAAATCTTAGTAGAACTCCAACCAATGCATTGGCCAGGTCAGGACCCTGAAGCACCTGGTCATTCAACGAAGTTCCTTTATAGGTGGCTGCACAGTCAAATACAATCCTGACTTTATCAGGTTTTCTCGGGTTGGTCACAGGATGGTGAGGTAGATACCAGACTACATCTGACTTGTCGACTTCCTCGGAAGGCACCCTCTCACAATATCCATCCTTCTCCAAATCTTCCATGTATGTGACGTAAGATGCCCGCAGCTGATCATCTCGAAGCAAACGTCTCTTCAGGGACCTGAGCCTCTCCTCTGCCATTTGCCTGTTGTAGGGCAATGCAGGTGGTCTTTGTCTAAATGGTATGGGTAACTCATAGTGACCGTCATCCTGATGCTTGATCTTTTCTTCCCAGAAAGCTAGCACCTTTTTATCTTCGAATGACATTTCTTTCACATCATTCACAAGCGCATCAGAACCTTCGATGTGCCAAAATTTCTCGAGTTGATCCTCTAACTTGAGGTCTGCGTTTATGTGGCTGGAGGTCGCAGTGAGGCCTCGGGTTCCACCGAGCGGACCATTGAGGGCCCAACCCAAAACAGTCTTGGTTGCGTAAGGCTCGCCCTGGTTGCCTCTCTTTATATCCACAGGTATCAATGCATCAGGGTTGTCTTGTCCGATAAGAAGGGAAACACTACCTGAATCCACATGCGGTATCTTGATCTCCCGCAAGTGGGGCCACTGGTCCAGACTGTCAGTCTGACCCATGTCATCCAGGCTCACAGGCAAAGTTGGACGCGTAAACACTGTGGGCAAGTCCAGGTAGGAAACCGCTTCCAAGGCCGACACCTCCAAGTTGACGATCGACGTATCCACCTTGTGGTCCGCCTTCTCTAGCGTCGTCAGGGACAACACTCGAGGCGTCCCCTCCATCTGCAGGTCTCGCAGTAACGCCTCTGAACAAAATGTGTTCGTAGAACCTGTATCCAGCAGGGCATAAGTCTGCACAGTCTTCATAGTCTCTGGGTTCCTTACCACTACAGGCAGTATCGGCAATGCTGTACGAAGACACTGGCCAGCCCCGGCAAGTCCGCATACAGCCTCACTCGCATCCAACCCAACAAAGGCACTCTTGACTTCAGTGAGATCACTGTCAGCTTTCTGCTGGCTTTCAGCAGAACCTGCAACACGATTCCCTATCAAATGCAAAAACTTTGTATGCTTTTGGCCACACTCAGGAACAGAACATGTACGCCTTAACCCACACTTATCTGAGAAGTGACCAGCATTCAGGCAATTAAAACACAACCTTTTCTTAGCCACAAAGTCTCTTCTCTCTGAGGGTCTCATCTCATCCTTGAATTTCTTACACCCAAAGAGGGAATGTGTACCTGAGCACAATGGACACACATCTGTATGTGAAACTCCTCCGCTACTCATTTTATCATCACTAGCGCTATGCACATCCTGCACATTGGTACTATAACTTGCACTCCTTTTCTGCAATCTGACATTTGGCTTACGACTAGTGTCAGACACACTACCATAAACCGGGTCGTTGGCCTGTTCAGCTACCACAATGATAAACTTTGTCAAATCATCAATATCTGGATTTCTCTCATAGACATTTCTGATCTTCCAAGCTTCTCTTTGCCATCTACCATATACATACATAGGGCATCTTTGCACTATCTTAACTAATGTCTTTTGAGAGTTCACTTCTCCCAAATGTCCCATTGACCTCAAAGTTGTAGTACAGTTCTGTAAGTCGTCGGCCAACTCCTGTAGCCTTTCCTTGTCTGTAGGCTTGATGCTCGGACCCTCAGTTACCTTAGACACCCAAGCCTCCGTTATGACAAAGTCATTGCCAAACCTCACTTTTAGAATCCTACGGGCTTCGGCGTAACCCTCATCCGGCCCCATGACAGCACAGCACTGTATCGCATTTCTTGCCTTCCCTGTACAGTACTGCAGGAGGCGCTGCAGTTTAGCAGAACTGTCGATGTGTGTGTGATCGACACTATTCTCAAAGGATCTTATAAATGTCCAATATCTGAGGGGGTCTCCGTCGAATTGTAGTAGCTCAACCTTAGGCATTTGCATAATTGTGAGCATCTGCCTCTGTTGTTCTTGCCCACGCTGTATGATTTCACACACACTGTCAGTACCAGCGGGGCTCGACCACACGGGAGCATTCGGGTTTAGCTGTGAGGCACCTGGATTGCCTCCACCTGCATCGACATGCGCCGCAAGAGACGAGTCTTGAGCTGAACGAGTATCCGCGATTTTCACATTTGGCACACATTTACTGACATTTGTCTTAAGAACAGTCTCTTCTTCTGCCAAGACAGTCTCTTCAGCCTCAGCCTTGGCCAATTCCATATCAAGACGTAACCTCTCCATTTTTTGTTTAAATTGTAACTCTTCCTGTTGGAGAAGTTCTAGACGTGCAAGTCCGGCAGCCTCTGCTTTTAAGGCCGCCTTTTTAGCTGAAGCCTTAATTCTCGCACTTCCTACCGATGATGCACGAGAAGTAACACTGGCCGATTCACCCAGCTTCACCCCATCGCCTGCATGAATAGAATCACGGGTAGTATTTTCATTAACGGCACCTTGAAATTTGCCTAAGTCCTGAAGAATAGCATGGTATGCTTCCTCTAATTCCTCCAGGTATGCCTCAGACTCTTCTTGCTGTAGTTGATTCTCTACAGCAACATGATATTCTAAGTGGCTCCTACGAAAGGACCTCATATAGTCCTTAAGCTGTTCTGCTAAGTATTCAGCTTCAGTCACATTTTCCTCACAAGGTTTTGATGTGATGACGTCCTGGATCTGGTTAATTTTGCGAGTAACCAAACCCTTAGCTGTTCCTCTAGCATGCTTTAGTCCGTGAATGTCTCCAACAGCGCCACCTGGTGCCTTGAAGTCCTTTTCCTCCATCTTCAGGTAGCTATTGAACTGATGTGACGGGTGACTTGATTATGGGCTGGGCAACACTTGACGATTGATGACAACAAGGCTCTTCTATTGCTAACACCACCAATTTTATTGTTCCACAATAACAGCACAGTGACGAGTTATGACGT
>OZ012692.1:40657423-40672423 GCA_963942565.1 Maea johnstoni | reverse complement strand
TTTTGAATGAAATAAATAAAAAAAGTCTGAATAATTACCATCAGTTCAGGGTACAAAAAACTGAGATTTTGACATTGTTTATTTATAATGGAGCCTGCGAATTCAACATTTTTCAAATCTGCACAATTTTCTGTATGAACAAGCTGAAGAATAATACAGAGGGAAATGTGTCTCATGAACATCATGTTCACATATTTGTACTTCTTGCCATGGCATTGGCTGCATTTCTGTCACAAATAAAGAAATTTGATACCCTATTATAGGTACTTATGCCTTGTTTTTCTTTTTTTTTTACCCGACCGACCGACCCTAATTTTCAGTACCTTGGACATGGGAAACAGATAATCAACTAGACGTGCCCTTACCTCGGGGGTACTCCAACATGGCAGAAATTACACACGCATCTTTATATGCATCTATACTTGTCTTCATGATTTCCATTATTTTCATATAATGCACTTTGTTTTATCATACACTCGTATGCGTCAAAGATAGTGTTAGTGTTCCGTTTGTCAATTAACAAGTTTCTAACATCCTCGCAAAGTTATTTCAATGCCTTTTAAACTACCATAACATCCTATATCTACGAATAGAAAAAGAGTTATGAGTTATTTTTCTCGATTGCCTTGACCCTTTGTCACTTTTTCCTAGAGAAAATGTAGAGCATTTATTTCTTTGATTGATTAAATTGTATTTCAATGTCTTTTAAATCATCATAACATCCTCATGTAGGAACAGGCTAAGAGTGATGAGCTATTTTTTCGACTTGCTCGACCTTCATTTTGTCACTTTTTTTCTAGAGAAAATGTGGAGCATTTATGTCTTTGATTGATAAAATTGTTTTGAATTTCATTAGAAACATTGATCATCACTGTCACACTCAACGTGTACAAGGAAAACAAACTAATTGTGAAAAACGTTATTAATTATCATTACGTTCATGTATATGAGAGCCTACGTTCATAAATAAAACATATTAGTACTAGAAGAAGAAACAAAGAAATCAAAGAGAGAGAGTGGGATGAAAAAAAGAAAAGAAGACAGAAGAGAAAGAAACACGAAGGCACACTAATGGTAGCTTAGATGGATCGACATTCGTACTAGTTGTAGTAGTAGTAGTAGTATTAGTAGTAGTAGTAGTAGTAGTAGTAGTAGTAGTAGTAGTAGTAGTAGTAGTAGTAGTAGTAGTAGTAGTAGTAGAGGCAGTAGTAGCAAGCAGTGAAATAGTAGTAGTAGTAGTAGTAGTAGTAGTAGTAGTAGTAGTAGTAGTAGTAGTAGTAGTAGTAGTAGTATTGGACGAAGAGACAAAGAAGAAGAAGAAGAAGAAGAAGAAGAAGAAGAAGAAGAAGAAGAAAAATAAGAAGGAAGATGAAGACGACAACGACGATGATGGTGATGACGACGACGACACTGATGATGATGATGATGATGATGATGATGATGATGATGATGATATAAATGTTCTTTAAAAATGAAAGGACGAAGGAAGCATGCGTCGTAAGGCTGTCAGAGTGTATTCCGTGTGTAGCTCATCTGGCCGCATGGAAGAGGAGGATTAGGAGGAGCAGGATGAGGAGGATGAGGAGGAGGATATGGTGACAATGCCAGAGAGCATTAGCTGCTGCTGCTGCTGCAGTAGATGTGCAATATTTGAGGTAATGGGAGGCTTGATTACCGCACCACACTTTATGAGCTTCGTGTCATCTTCATCGGAGGCCATCGCGCCCATGTTAATTGGAAATGCATATGATAAACACGGCTAATGGACGATGTTAATGTTTATTTCATATTACCCAGCTTTCCCGGGCGTCCCGCTAATCCACGAAGCTCACAGGACGAGAGAGCTGATTTTTAATTCAGAGTGCGATTTCTAACTTCTTGCCGAACCGACCCTTTTCATGTGTTTAGCATATTTTCTATGCCTGGGGGTACATTTACTGATCGGCATTTCCTGTTCTGTCTATGGAGTATCCTGGAGACCAGGGGCACCTATTCAATATACTGTCATAAGTTCACATCGTGCATGACGCAATTATGTTAATTAATATAAGTATATTCTTTATCTGGTATGCTTATAGGTACAACACACTTATTCCACATGTAACTATTGGGTTTATCCAATGCAGAATTAGTCATTTGTTTAATTTCGTTTGCATTTATCTACCAAAAATTCACATTTGCACAACAAAGAGAAAAAGAAAAGAAAAAAAAAGAAATACAGAGAGTCAGATAGACATACAGATAGATTGATAGATAGATAGATATACATATAGATAGAGAGCAAGTGTCACGAAACTAAGAAAGTTCAGTTAAGGTATCATCTCAATGCATTTTTGATATACACGAATGACGTAATTGTCTAATAAAAAAATGAACTAACTAACCGGCAATCATAGGAAACATATTCCACATACACACACACTGATTGTACCCGGTGGTAAATTGCCTAATTCTTGCATTTGAATGTTTTCACCATAAGTTCATTCACGATGAACCACGTATGTATTGGATAAACGAGAGAGAGAGAGAGAGAGAGAGAGAGAGAGAGAGAGAGAGAGAGAGAGAGAGAGATTGCATTTGGTGTTAATTCACCTTTGTTTGTATTTGAATGTACATGTATTTACCATAATATATAGGTTCTTCGCTAAGGCGTGTTCGTGTAGGATAAAAGAGACAGAAAATCCAATGATAATGTCCTCAACATTAATTACAATGCATTTTATGAGTAGGATGCGTTCAAGATGGACTTTATATAATTTGTTAAAATGCACCATGGTCCCACAAACGTTCACTGCAATTCTATATATCAATTAGATGTTTAAAGACGATCACGGCATTTAGTGTGATTTCGATGCTTACCTCTGTTTAGGTTTATACTGATGATAATGCTCTGTACTGATCGAACACACACACACACACACACACACACACACACACACACACACGGCTCATCTCAAAATGTTCGGTTCGACTGATACCATGTACATTTACGACTACTACTGCTACTACTTTTACTACTACTACTACTACTACTACTACTACTACTACTACTACTACTACTACTACTACTACTACTACTACTACTACTACTACTACTACTGACAGTAACAAAATAATGATGATGACAATTATGATAACAATGATTAATAAAATAATAATAATAATGATAATAATAATAATAATAATAATAATAATAATAATAATGATAATAATAATAATAATGATAAAAATAAAAACAACAATAACAATGATCATCATCATCATCATCATCATCATCGACATAATAATAATAATAATAATAATAATAATAATAATAATAATAATGATAATAATAATAATGATAATAATAATATTAATGATAATAATGATTATAATAATAATTATAATAATAAAAATAATAAGAAGAACGATAATAGTAATTCTGATAATGAGGATGAAATTAATAATAATAATAATAATAATAATAATAATAATAATAATAATAATAATAATAATAATAATGATGTAAAAATATTATTATTATAATACGAATGAATTGGATTAGTAATTAGCATTACTCCACAGGAAACAAGAAGAATGAGATGAAGAAGAAGAAGAAGAAGAAAAAGAAGAAGAAGAAGAAGAAGAAGAAGAAGAAGAAGAAGTAGAAGAAGAAGAATGAGAAGAAGATGAAGAAGAAGGAGAAGAAGAAGAAGAAGATGGTCAAGAAGAAGAGGAAGGCTGACACATTTGTGTTTGTGTTTAGGCTTACATCATATTTGATTTCATCATTTCCTGTCTACCGTCTTATGGAGTGTCACAAGTGTACACATGCCCTTTGCATGTAGGTATGATATACTAGTATTTATAAGGGATATTGTCATTTTCAAAGTCAAAGTAATTGAAGGAGATATTAAATTAAAGTTATTCCTTTATGGGAATTTAGGACTACTTATTTTAGAACAATATCTCATTTGAGAATGATTCAAGTGATTTCCGTACCGTGGACAAGACGCATGTGAAAGTAAAACGTTGATAAGTGATCATATTTCATTCAGTGCCTATTTATGTTTGAAGCTAATTTAAATGCAAAATGTTAAAAGCCTGTTAATTTAGAAGCCTGTTACTCGCTCAGAGATTAACTATGTAAACTAATTAGAAAATACCCATAAATCATAACAATATTGTAAAGAAGTCCATTTTTTCTAAAGAAGACATCCAGTTTTTATATACATACATAACGGCTGAAATTTACAACATAGAAAGATTTATCTTGAAAGCAAGTCATTCATCAGACGAGAAAGCGAGATGGAACGACAGTAGAGGCGGACCCAGGATTTTAGTTTTTGGGCACCTTTCTTATTCTCGCCGTGTTTGAACACAGCGACAGTTGCATATCATTGATTACAAACAAACATGTGATAATTATCACAACAAAAATCAAATTGATGAATTGTGAAAGGGTGTGAGGCGAACCCCTTTAATCCGATTCCGCATCCGCAACCACCGTGTTGGCGCTGCGCGGCGGTCTAGAACAAAGGGCCGCACCGCATCTAGAGAAAATGAATGAAATTTATATGCGTTGAGCAGACTGTGTCATACCTCGCGGAAGCATTTGTCCCAGCAGCGCATTAGGGCGAGCTTCTCACTTTTTCCCAGCGCGGATCATCAATCATGCCGTAATGAGAGCGCGCAGAAATCAACATGCTCCGCTCCGCCAAGGAATAAATTCTCATTAACTTCCGGGGGAGGTCTTCCTGGCGTTCGCAATTAAATTCCTGCCACGCCAGAAGTCGGATAAACCTAGCCCATCGCCCTCGCGTGCGAGAGCGAGGAATTGGCCGGGCCCAGGCTGCGCCGACAGCGGGGTTCTCGCCGGCAATATCTCTCGCAGCCAATGCGATTCCCCTACTCTATATTTTGGAAATTACGCTCTATTGAAACAAATGAAAGGCTAAAAGCGTGGTATCATTCAATTCATCTACTACAACCAGCTTTTTATTTCGGCAATCAAACTTGATATATACAGCTTAACTCCTGTTTAGGGCATTCATTAGTGTTTTCATTCGTAAAATGGAATCCCATGGTTAACCTGATAGAGAGGGACTCACACACGAGCTAGTAGTAGTAGCCAAGGCGACGCATTCTCCATTGCCATACGCGAGCAGAAATTTACAAAGGCGAAAGGGCCTTTAAGTGCGAGACTGTTGCGAGATTTCAACGAGATTTGGCATGATTCCGCAGTGTCCAATATAGATGATGACGGAAATGGTCTAGTTGACCAGGTGTTAGCAAGACATAGTTCAGGAGCATAGGGGGGACGAAGTAAAGGGCGCAGTAGTGAATTAAGGTGTACACTAGGGCAATCAGAGATATTTCCTCCCTTAAAGCGTCAGCGTTTCATGTTTTGTATGTACTCTACCGACATACACTTTTTTCTGATTTTCTTTCATTGCTTAGGCCACTTTTCTTTCTGTTTTAGGAAAAATCCCTCGTTGATTTTGGGCCCCTCATTGAAGAAAAGAAAAGAAAGGAAAGATGAAAAGAATTTCCTTGAAAGCAATTTTTGTGCATGCTTTATAAAAGAAAAAAAGAAAATAAACATATACATATTGTTTGCAACTTGCTAAATAGGAGTCAGGTCATCACTATTTAGTTATCATTTTACTCCCAAGCAGGGACTAGATGGCGCGGGCAAAATCCTGTATGGTGCCGGGGTTCCCACAACCCCCGTACTGGGTATAGTCACCACAGACTTAGGAGAAGAACTCCCTAGCAGTTTGTGGCTTCCATTGGAGAGAGGGGGATGGGTCCTGAGAGGGTCAAAAATCTCCACCTCCCCTTCCTCCTCACCCTCGGCCTGGTCCAAGAACTGGTCCCGGGATGTTGCCAGGGAGGTACGGCCCGACCTAAACCTCGACGAAGACCTAGACACCTAGCTAAAACTGCACTCGTTGAGGGAGATCAACTCATGAGCTCACCACCCGTTTGATTCGTGAGCTCATAGCTCACGGACGCGCGAAGTTTAAAAAAACAACAACTTATTTTCCGGCTCAGCTATTAAGAAATAAATACTTATGGGTGGGGATTTAGTAACATTTTAAAATGTGCTGACGAGCTACAAAGGTCAGTATAACACTCAACACTGCTTGTGTGCATTGGAGATTGTATACAAAACATGTCTGCGATGAGCAGTTATAAGAAGGTGTGTTAGGTGCTCTGTATTACGTTTGTGTTTCCAAAATAGACGAGCTCACAAGTTGACCACTTCAGCTCTAGCTCGGCGAGCCTGCCCCATTGCTCGAGCCACTCGAAATTGTGAGAGATGAGTGCAGCTCTACACCTAGCGGGGAGGGGGATAGTGAAGGAGAAGGAGAGAGGGGGGGGGGACGGTCTAGCTCTGGGTGATTCCTTATAGAGACTACCCCAATCCGTATGGCATCTCCTTTGGCTGAGATCCCCCTACGATACTGACGGCAAGCTAGTAGTCTGACCGCCCCCCCCCTTTTTTTTCTTTCTACTAGTGCGGGCAGATTTACAACCCTTCTTCTTTTTACCAGTGCTACCTGGACTTGCAGCCAACGCAGACCTGGTCGAGGTAGTTGCAGTGACAGCAACCTGTGGGGTAACCGCACGCCCTGCACCTGTCTGCACTCTTTGCAGTATCGACGCTCTCTGCGGTACCTGCATTTGGGCTCTTTGCAGTACCAGCGCTCTTTGCGGCACCCCCTCTCTTTGAGGTTCCCATGCTCTTTAAGGCACCTGTGCTCCAGCTACCAGCTCTCTCTGAGACACCCGCACTCTTTGCGGTGCCGGTGCTCTTTAAGGTAGCCGTGCTCTTTGCAGCACCCGCGCTCAATGAGGTACCCACTCGCTTTGACGTTTCCGCACTCTTTGAGGCACCTGTGCTCTTTGACGTACCAGCTCTCTTTGACGTACCTGCACTCTTTGACGTACCCGCTCTCTTTGACGTACCCGACGTACCCGATCTCTTTGACATACCCGCTCTCTTTGACGTACCTGCACTCTTTGAGGCACACGTTCTTTGAGGTACCAGCGATCTTTGAGGTACCCGCACTCGGGTACCTGCTCTTTGCGCCACCGGCGCTCTTTGAGCTAGCCGCGCTCTTTGTGGCCCTGTCGCTCTTAGAGGTCCCCGCGCACTTTGCGGCACCTGCTATTTTTGCGGCACTGGCACTCTTTGAAGTACCTGTGCTCTTTGCGGCACCCATGCTCTTTGCAGCAACCGCACTCTTTGAGGCACCTGCGCTCTTTGCGGAACTGGCGCTCTCTGCGGTACTGACTTTCTCTGCGGTTCCATCGCTCTTTGAGGTGCACACGCTATTTGCGGTACCTGCACGCCCTGCGGTACCGGCGCTCTTTGTAGCACTGACACTCACCTGTGCTCTTTGAGGCACTTGCGCTCTTTGCGGCACTCAGGCACTCTTTCAGGTACCAGCGCTCTGTGAGCTACCCGTGCTCTTTGAGGTACCCGCGCTCTTTGTGGCCCTGGCGCTCTTAGAGGTAACCGAGCACTTTGCGGGGCATACACTCTTTGAGGTACTTGCGCACTTTACGATACCCGCATTCTTTGCAGTACCTGCGCTGTTTGCGGTACCTGCACTATTTGCAGTACCTGCGCTCTTTGCGGTACCTGCGCTCTTTGTGGTACCTGCACTATTTGCAGTACCGGCACGCTTTGCGGTATCTGCACTATTTGTGGTGCCCAAGCTGTTTGAGGTGAGCCCAAATAAAGTTGTAGAGACCATAGTTAATGTAGGTGCGGTGACCGCAGAACGTGATACTGCGGTTGAGAGGCTATTCTCACTTTCTTGACCAAGTCTGGAGGTGTTCAAATGTTTTAACACATGGTAGACTTAGATTTCTGGGGCAAACCATCCAATCATATGACAGGATACCTGTATTCATACCCTACAGAATGTATACAAGGGTTTCTGACAATAAGAAAATATGGCTAAGCTTGTATAACCGGCTTTTCACTTTAAAAAAATATATTTTTTTATCTCCCTCTCGCATTGATTTTGGGAGAAAAATCTTCATACAAAAAAAAATGGCCTTAGAGTAAGTCACCTTGCATGAACCATACTACTGATACTTATTCTGTTGCACCTAGATCATGATTAACTCACAACAGTAACATACAACTCATATAATATATATAAGTCCAATGTATACTTTGGTAGGGAAAGCAGTCATGTACTTGACGAACTTCCGGCATAAATCTTTATTCCTAGTATTACCGTAAATGGTGAAATAGAACCAGTTCTTAATGAACCAGTTGGTAATCTGGGTGATGTTTTTGATCCGAATATGTCTGCACATGTATCAAAAGTTATCAAGTCTGCAAATTACCAACTTAGAAAGATTGGAAAAATAAAGAAAATTTCTCAATACTGAGACAATCAAGAGTGCCATTGTCTAACTGGGGACATCACGCCTTGACTATTGTAATAGACATCTCTTAAGAATCACTGATGAGCTACTATGCAGGCTCCAGAAAGTCCAAAACAATGCCGCTGGAGTGTTTAGTGACTCCAAAAGGTATGATCACATTACACCAGTTCTAAAATATCTTCACTAGCTGCCCATCAGGAAAAAAAATCTGCTTCTGACTTTCAAATGCTTGCAAGGATGTGCCCCTCTATACTTGAGGGAACTGTTGGTCAAAAAGGTCAATATAAGGACTCTAAGATCAAACATTAAGAACTTATTACAGATATGACACACTAATCTGAAAAGGTTTGGTGACAGAGCATTCTGTGCCTATGCACATTTATTTCATTGCACATTTCTATATATATTGCACATTTCTATTTCAAAAGGAGTTTTTTGACTGTATGGACCATGAACATCTGTTCACTGCCTGTTCTTTAAAGCACTTTTGAACATTATAGGTGGAAAGGGCGCTATATCAAATATCAATTATTATTAATATTATCATTATTATTATTATCATCATTGTTATTATCATTATTATTATAACTTTACTCAGACGTGTCCCCTCCCCTCGGGGCTGCAAAACTCCTATAATCTTTGAAACGATAGTAAAAAACCTCTTGTGTCACCTCTCTATCGTCAGCACACTGAATAGCTTACAGGAAAAGGAGCTTCTTTACCCCAACAAATTGCTGTACACGAATCCCTCCAAGACCACAAAAAGTACAGGTATTCCAAGATCTTGAGAACAGTCAGTGGATTCTCTTCTCTAAATATTTTTGGAAATCCTCTATCAGCTTGAGAGACTTTGAGGGTCATTTAAGACCCACAACCCAAAACAATACAATGAGATAAGAGCAACAAATGAATGAATGAATGAATAAGGGTTAGGGCACATCGACACACAAAGGTCATTTAGTGCCATACACTATTACCAAAAAGTGGTTCCTTGTCACCAGTGCAAACAATGGCAAAGCATGATTATTTTAGGTTAAAAAAGGAAAAGGGGGGAGTAAGAGCAGAGCATTCAGATCCAAAGAGGACGCAAGGATCTTTTAGATGCGTTTTATCCATAGACAGATCCACATATCCCCCTTTTTATAAGGCGAGCAGGCTGCCACACCAGCTTAGGGTTCCCCGTTCAGTCCACCTAGCAAAACATTGAGAACATTATCCTATAATGTAAGTAACCAATCCCCACTACCAGCAATATCTTTATGTGACACAGCGCATCCTATACCAGCTGCCATTTAGAGCATTGTATAAGTAAATGACTTATGTCATCTTTTAGCGGCGTGGTAAACAAATGCCACATAATTTGGCCCTATCCGGCTGTCTCTTTTGGTTTAACATCATCTACTTTGAGCAAGCTAGCATGACACACAGTCTAAACCATTTCTTTTGGTTGAAAGTATACTTCCAAAGTCGTGTCTAGCCAGTTTGTAAGTTGTGGAGTAAACTGGGGTACTCATCAGAAATTACCGGCTAACCCCAAGTCATTGCTAACTTTAAAACATGCCCTGGAAGGGGTTTTACATCGCTTTCAACAGCTTAGGTCATATCGTAACGAGATAGAAACCCGGAACTGGGAAGAAATTCCCTTCTCTTCACGAATAGTTCCAAGGGATCAGATGCAGACGGACCATAGACAGCCCCTATTGACCTGGCCAACCCCCTTGGCTATCCAGCGGAGACTCAAACCTGCGAACTCACGCTTGGGAGCCAGGCATCGAAGCCACTAGGCCACGACAAGTACGCCTGGCATTGACCTTGGATGTCTTCGAGAACACTCATCTTAATTATCACCTTCCGCAAACCTGTCAAAACGGAAAAAAAACTTTTATGAACACTTCTTTTGGCCTAAGAATTAGTCCCTTTCTCAAGGCAGTGTTATACGCACAGTTAATTAGGTACATTCAATAGTTCAAACGCAAGGCTCCTGTACTCGTTATCCCTCCCAGCTAGGAGCAGGAAATCTACAAAAAGGTACTTTTGATGCTGATTTCTCATTCTCACTTATCGAAAGCACGGCTGGGTTTGGTATGACCACCCGGTGATATATCGCACTACCGATATCGAACTTCTGCTTCCACAATGTGTTTGCACTGCACGGACTTCGTTGGTTGGCCGCTTGTAGTAGTGCGCACACTGTTGTATCGCAGCTTACTCGGGTGATCAAAGGGACCTATAGCATGTACCGAAAGGGTTTAGCGGCATGAACACCTTGGGCAATGCCTGCATGGTCGCTTAAAGAATCCGTACACATATCACTGGGGGGAAAACACAAACCGAGGTAGCGCGCTTGGACAGAGAACTTTTGAATAAAGCCAGACAATGTCATTTAAGACCCACAACCCAAAACAATACAATGAGATAAGAGCAACAAATGAATGAATGAATGAATGAATGAATAAGGGTTAGGGCACATCGACACACAAAGGTCATTTAGTGCCATACACTATTACCAAAAAGTGGTTCCTTGTCACTGGTGACAAACAATGGCAAAGCATGATTATTTTAGGTTAAAAAAGGAAAAGGGGGGAGTAAGAGCAGAGCATTCAGATCCAAAGAGGACCCAAGGATCTTTTAGATGCGTGTTATCCATAGACAGATCCACATATCCCCCTTTTTATAAGGCAAGCAGGCTTCCACACCAGCTTAGGGTTCCCTGTTCAGTCCACCTAGCAAAACATTGAGAACATTATCCTATAATGTAAGTAACCAATACCCACTATCAGCAATATCTATTATGTGACACAGCACATCCTATACCAGCTGCCATTTATATATTTATATATATGTATAACTAAATGCCTTATGTCATCTTTTAGCAGCGTGGTAAACAAATGCCACATAATTTGACCCTATCCGGATGTATCTTTTGGTTTAACATCATCTACTTTGAGCAAGCTAGCATGACATACAGTCTAATCCATTTCTTCCCTAACCCCACCAACTCATGAAACCTGTCACCACAAATTTTCTTTTGCTTTAAAGTATACTTCCAAATCCCAACTTCTGCCATAAAGCAGCTAAGTCGTGACTAGCCAGTTTGTATGTTGTGGAGTAAACTGGGGTACTCATCAGAAATTACTGGCTAACCCCAAGTCATTGCCAACTTTAAAACATGCCCTGGAAGGAAGGGGGAATGAGGTTTTATATCGCTTTCAACAGCTTAGGTCATATCGTGACGAGATAGAAACCCGGAACTGGGAAAAAAACTCCCTTCTCTTCACGAATGGTTCAAAGGGATCTTTCAGATGCAGAAGGACCATAGACAGCCCCTATTGACCTGGCCAACCCGCTTGGCTATCCAGCGGAGACTCAAACCTTCGAACTCACGCTTGGGAGCCAGGCATCGTAGCCACTAGGCCACGACAAGTATGCCTGGCATTGACCTTGGATGTCTTCGAGAACACTCATCTTAATTATCACCTTCCGCAAACCTGTCAAAACGGAAAAAAAACTTTTATGAACACTTCTTTTTGCCTAAGAATTAGTCCCTTTCTCAGGGCAGTGTTCTACGCACAGTTAATTAGGTAATTCAATAGTTCAAACGCAAGGCTCTTGTACTCGTTATCCCTCCCAGCTAGGAGCAGGAAATCTCGTAACGATTGCAAAAAACAGCTTTCGCCACGTCTCAATCGTTAACATACAGAATAGCTCTCAGTAAAAGAGTTCATCCCCCAGTTCCTGCTGCCATCTAGAGCATTGCATATGTAAATGCCTAATGTCATCTTCTATAGCGTGGTCACAAATGCTACATAACCGGACACTACCCGGCTGTTCATTTTAAGTCGAATATCGTCTACACTGAGCAATCTAGCATGACACACTGTCCTCGCCATCACCTCACTCACCCCACCAATTCATGATACCTGTCACCATTAAATATACCACGATTTGATGCATATTTCTGTGAAATCTTACCTACATGATTATGTACATGCACACACACACACACACACACACACACACACACACATACATACTAGTATAATATATATATACATATATATATATATACATATATATATATATATATATATATATATATATATATATATATATATATATATATATATATGTATGTATGTATGTATGTATGTATGTATGTATGTATGTATGTATGTATGTATGTATATATATATATATATATATATATATATATATATATATATATATATATATATATATATATATATATATATATATATATATATATATATATATATATATATATATTCTCCCTAATTCTGAGTGGGACGTTTGTTGGTCGAGTGTGTCAACTTGGTTGTTACCGTAAACAAATTTTAAAAGATATACAAAAAGGTACTTTTGATGCTGATTTCTCATTCTCACTTCTCGAAAGCACGGCTGGGTTTGGTTTGACCACCCGGTGATATATCGTACTACCGATATCGAACTTCTGCTTTAATGGGTTTGCACTGCACGGACTTCGTTATTTGGCCGCTTGAAGTAGTGCGCATACTGCAGTAGCGTAGCTTACCCAGGTGATCAAAGGGAACCTATGGCATGTACCGAAAGGGTTTATGCGACATGGACACCTTGGACAATGCTTGCATGGGCGCTTAGAGCATACGTACACATATCACTCGGGGGAAAACACAAACCGAGGTAGCGCGCTTGGACAGAGAGCTTTTGAATAAAGCCAGACAATTCAGCATACCACGGCGACGCATGGCTAACATGCAGGTTTGAGCTTACAAAATATTTGGACTTTTCTATAATTTCAAAAAATGTTTATCCAAACAGCCAGTATATAAGCTACCTGGATTGAAATAGATACACTTTGATAATTATATTTGTCAAAAGAAATTGCGATGGAACTTAATGTCTATATATACTTTATAGAATCACTTTATGCCTATACCGCACTTGGGGTATGCTTGAAGTGCGTACATGTATTTTTTATGAAGTCAAAACATGGAATTACCCCCTCTTTGAATGAACAGTATGCTTCCTATGGAATATTTTTCCTTCAACAATCATTGAAATAGTATTGCTTTTACATTTCCTTAATAATCATAGAGTAGCAGCCAAAAGAAAGGCTCATTTTTTTTTTTTGGGGGGGGGGGGGGGAGGGGGGGGGGGGGGGGGTAAGGAAGGAAGGAAGGAATTGGGTTTTACGTAGCATTCAACGGCTTAGGTCATATCCCTACGAGATAGAAACCCAGAACCGGGAAGAAATTCCATACTCTTCACGAATAGTTCCAAGGGGTCTTTCAGTTGCAGAAGGACCACAGACAGTCCCCAACAACGCCGCACATTTATAAAGCCACCAGGCCAACCCGCTTGAGGATCCAGCAGAGACTCAAACCTGCGAACTCACGCTTGGGAGCCAGGCATCGTATACACACGCACATATATATATATATATATATATATATATATATATATATATATATATATATATATATATATATATATATATATATATATATATATATATATATATATATATATAAATATATATTCATATATATATATATATATATATATAATATATCTATTTATATATCTATTTATATATATATATATATATATATATATATATATATATATATATATATATATATATATATATAATATATATATATATATATATAAATATAAATATATATATATATATATATATATATATATATATATATATATATATATACATATACATATATATATATATATATATATATATATATATATATATATATATATATATATATATATATGTATATATATATATATATATATATATAATTATATATAGCCCCTAACCTGCGGAATAAGGTCAATTGATATTCATGAGCAGCGATAAAACTATTTACGATTTTGACAAATTTATCAAAGAACTGACCACATTTGTTCAATCAAATAACTTGCAAATGTTTAAAACTGGTCGACTATGCTATGCAGATTACTGTGTTGCACCATAATTGCGAATGGCATTATTACCAACAGAGAATCCAGTGCAGTCAACAATTGCGGGCTTTCTCTCACCTCATTCTTGACTTCCAATTAGATTGGGGCGCATGAGGAAATTGGCAATGGGTAATGAGGGTATGTGGATTATGTTCGCTGTTTACTACGACACCAGTCACTAAGTATCCCTAAACAGCAAAGGAGAAAGCAAGAAAAGTTACGAATTGTTCGATAACAGTTTGTTTAGAATGCATTAGAGTCTAACATTCAAGTGCAAGAGGTTTACACATCTGCGTCTCCTCCACTAACCTACCCCCATTAATACTCTTAGCTTTAAAAAGTTAAAAACGAGTATGTATATGATACTGAATGACCAATATTCACGAAGAATATCTTTCACCACGATGACCCTAATTAGGACGAATGCAAATGACATGTATTATGTAATACTTTAACTCAGAAAATATGGATATTACCAAACGAAAATAGTTTTGAGTAAACATGATCAGAATTCATCATGAGTGATATGATGAACGGTCACCGCCCCCCCACCTTTTCATTACAGCCGGTTTGATAACTCATTTATCAATGGCATATCTCTTTGCCGAGTCTCTTGAATTA
>OZ012692.1:40648492-40654723 GCA_963942565.1 Maea johnstoni | reverse complement strand
CAAATTGATACAACAGTGCATGCTTTACTTGAATGTCCTGAAACAACACATCTTTGGAGACAAGTTGAATTATGGTTGAGGGAACACTTAGATCAAGGTATCAAAATTCTGACAAGGAAAACATTTTCGGAATCACAGAAAAAAAACAATATTCATTCCAAATAAACATGTTCATTATTAGCATATTATTAGCACAAGCTAATAATATATCAAAGAAGACAGGACGGTCAAAAATGCAATACATCTGATATATTAAGAACAATTAAAAATGAAATGTTAGCAGATGAATACGAAAGTGAATTGAAACAAAATATGGTAAACTTCAACAATAAATAGGGAGCCTACTATCATAGGCTGATTATGTTATATATTTTTTTATCATTATTTTTCTTTTGCATAAGTACATTTGTTCTAAGTGTGTAATATGGTGTTAATAGAAAATTCTGCGTTTACTCTAAAGGTACTTTGCATAAATTTATGTGTACGTATGTATTTTTGTTTTGTGTTTATGTATGTCATTTCAAGCAAAAAAATCAATAAACACCGTTTTACACAGTTGTGTAATTTCAAAATTAAAAAAAGTTTTTTTTATCAGTATGGAACCATCACAGTAGTAGTAGTAGTAGTAGTAGTAGTAGTAGTAGTAGTAGTAGTAGTAGTAGTAGTAGTAGTAGTATATAATAGCAGTAATATGTTAGTAATAGAAGGAAGAGGAGGAGGGGGATGGAAGATTCACTTATAATAATTATGCGAATCATCATCATCATCATCATCATCAATAGTTTTCATATTTATACTTCACAACTTTCCGTGCAATGACGATAGCTGGAATACATTGTCATTCTGATCCCCTCATATACATAAGATCCCCCCCCCCCCCCTCCTGCCTGCGATCCTGGCTAGATGTCTCGTCCCCCAACGAGCTCACGTGGCTAGGAAGTTGCAAGATTGTTTAAATACAAATCTATGACTTCACCCCTTCAAACTATGCGTCCTTTACTTACCAAGAAGATTACTTAATACCAAAACTAATCAGTGACCGATAATTACCTGGCCATAAAACGGCTCTCACAATGCCGGCGATGCCTAACTGATGGGAAAATATGCCCCCTGGGCCCGCCATGTTTACAGAAAGCGCGCGCAGCCTGACCTATGGCAATTTCTGCGTCAATTCCGCGAGTAATTTTATAATTCGTCGTGTCAAGGTTAGGGAAGTGATGTTACGAGCAACGTGACGAAATTCGCTAATGCTGTCACATTAGGAAGGTTGTTAATAGTTTCGCCATGGAAATGTTCAGAATAGCTCTTCTCTCCACGGCAAAACTTCGCCGGGAGAAATTACACTCTTAATGATTTTTTTCGTTGGCCATTCCCTCACACTCGCGTTGGGAGAATCCCCAGGGCCCGACCACGGGATTTTGTCATTAGTCTCAGATTTTCATGGGGACAGAATTTGTATTAATACAGCTATGAAACGCAAAGCACAAAGCTACATTTCAGTATTCTATCTATCGTTGTTATCTTACTCATGTTGTTAACAGAAATTAATGTGTTACTGTAATCGTCATTATTATTATTAGTATTATTATTATTTTTTTTATTATTATCATTATAATTATTATTATTATTATTTTTATCATTATTATTGTTATTATCATTATTATTATTGTTATGTTATTGTTATTGTTATCATTATCATTATCCTAATTATCGTTATCATCATCATCATTTTCATCGTTATTATTATCATGAGCATAGATTAGTATTATTATTATTATTATTATTATTAGTAGTAGTAGTAGTAGTAGTAGTAGTAGTAGTAGTAGTAGTAGTAGTAGTAGTAGTAGTAGTAGTCAATACAAGACAATACAAGGACTCTAGGATTAAATACTAAAAACTTGTTACATATACCACACACTAATCTGAGGAGATTTCGTGACAGAGCCTTTTGTGCCTCTGTACCACGCCTTTTGGAATCAGAGCTGCCGGACAAGCTGCTGAAAGTGTGCAAAACATTGCTATTTCGAAAGTAGTTTATTTGACTATATGGACCATAAAGATATGTCCACTGTGTATTCTCTAAAGCGCTATTGGACATTGTAGATGGCAAAGGTGCCATATCAAAATCAATAATTATCATTGTTTTTTAAATTATTGTAATTATTATTACTATTATTATTATTATTATTATTATTATTATTATTATCACTATTATCATTATTATTATTATTATTATTATTATTATTATTATTATATATGTATGTATGTATGTATGTACTTCTGTATGTATGTATGTAACTATTTTTGTATGTGTGTATACATGCAAGTTTACGAAGTGCAAGCATAGGTCTATTTCAATACTGTTTCATTTTCCTAAATACCATTCACTGTGTTTGTTACATGCACCGATATACTGAACGCGATCACGACATGCAGGCAAATAGAGAAAACAAACTTTCCAAAAATAAAAAAGTTTGCCAAATACGTTCGTCTTTAAGGTATCAAAGCAAGACGAGAATTGTAGGTGCAGGGAGGTCTATTCCACGATTTTACCTTCCTAAGCCAAAAATCATTGCAACAAATTAATTCCATAACCGATTTCATTTTGACCGGATTGCGGTAGACCTTTGTGCGGTGAGTACTTTACGATGACTGAGAATGGTGCAGTATTGGCGCGTGCGATACTGCAGGATGGGCGTGGCTTATGGAGATGGGGGCAGGGCACGTGTCACGAGGTGAAGCGCCCGAGTCCCGCTGCTGACCTTGGGGTCAAGGTCACGAGTCACAGGTAGGATTAAATCAGGGACTTTATCGAGCCGCTAATAAAATGCATTTAGAGTTATGGAGTAAGGTCCCAAAGGGCTGGCCACACAGTCCGGCACAATGGAACTGTGTGAAAGGCACGTCATGAGATATATATCAGGCTCGTTATGCGAAATTTAGAAAAATGTCCAATATGCTGCGCGTTTAATCCTCAGAACATTGTTATTCATTTCTGCATGTAGCATAGTGGTTTATTCAACGAGGCATTTATTATTTCAAATTGGCCTTCATCGCGACTGCGACAATAATATCGAAATAGCTGCCACAATACGTGCGCGTTACTGTGAATGCGCCAGAACGACAATCGTAAAACAGCGGCATATCCGAAAATAATTGAATCATTCAAATACGACTTTTAATCAAGTAGCGTTATGGTGTTAATCTTTCTGAAGAGCGGTGGAATAGGGTATGGCTAAGGAATTATTTCCATCACCAACAATAAGAATTATTACCTTCACAAGTCCTTCGGGTGATTTAGAGATAATCTAAAATGTGTTACACGTTTGGAAAGAGCGTCTTTATAAATCACGCACGAATTTCACACTCCTACCCTACACCCAGCAAAAGGGGCTTCATTAGCGCATGAATGTTTCTTCATTGATCAATCCACAATGCAAATAATGAAATGATATATTACAAAAAAAAAAATTTATATAAACATAAATAAAACGTAATACACATAGAACAAACATAAAACTTGGACGCCACAGATGTTAATAGTTAATACCAGATTTACACATTTATACTTATAGAGGATTTAACATGAAGCACTTCAGTTAACCCAAAAGGTACAACTACATCTAGGCAATGACGAGCAATTACACTTTAATCTCGTATGCTCAGACTCGACCATTTACCCGTCACACCTATAAGTACTAATTCAACCACTCTAGCCCACGGATGCGTTGGAGAAATTTAAAAGCATTCCACACTTAAGTAAGTACTCCTAATCTAAATCAACTTGGGATAGTACAGCTTCTTTATCATGATATAGCAAACAGGGTCAGGAAAGGGCTATTTAATTTGACCTAGCATCCAGTGTGCCATTGATGTTGTCCTATACATATCACAAATTTCCCATCCTGACTCCCACCGGATACTTGTCATATCTAGTTCGATTACCCCATCGATTGATTTACCCTGTAATCAATACACGTGTATTATATACTTGTATTAAATACATTTTGGGCATGTAACAATACGTTACTAGGGCTCTCCTCGAATACAGCTTTGGAGTTTAGCCTTATATATGTTGTTGAACATAGAACTTCGCTCAACGGTGAAGCTAGGGCACTGCATGTTAGTGAAGAAAGACTCTAATCTTACATTTAATCTTATGCAGCCAATTAATGGCTTTGTCCGTATTTTATATCTTATGTATTTTATGACATTGAGTCGATTTACGAGTACTCAACTATGAGTATGATTTACAACTAACCAAAAATTTCAAGGTAGGCTGATTCTGAATGTGATACGTTATTTGACATATACATGCGAATATTGATATAGTAGTTTATCCACAGATAAGAAATATTATCATATCAAATGTAGCAATTGCTTAAATGCATTGGCGCCATACTGATACATTTCCATTCTGTTACACCCCCGTGTTCTTCTAATCATAGGTATTAGTCGAATATAAATTCAAACAGTCAAGCCTTGTTTGCTCGAATTAGAATAAATTGTCACAATAATCAGAGATAATTTTAGGGTGCACCTGACATGACATCTCAATTGAATGACACCACACAATTTACTACTAGAGAAAAGTAGATTTATGCAAACAGCAGGGTTTACAATTTGGAAAATGTATGCAAGCTAACCGTATTCAATCTAATGCGGTTGGCAAAAGTAGCAGGTATCAATAACGATAGAATAACCGAGGCATATATCGTCCTTTGGTATAATCCGTTCAAACATAGCGTGTCGTTGAACTGGGACTAGTTATCTAAGTACTTGACACGATAATTGAGTTAAATTTCAAAGAAGGTTACACACACACATATATATATATATATATATATATATATATAATATATATATATATATATATATATATATATATATATATATATATATATATATATATATATATATATATATATATATATATATATACATGTACATATATATATATATATATATATATATATATATATATATATATATATATATATATATATATATATATATACATATATATATATATATACATATATATATATATATATATATATATATACATATATATATATATATATATATATATATATATATATATATATATATATATATATATATATATATATATATATATATATATATATATATATATATATATATATATATATATATAGATGTATATATATATATATATATATATATATATATATATATATATATATGTATTCTCGCATTCATACCATGCATTATTCATAATAGGATAATGGACTTGGCAGCATTTAAAATAGCCGAACTGTTTCAATATGCATGCACAGTTTCCGTTGGTTGGACAGTTACAAAGAATATCACGCTTTGGAAATCATACAGATATTACCTGTGTAATTTTAACTTTTGATCCTGGGCCAAATAGCTTGATTGAATTAATTGTATTCCATAAAAAGATCACGTGATGCTCTTTGGTGGGGTTGGGAATCACACATCCGTAGGTTGTAAAACAGCAATTCTTTGTAGCCATTAAAATTAAAACATGGAAAATTGTCAGCATCCGTCCATCCGTACCGCCAACAAAGACCAGGCCACGTGTTGAGTGTTTGGCGCTAAAAGCTCTCCGCGAAGCTCCCGCCATTTCGCCCAGCGTGGGATCATCCATTAAGCTGCTCAGAGATTCCGTTTTCCCTTTGTATTGCAGGATGTATTTGTTCTAAGCACCGGCGGGGTGAATTACAGGTAGCACCTGCGCCGCGCAGGTACCCGTGCCACAATTATCAACACGGCAACGCAGGGGGTCTGGCGCCGAACATCTATTGGGGCAACTGAATACGGGTTGGGGCGATTGACAGAATACTGATACCTGTTTAATCTAAAGTGGTCCTGTAAGGGTAAGGGGTCTTTTTGTCTAAGGGGAAATACAGAAAGGGGTAACACGCATTGATTGACAAAACAGTGGTCCTATGTTAAGGTATCGACCATGTCATATCCTTACTTAGGGACGAGGGGGGGGGGGGGGGGTTGAGGTTGGAAAAGAGAACCTGTTTCTGAAAACTTGAAAAATAAATAACCAGTGTGTGTTGGGAGGGACGAAGGTTAAAGGAATCCAGTATGAATACAAACATAGCTTTGGCGACAAGCTCCTTGAAATATCGATGGTTAAAGTTATTATGTCGAAGGGCAATCACCCCATGACTGACAGTCTTAAAGAAGTCCTCCTCCTCCAAAGTGTAGCTG
>OZ012692.1:40598492-40643492 GCA_963942565.1 Maea johnstoni | reverse complement strand
TGATGCTTTTTTTACCACAGACTTTGAACCTGTCTGTTTTTAAGAGACTTTAACTGTATAGATATAATTTCTTTAGGTAAAATGTATCGGACAAAATGGGTTTCGATAGACTGTGAATTGAGGCAGAGTGTAGGATGTTCCAAGGGTATTGTAGTAGTAGTAGTAGTAGTAGTAGTAGTAGTAGTAGTAGTAGTAGTAGTAGTAGTAGTGTCAATGGTGATAATAATAATAATAACAATAATAATAATAATAATAATAATAATAATAATAATAATAATAATAATAATAATAATAATAATAATAATAATAATGATAATAGTAATTACAATAATAATAAAAATAATGATAATAATAATAATAATAATAATAATAATAATAATAATAATAATAATAATAATATTAATAATAATAATAATAATAATAATAATGATAATAATAATGATAATAATAATAATAATCGTAATAATAATAGTATTGATGATAATAATAATGATGATGATAATAATTAATGATGATACATGTATTATTGTTTGTTTAAGTATGTATGGCCATATCTAAAGCAAAATGCGCCACTAACTATCACAATACATACGGTGAGTTATCCTTTATACGTCTGAACACCCGTCTGCTTTCAGATAAATCCAGCATTTTCTGTAAAGCCTTGACTAGTGGCGCTGCAGAGCAGCAAAGACGAGTGTGTTGGAAGGATAGAAGTGTATTAGCGGGCGCAGTGCTTGATTAATGAGGCCACTGATGCTCTTAATACCATTGCCACTTACCAACTGCTCAGGAAATCACACTGCCCAAAACTCATTCCATTTTAGTCTAGAAAATGGAAATTTAATGGGCATATTGTAAAACGATCGTCCCGGGGAGATGCGGCGGCAGTTTGTTTCGTCTTCATCATTGCCGGGCTGACGGCAGGCTCTCTCTCAGCAGCCAGGCACGTCCAATGAACCCTAATGGACGACGATGGATGGCTTTGTAATTTCCACAGATCAGAACTATGAATGCCAAGTATGTTTGGGGAGATGGCGCAAAGTAGAGAGTGTTTTCTGATTCTTTTCGTTATTAAGATATTTTCTTTAAGTCAAAGAAATCGACGTTGAATGGTGTAGTAATTATCAAAGATCAAAACCAAGAATGCCAAGTATGTATGTGAGTTGTGCATTTTAAGTAGCGAGTCGTTTTTCTTACTTTTTTCTGTTATCATGATATTTTCTTTAAATCAAAGGACGTTGAATGTATGAAATCAGAACTATGAATGCCAAGTATGTTTGTGGGGATGGCATACAGTAGATTCTTTTCTGATTTTTTTTGTTATTATGATATTTTCTTTAAATCAAAGGACGTTGAATGGTTTGGACTCAGAACTATAAATGCCAATTTATTTTGAGGATGGAGACGTTGTGAGTTGCACAAAGTAGCGCGCCATTTTTGACATTTTTCCGTTATCAAGATATTTTCTTTATGTCAAAAGACGGTGAATGGTTTAGTAATTTTACGAAATCAGAGTGTGAGGACTTAATGCGCTGTGCCAAGTAGCGAGTCGATTTCTTAAGGAAGTTGTTAGTACATTTATTTCGTTATTACGATATTTTCTTTAAGTCATACGGTTATGTGATGGTTTTGTAATTATCACATATAAGATTAGTACATTCCAAGTATTTTTTGTACTGGATGGGGTCGTTGTGCGTTGTGCGTTGTGCATGACGCGCAAAAACATTATTATTATTATTATTATTATTATTATTATTATTATTATTATTATTATTATTATTATTATATATATTATATACGTATCTGAGGCCGAACATTTTAATACTGCTGATTCCTTCGTATGTGTTGAGTACATATTTTTTTCACATTTTCCCAGTAAAGCACTAGTTGGTGTATGTAAGCTTTAATGTCTGCATTCATAAAATAGACATGTAACAAACTTACGTAATCTAGGTTAGAAAGTACAAACATCTAAGAGAAATAAAAAGACGTGTGTGGCATTGCATTTGACGAGGATTCTGTTTTTTTCAAGGTCTGCGATGTTACCTCATAGCCCATAAGCGTTGCCTTAATGTACATACATGCACTTCATTAACAATTTTCTCATAAAACTCAAATATACTGTACGTTACTAATTATATTCATGAATCGGAGATTCAGTATTTGTTCACTTTTCATAGTATAGGGGTACATTAGATGCTATGTTTGCATCCACATTGAATACACTTTAAACTGTAGCAATGAGTGAACCGTGCTAAGAACCCCGTTGTACGTGGCACCACCACAATCTGCCATAGCACAGAAAACCCCCAGTGCTCATTGGCAACGTGAGGCACAATGCACACCGTCAATTCACACCAATCTCTCAAATATGTTTATAGGGATGAAACATCAGTCTAACCCAGGCTTACTCCTTATACTTTTATATGTTACGATACTGAAGACTTGTATTCATAACACGAGGTTATATACATTACTGTACGTTTTAAACATTAATGTAAATTATTTCTCATAAGTTTACTACTTTGCCACAGGAAATGATAAAAAGGTTGATATTGAGTAAACGAAGACGAAAGTAGACAAAATAAACACGAGGTGAAGGGAATAGAGTTTATAAAGGAACACGCATACCATCCCTTCAAAGTTGGTTAACGAAAAC
Source organism: Maea johnstoni (assembly GCA_963942565.1). Taxonomy (NCBI): domain Eukaryota; kingdom Metazoa; phylum Annelida; class Polychaeta; order Spionida; family Magelonidae; genus Maea; species Maea johnstoni. The sequence goes on along the minus strand of OZ012692.1, from coordinate 40,640,833 downwards.
ATTCTCAGGAGAAAAGATGATTTCTATCATGTCTTTAAAGTTATATGAAAACAGTACCTACTGACTCTGTTACACGTACCAAGCAAGATTTACATAGCATAGTCTCTCTCTCTCTCTCTCTCTCTCTCTCTCTCTCTCTCTCTCTCTCTCTCTCTCTCTCTCTCTCTCAAACACACACACACACGCACACGATTTTCATAGAATTTCAAAATTTGAAAACTCACGCATTTTACTTAGCTCCGATTCTAGGCTACGTTCAGTCTATGCTAAAAAAACCCTTTCAAGCCAACATATGGGTAACCAAAAGTTATACATGTATATTCAATTAGTGGAATGCTTCCGTAATCATCCTATGCTCTGTCGAAGTATCTGAATAAGATGTCATTTTCATCCGCTAGATGTCGCATGCGTACACTGTAAATCGAACATTATATCGAACATTTAGACTCATTCTAGAAGCTGCAGTCCTAGTTATAGTGAAGTAGAAAAGACACATGTATATGTTCACACACAATTTAAAGACATATAACAAATGACGTAACTTGTGAGAAACTGTTCGATGTAATTCAAATTGCAACGCGATATGTCATAAGTTCGCTAAAGTGCATGATCAAACTAATAAAACAAAATTAGGAATATGAGAACCCTGCTAACAATTTACCTCACCTGTGAGTTTTAAATAACAATGTGCAACCATGGACACTGTCCGGTCCGATGGAGACGATAGGAGCACGTGGTTCCAGACGTCGTTTACAGTAAACCATATGGCTTGCCCGGAGAACGCTTTCAAAAGTTTTTCAATTTTTTAGTATGCAGACTCCATCATCCGTTCACGGCGGGCTTCTGACACTGTGTAATCCATTTCCCTCTCACCTCTGCCCGAAACTCGCCCCTCCACAATCAATCTACTTTGACCTTTTTGTAGGCCCCTTTATCATTATTATGTCAACTAGACAGCACGGTCATTCATCTTAGTCCGTGCCCCTGAAATTGATGTTTTGTTATAAGTCTGGTGAAAAACGATGCCCGGGGCATAGCAAAAACGCTGTTTTTATATCAAAGCAAGGTTCGTAATTATATTTCCTTCATGAAAATTCGTGCTTAGAGTTATAATGTTATCGTTATTGACGGTGTTACGTACTGCATATATTAATTTATCTCAATATTAATAACATTATTATTCATATTGTTATAATCTCTTTATTTTGATGATTATAGTTTTATCATTATCATTATCATAACTATTATTTTTATTGTAATCATCATTATTATTATTAATATTATTATTATTATAATCATTGCTATTAATAATAATAATAATAATAATAATAATAATAATAATAATAATAATAATGATAATACTAATGATAATAATAATAAGTCATATTATAAGTTATCAATCATCTTTGTAATGAAAGATATACCGTCTTTGTATTTATTGTATCAGAGGGACATTTGAGGAGAAACTACAGCCCATCACGTTTAATAATTTCATCACATCAGATGTTGCCAAATAGATATAATTTATTCATAAAGAGTGTGCATATGCATCTCGGGGGTAAACCTTTCATATCTGAAGCTTCAGCCAATGCATTGCTTAGACAAGCGAGTTCATTTTTTTAATGAAACCATGTCAGTGAACTGTTCACCTGTACCCAACCAAAGTCTTATTGAAATCTTACTGGAATTATTTTGAATTTGGATGTTAGTTTTGTTATTTTCAAATGAATTGTAGCATATATGTACATATGATAATTTCAATAGGGATTTTACTGAATATGGATTAGTTAATTATTTTGCAGTTGTTACTGTAAATGTTGCTGCTAATACTGCTTCTACCACTGCTTCTCCTGCTGCCGCTGCTACTGCTGCTACCACTGCCTTTTGCTGCTGCTGCTGCAACAGCTGCTGTGAATGTTGCACCTCATACTCCTGCCACCTTAGGCTAGGCGCATAGTCCCTAAAAACCTGACACATCACGCAGTGTGGTGTAGTGACAGGTATGGTAAATATATTGCGCCATCTGATCCTCCTCTCTCTAGAAGTTACTGAATCCTCTATTCCTCTGGTGAGATAAGTGTATACTAAATTGACCACTATGGTCATCTAGACTATTAAGTGCCCGGTAACAGAAAAACAACAACATGACAGCAAAATACGTATGACAGCCTCGGGATCTAGGCTACTGCTACCCCTGCTAGTCTGCTGCTTTTGGTGCCAATGCAATTGCTGTCCATTCTCACACCACTGCTTTATATACTTCTGCTGTTTCTTCTGCTGCTACTGGTGCTTCTTCGTCTTCTGCTCCCACTGCTTCTACTGCTCTTTCTGTACAGCTACATGTTCTAATGCTTTGTCGCTGCTACTGCTGCAACTACTGATTCTACTGCTGCTACTACTGCTGCTACTACTGCTGCTGCTACCACTACTGTTTTTTCTGCTGCTGCTGCTGTGATTATTCTGATGCCATTGCTTCTACTGCTCTTTCTGTTACTGCTATATGTTCTACTGCTCTTTCTGTTACTGCTATATGTTCTACTGCTCTTTTTGTTACTGCTATATGTTCTACTGCTCTTTTTGTTACTGCTATATGTTCTACTGCTCTTTTTATTACTGCTATATGTTCTACTGCTCTTTCTGTTACTGCGATGTGTTCTACTGCTCTTTCTGTTACTGCTATATGTTCTACTGCTCTTTCTGTTACTGCTATATGTTCTACTGCTCTTTCTGTTACTGCTATATGTTCTACTGCTCTTTTTGTTACTGCTATATGTTCTACTGCTCTTTTTGTTATTGCTATATGTTCTACTGCTCTTTTTATTACTGCTATATGTTCTACTGCTCTTTTTATTACTGCTATATGTTCTACTGCTCTTTTTATTACTGCGATGTGTTCTACTGCTCTTTCTGTTACTGCTATATGTTCTACTGCTCTTTCTGTTACTGCTATATGTTCTACTGCTCTTTCTGTTACTGCTATATGTTCTACTGCTCTTTCTGTTACTGCTATGTGTTCTACTGCTCTTTCTGTTACTGCTATATGTTCTACTGCTCTTTCTGTTACTGCTATGTGTTCTACTGCTCTTTCTGTTACTGCTATATGTTCTACTGCTCTTTCTGTTACTGCTATGTGTTCTACTGCTCTTTCTGTTACTGCTATATGTTCTACTGCTCTTTCTGTTACTGCTATGTGTTCTACTGCTCTTTCTGTTACTGCTATATGTTCTACTGCTCTTTCTGTTACTGCGATGTATTCTACTGCTCTTTCTGTTACTGCTATATGTTCTACTGCTCTTTCTGTTACTGCTATATGTTCTACTGCTCTTTTTGTTACTGCTATATGTTCTACTGCTCTTTTTGTTACTGCTATATGTTCTACTGCTCTTTTTATTACTGCTATATGTTCTACTGCTCTTTTTATTACTGCTATGTGTTCTACCGCTCTTTCTGTTACTGCGATGTGTTCTACTGCTCTTTTTGTTACTGCTATATGTTCTACTGCTCTTTTTGTTACTGCTATATGTTCTACTGCTCTTTCTGTTACTGCTATATGTTCTACTGCTCTTTTTGTTACTGCTATATGTTCTACTGCTCTTTTTATTACTGCTATATGTTCTACTGCTCTTTCTGTTACTGCGATGTGTTCTACTGCTCTTTCTGTTACTGCTATATGTTCTACTGCTCTTTCTGTTACTGCTATATGTTCTACTGCTCTTTCTGTTACTGCTATATGTTCTACTGCTCTTTCTGTTACTGCTATGTGTTCTACTGCTCTTTCTGTTACTGCTATATATTTTACTGCTTTTTCTGCAGCTATTGCTGCAATTACTGCTTCTTCTGCTGCTACTGCTATATATATTGTTGCTACAGGCGCCTTCTCCTTTGCTGCTATTGCTATTGCTACTGCTGCTGCTGCTGCTGCTACTGATACTGCTACCACTACTGCCTTTTCTGTTGCTACTGGTTTAGGTTTCTTCTGCTGCTAATGTTGCTGATTTTCTATGCTGCTATACTGCTTAAAATCTTGTCACTACGAATGCTGTCTCCTCTGCTGCTGCTGCTGCTGCTGCTACTGCTGCTGCTACTGCTGCTGCTGTCCAGTGTTGTGAGTGGTGCGGTGCTTGATTTATGACCGTCGGGCCTGTGTTGGCGCCTGCAGCACTGGCCAGTCACATCCATCAGCGCCGCCCGCCCTCCTCCTCATTCTCTCTATAATACCACAATCTTAAACACATCACCCACACACAACACACATCATCACACAAACTCACACTCATCTACTCCAAAAAGTAAACACTGAATGCGAAAATGATAATTTTTTAAGGAAAATAATATGAATAACACCATCGAAGTATACTTCCTAGTGATTTCTTATTTTGAAAATATTTGCATATTTACCCAGCTATTAAATAAAGCTGGGACTGAACGGGTTAAATACATCATCCGCCCAGGCCATTACAATGGTGATTTAGGCTTAGCCGGGCGGACAGACCCCCGCTTAATGACACCTACTAGTGGGCCGCTAATGAAGATGAATGTGTTGCTGACACTGAGGCATTAAGGGCCACTAGAGTGGGCCAGGGATGTCGACACAGGTGACCAGAGCTCATTGTCTTACTCATCAAATCTACCCAACAAAATATCCTTGTTTCACAGGGCGAAATTTGTGCATCGAGATGACATCTGGGAGCGCTCTATACTGCTGATGATCTTGGTCACAGTATTTCATAACCCTATCACTATTTACATACATCATGATCAGCGCTGGTATCATATGCTATGGGTAGATAATATTATGTGTTAGATTGTATACGTAGACCTATATGATAGTATACAAACTATTTCCAATACGACATATTGCATGGCAAACATTAGGTGTTCTATGTGTCCTACTACTGTCCTACTACTACTACTACTACTACTACTACTACTACTACTACTACTTCTACTACTACTACTACTACTACTACTACTACTACTACTACTACTACTACTAAAACCATTACAACAACAAAAACACAAGAATCACAACAACACTGACAATAAGAACAATGGCAATAACAACATCGACAACAACAACTATCATTATTACCACCATAACTACTACTACTACTACTACTACTACTACTACTACTACTACTACTACTACTACTACTACTTTTTCTACTACTACTACTACTACTACTACTACTACTACTACTACTACTACTACTACTACTACTACAAAACATTTCTATTTACTTTTATATGACATTACATTTTCGAATGGTGTTTATTCGATGAAATCATTAAGCATACTGTAGAACACATACATGACGCGTGTCCCAAGTATAGCGAATTGGGGAATTTTCACATCATAGCGTATCTTTATGTTAGCGCCGGTACAGTATGAAAAAAGTATAGCGTTTTTATATATAGCGAAGCGGAACCACACGCTATGTACGCTATATATGAACAGACGCTAACATTGTGTGTTCTACAGTATGTAGTCTGAATACCCTAAGCATACCCTTGTTATCAATTGATTAGAAAGTAAACTAAATTAGCCGTGTCAATTTGTTTCTGACATGACCTGATTCCACTATCTCAATATATCTGTGGGCATATTCTACTTGAAATAACCCATCCCTTCAACAATATCTAACATGCCTAGGCATTAACACCGGAAGGCATGTTCTAAGTAAGCTTCTGACAAGTGAGGGATGACTGGCCAACATCATCACATCAAATATGACATATCTCAAACAGCGTATGACTTATTGTGATTGTGGATGATTATTTATATTATTTCTAAAACGTGTCTGATCTATAAGGCTCGCCCTATAATATAAGTGCGATCTAAGGGATCGTCGTTTTATTACCATGAAGAGCACCAGAGTAGCATGCATATGATTAGGAAAGAATCGCGTTGCGCGACTTAAAACACAATCCTTCAAATGAATGAAACAACTAGTTTTTTGCATTATTCGATAGGTGGAGCCACCTCACGAATATGCATGCTACTTGTGATGTGTGCATGGCGAAAATAAGAAATTGACAAGCTAAGGTGATTCATGCGCCATCTATCGGTGGAGAGGAAGTTAACATTTGGAATGGACTTATTTGGTCATATCAATGCAGATGTGTACGTACATTATCTGAACAAAAATCACAACCAAGTAAGAAGTATATAAAAGGAAATTAAAATAAAAAGGGAGAACCTGTACAAACCGCCAGCGTCTCCAACCAGAGGAAGGGAAAGTCTCTCTCTCTCTCTCTCTCTCTCTCTCTCTCTCTCTCTCTCTCTCTCTCTCTCTCTCTCTCTCTCTCTCTATATATATATATATATATGTATATATATATATATATATATATATATATATATATATATACCGGAATATATAGCGAATATATATATATATATATATATATATATATATATATATACATATATATATATAATATATATATATATATATATATATATATATGTATATATATATATATATATATATATATATATATATATATATATATATATATATATATATATATATATATGTGTGTGTGTGTGTGTGTGTGTGTGTGTGTGTGTGTGCGTGTGTGTGTGTGTGTGTGTGTGTATTCCAATTATTGTGTGGACCATGATTCAATAATTGTGATGATGGTGAGGATTAAGAGGATATATACGTTTGTCAATTTCTGGATTGCTTAACTATGTGTTAAAGTGTAACTCCACCTTCAAAATTAAAAAAAGATATATTTTAGAGCTCAGTGTCACCTTTCTCAGGACACCTTGATTACAATTATACTCCGCAAATTGACTGAGATATTTAAGTTTGTATCTTGCAAAATACAGCAAATTCACTGCCTCAGCATGTTCATGGAGGCACCATCTTGAAGCTTATCAGAGCTTATCAGAAACAGGAAGTGATGTCATACTACTACATCCAGGCTGAGGGCCATCCAGGCTGAGGGCCATTCAGAACTGAACACACCAACACATTCTCTCATTAGTAAATGACTTGCAAAGAGGACACTGTGGGGCCAAATGGGCCCAAATTGCCAAGTTGAGAGCATATGTGGGCATATCTTTGTAAGACATTTTCATGTTCTCATCATTTTTGACCACATGATAGCCAAATGGGATACAAAAAAATTAATAAACCCAAATGACCTTGATTGACCTTGGATGACCTTGAAATGAGATAAGAAAACATTTTTTTCTCAGCATATCCCTCTTTCAATCACTTTTTCTGCCCAAAATTGTCTGAAAATGAAAAATCTGCTCTCATACGATTTTGAGCAAGGCACTATAGAATACATTTACAAAAAAATCGGCACAAAAAGTTCAAAAATGAATTTTTTTTGTAAAGGTCGAAATTAACATATGCATTTTCTTTTCTACTGCCAGACATGTAAGCCCTACAACCAGGCATGTAATAACTAGTTAGAGCTAAAAGTGCAGATATCATTTAAAAAAAAGACCATCCCGATATCTACTTCCATTGCAAAGATATGTCCAATTTTCGAAATCCAAGATGGCCGCCGAGGGCGGCAATCTTGGATTTTTGAGGTCAAAGGTCATCGCAGATTTCGAAAATAGGACATAACTTTGCGATGAAAGCAGATATTGGGTGATCTTTTTTTTTAATGATATCTTCTCCTTGAGCCCAACATGATAATATGGGTTTGGTATTGGTTGGGGTGCTGGTTATGGGGCAAGAAAAGCAAATAAATATTTTCATATCATACTTCATAAACAATTTCAAAAGTTGTTTTTTCTGAACAGATTTTCTTGAAAATATATACTAGAGTATGATGTCTATGCTAATAAGGGGGAGTAATTTCCATTTTTGTATTATTAGGGGGCAATACCTTGGACCAAAAATCATATATGTTGAAAATACAGAGTTAAAGGTCATTTCAAGGTCATTAGAGGTCATATCAATGTCATTTTAATTTTTCAAATGTTTTGTACGTCTGCAAGCTATTTGGTGGCCAGATTTCATAAAGTTTCGTTCATGCACTCCAGAGATACAGGGCCACTTGACAATTTGGGCCCATTTGGCCCCATAGTGGGATAGTGATGTATCAGACTCAACAAACAGAGGCACTGTCTCTCAGTGTATACCTATATAGTGAAAGCTATATTTGCTAGAGGTATACCAGGTTATATGTGGCAAAAGCAATGAGGGAAAAGATACCTGTAGCAAAGGGGTTATAGATGAGCTTTAGGGTTCACGAAATTCTACCAGTTTACAAAATAGCCTAACATTTAGTATTCTTACAATGTCCTGACACTGTTTTCTTGTTTTCTTGTTTTCTTGAAAGGAAGTTTACAATTAGTTAGCTGTGTGTGTCAGCTGCTCAGGAATTGACTGCAATACACATTAATCTCAAAGGAATTGCATCCGCTCTAGTCCCATGCTTTACCCAGGAGGTTAACTGCAATAAACATCCTCTGGGCACCGTTATTTCAAATTGCAGTCAGACTAGTTAGTAGTTACTGTTAGGAAAACACAAGTATATAAAGTACAATTATGAAACCAGTTAGCCAAGAAACCATCTTCCAATTACATTGTGACAATGTTTTAGTTCTTATTCATAATAGCTACATGTATTAACTTGATTACTCATTTGCCACAAGTAAAGGATTTTATTCATTTAAGCAGAGACAAGCGTGGGGACAACATCCATATGTATGCCTCATTCTTAGTGGATTTTAAGGCAGTTATGGAAAACCTTCTTGGTATTCAAACATACACATTCGGACCAGTATATTCTGAAAATGAAGGTGTGTCAGACTGAGGAGATTTTACAAAATGGTAATGCTAATCTACTTTTTAACTAATGCCTACAATTTACAGAGAAATACAGCAAATATAACACCTTTTGAATTTTGTTATTGTATGACAGAAAACTTATTATTAGTGTATTCTTCCGATTACGCATACACCCCCTTTTTTGAAAATTATTAGAAGGGGGAAGTCAGTGTGCATCATTTTCTGGCATTCAGAACTTCCCCCCACTTAATCTAAATGTTCCTTACCTTTAAATGTGGGGCTGTCACAGACCATATATTGATCATATCTTTGCCGGTTCAGACCGTATATTGATCATGTTTTCACTGGTACATGCGCTTATTTGGAGAATCATTGTTGCATCCAAAAGCTTGATAATTCACCATCTTTGCACTCAAGTTTTGAGCTGTCCACAGTGTCAGGGTTCGACTTTCCAAGGGGCATAAGCCCCTAGATTTTGCTATGGGCTCCTAGATTTTTTAAACTAGGGGCCCAAAATAGTATGTATAGTAGCCAGGAATCCTATTATTGGCCAATCATTTTTTGTCAAAAGACCTTTTCGGGCCCCTAGCCTGAAATCTAAGTATCAGACCCTGGCCACTATAGCTAGCCCTTAAGCTCCCTCACAGGATGTCATAGCATGACATCACGCGCATCTAATTAGCATCACTAATTAGGTTCCCTCTGAGCAAACATGGCAGCTCCCATAAAGTTACCTTTAAATGGTATTATCTCAGTTAATCTGCAGAGTACAATTGTTATCTAGGTGTCCTATGGAAGGTGAGATTGAGCTCTACAATATATCTTTTTTAATTTTGAAGGTGGAGTTACACTTTAAGATGATATGCCTGTGATTGTTTGGGTCACGTGTTGTTAGCTTAAAAAGAATTTTCTGTTGCATTTCTTTTTATTAATCTCTTTATTGAAAGAATGTATGCTCTTAATTGATAATTTGTATCATACTGATTTATTACTCAACAAAGGATAAAACACAATAGATCGCCGATCTATCAATAATACAAGTGCTGAACGTATGACCGTATCATTTCGCCTTAAAACCATATGCAGGCCCGCAGTGATACTTTATCACTTTATTACCGCCTTTTGCGATACATAGAGGAAATACAATCATTTCATTAGAAAAATCAACATATATATATACTTCAACATTGTTGTCATAGTTGTAAAAATATACACATATACACATACAGTATACACCCATAAAAGTTATGTGTGTCAACATTATACAATGATTTATCTGATTACTGTCATAATTAGTCATACAGACAGTTTAAATCAACATTATCAACTTCTTCACTCACAACATCTGGACGAGATGCGTATTCCTTCATGCCAAAATAAGAACCAGACAACACTCCCATCTATTGACCAGCAAGGAAACGAAACACCAATTCAAAGGACATTCCTTAGACACAATGTAAATCATACTATGTATTTATGTAGTATGGTTGTTCTTTTCTTATACATGTATTGATGAATTAGATTCAGATTTAGCCCACTTTTTATTTCCTTTCAGCCCACCTTTCATTTGAACAATAAACATTTTATCAACCGCCTTTATACCAGTCAAAAGTTAACATGTATTAAGCTGATCAGTACCATTGCAAGATAATTAAAAGCCCCATCCCAAAACACACCCCACAGCAGCATATTCATATAACAAGGTCTATCTCCAGATTCTTGAGTGTTATCAGTTATAGAATATCCTTACCGAACGTCCTTTGTCAACCCATATTCTATATCATTTCAATATTTACAACTAAAATGACATATTCTCATTACTTTCATACAATAGTCACTGCAGGTTCAGAATAACCTTAGCGATACCATTGACTATGCCCAATAAGAAGTGTATTTGCGATGGCTGAACGCTAAAGATTTTTACAGGCCATAACATTGAAAATCTTAGTGAGATATCTCGTGTGTGGAGGCATGGGAACCCCATTGTTAGTAGTGGATATACCTCGCTGATCACTTCTGAGCACTGGAAACAAAAGGCAGTTGTGCAAAAATACACCTGGACGATCTCAGGAGAATGACTTGTGAGCAGGATGCTATAAATAGGTGCTATCTATTAGCCCGTGGGGTTACCTAGTGTAGTTGGTGTGAAGATTTCTAACTAAAATTTTCAATGTTATGGCCCGTAAAAATCTTTAGCGGTCAGCAATCTTAAATTGACTTCTTATTGGGTATAGACAATGATATCCCTAAGGTAATTCTGAACCTGCAGTGACCACTGCCTGTGTAAGTAGTGAGAATATGTCATTTCAGTGAAAAGCTGTAAATATTGAAATGGTTTAGAATGTTGGTTGACTAAGGACGTTTGGCTTTGATATTTTCTCCCTGATAACACTCTTGAATCTAGAGATACACCTTTTTATATGATTATGTTGCTGTGAGTTGTGTTTTAGGATGGGGCTTTTACCCAGCTTACAATGGTACTCATCACCTTAAAAGAAATTACTTTAAGTATAATTTATGAATTTGAATAAACGGCAGAAATTCTTTCTCCTCTCAAGTGATTCAGGCGAACCCTTGATTTAAGGCAGCTGTTTATCAACGATAATGGACTAATAACTTGTCATCGCAAAATATATTGCTATTTGGTATGCATATTCAATCATTTTGGAAGAATAGAATGGACTATCATTGTAATGTAGATTTTCTTAATTTCCTTACTAATGAGAGACGTGACACCACAAGCGTATACTATTGTGACGGAATGACCCCAGGGCTAAGAAACGGGTCACGTTCCGTCACTAGTATTATTGTAAGCTAGGTCTCAGCCTTCGCAGAGCCTAGTATTTAGATGTGCAACAAAGTATCTAGTTATTTTGAGTGCTCTGTGACGTAGCGCTCGTGCGGCCTGGACGATTATTACCGCGCGGGCGACTGGAAGGCAAGGGCGGGAAACTAGGTTAGATTCGAATAACGTTAGTCTGAGAAAGGTGATTCTGTATGTCCAGTCGGATCATTCCTTCGGCCAGGGATCCATTCCGCTACATATAGCACACTTTCTTTGGTGACAGCGGTGGGATAGTGTCTAACACTATCGACAAATTCTCGAAACTTTGTCGGAAACGAACTTACAGTTGGTGATAATAATCAGTGGGGATGGAAGGTGAAGCGGAACGAAAGCAAATTGTTGATGTGGTGGAGGAGCGGGATGACGGTACTCTGTCGCTCGAAGGGGTAGATATCACGCAGCCGTGGCTGACAGCGCAGTCACTGGCGATGGCGGCGGCCAACAGACCGGGGCCGGAGTTTGGGCGAGAACATTCACCAGAAGTGGCATTGAGCCCACCTCAAGAAACAGAATTGTCGCCCAGACCACGCATTAAGCGAACCTATCCCTCACGCATTGAGCGAACCGATTCCTTACGCATTGAGCGAACCGATTCCTTACGCATTGAGCGAACCTATCCCTCACGCATTGAGCGAACCTATCATCTTACGCCTGAGCGAACCGTTAAAACAAACAGTGAACAAATCTCGGATGCCCGTTTGGACGATTTTATGTCAGCAGATCGTTCATTTGGTGCAACCCAAGAGACAGAGTTGCCGTCCGAGCGACCGGTAGCCGAAAGACACGCGGGTCTTCAACAAGAATTCAGGGGGGAAGCGAGAGATTCGTAGTCAGATGCGGAGTCGGTGGCGCCAGATCGACCGTGCCGTGACGTCACAGAGGTGCGGGTGACCTCCAGGGCCAAGTCAAGGACAGAAGCTGATTGCGGTACAAGAACACCACCAGGTCACCCCTCCGCGAGTAGAAAAGAAGCGGTCAACCCCTCATTGGACACTACGGTGCCCGTGATGGAAGTGCCGTTAGCCAGTAGCAGCTCCGGGGTGATTGACTTTCCCAGGAGGGGAATTGTGGGGGCAGGGCTAACGACAGCCCGGCCCGAGGTACAGAGTCACCGCGTGAGAGAGAGCCGATTGGTATGGAACAGGTGATAGCAGACATGGCCGCCCTGATTGGAGGAACGTTGAAAACTATAGCGGAGACACAGAGGGCCATGGCAGCGCGGACAGAGGGAGCGGGCGAGCCCCACCGGCCGAGGACATCAGAGCACTGGCGAAACACACGGGTGGACCGATTCGACGGGGTGAACGAGTCATGGGTGGATTATCGCATGCACTTCGAGGCGACAGCGAAGCTCAACAAATGGAGCGACAGTGAAAAGAGTCTGTGCCTTATAGCGGCTATGAAGGGAGGAGCCCAGCGGGTTGTGCAGCACCTGTCCGACGCCGAGAGATCCTCGTACAAGAACATTGTCAGGGTTCTTGACCAGCGCTACGCGTCAGATGACCAGGCAGAGAAACACGCCATGGTGTTAGCCCAGCGTCGCCAGAAGCCAGAAGAGAGCCTGCAGGAGTTGGGTGACGTGTGTAGGAGGCTGTTCACCCTGTCCTACCCCAACGCAGAGGGGAAGTTAAAGGATCGTCTAATGAAGAAGGCGTTCATCGAGATGATTGCCGATGAGAAGATACAGCGCTTGACCGCCAGAGGGGATGCCCAGACCCTGGAGGAAGCCGTGCACCTGGCCATCAAGTATGAGGGTACGGAGAGCGGGCGTAACGCGAAGGAACAGAAGGGAAAATCCCTGCTGACTACGGTAGCAAGACAGGTGGGGACGGTGACACCCACTGCAGAGAACACCCTACAAGCGAAGTTAGAAGCCTTGGAGGAACTCGTCCTGAAGTTACAGCCTAGGAGAGGGGAGGGTGCTGGTGGACAACGGAGGCCGTTCCTGTGTTATAGCTGCCAACAGCCAGGCCATATGGCGAGAGACTGCCCCAACAAGACCGTTTTGGGAAACGGGCAGAGTGCCGCCCCCGGGGCAGGAGGGCCGGCACAGGAGGAGTAGAACAGAAGCCCAGGAAGATACACTTCGACGTAGAGGATGAGGGGAGCCCCTATATGATTGGAAAGATAGGAGGGAAGGAGTATGAGTGCCTGTTGGATACTGGAGCCACGAAGTCGATTATCTCACCAGAAGTCTACCTGAACCACCCGGATAGGAACGACCTAGCCCTGAGAGAGTGCAGAGAGAGGCTAGTCTCCATCGACAAGTCACCGGTGGCAGTTCGGGGAGAAGTGGAATTGGAGGTGGATTTATGTGGAACGATATTGGTGGGACACTTCATGATAGCTGAGATAGCCGACGACGTCGTGTTAGGAATAGGATTACAGAGAGCAGGCGGAATAACGGTGAACCATCATACTCAACAAGTCGAGTTCGAGGGAGGAAAAACAGTCCCCTACATCAGCCAGCGAATATCAGGGCTGTCGAAGTGTTGCAAGGTGTTGGCGGACAGAACAGTGGTGATACCCCCCCGAAAGGAGATCCTGACCACGGGGTACATCTGCGGCCGCACGAAAGAATTAGAGAGAGTAAGAGGATCAGGATTGGTGGAACCCAGTTTGAGGGGAAAGATGGGGCAGAGGGGCATCATGGTGGGGAAAGCACTGGTGGATGTGGGCAAAGATTATATACCCATCCGACTCCTCAATACCACCAGCGAACCTATCACAATCTACAAGGGCACGCCAGCAGGAGTTGTGACCCCGGTGGCCGGAGAGCCACCCGTCCCCGTGGAAACCAAGAAAGAACCGGAGGAGAAAAGATGCCCGACTTCCTGCGGCCATTATGCAAGGATGGAAGTGAGAACCTGTCGTCAGAAGGGAAGAAGAAACTGGCTGAGCTGCTGACCAAACACCAGAGTGCTTTTGCTAGCGGGCCGGACGACCTGGGGCGGACGCACTTGGTCCAGCACGAGATCAGGACACCCCCAGACCTGCGACCCCTGCGACAGCCGGCCAGAAGATTCCCGTTTTGGAAACAGACAGAAGCTAAGGAAATAGTGGACGACCTGCTGAAGAGGGACCTGATAGAGCCGTCGGCAAGCCCGTGGTCGGCACCACTGGTGATGGTGAAAAAGAAAGACAATACGACCCGTCTGTGCGTAGACTACCGACGTCTGAACAGCCACATCATCCAGGACGCCTACCCCTTGCCCAGAATCGACGATTCACTGGATGCCTTGGGAGGAAGCAAATGGTTTTGTACCCTTGACCTGGCCAGCGGCTACTGGCAGGTGGGAATGTCCAAGAGTGCACAAGAGAAGTCCGCGTTTATCACCAGCGAGGGGCTGTATTCCTGGAAGGTCATGCCTTTTGGTTTGAGTACAGCACCCGGTACCTTTGAGCGGCTGATGGAAACAGTGCTGTCGGGACTACAGTGGGAAACCTGCCTCATCTACCTGGATGACGTCATCGTCTTCGGGAAAACAGAGCAGCAGACCCTAGACCACCTGGATGCAATCTTGAGCAGAATAGGACAGGCGGGAATGAAGCTCAAGCCCAGCAAGTGTCGCTTATTCCAGAAGAGAGTACACTACCTGGGGCACGTGGTAACGGAGGAGGGAGTTATGATGGACCCGGAGAAGATCGAGACCGTGAGGGAGTGGCCGGTGCCCACCACGCAGACAGAGGTACGCAGCTTCTTGGGGACTGCATCGTACTACAGGAGGTTTGTACAGAACTTCAGGACAATTGCACGTCCCCTGCATAAGCTGACGGAGAAGAACAGACCCTTCTTGTGGACCACCGAATGCCAGGTTGCCTTCGAGACACTGTGGAAGAAATTGGTGGAGGCAATAGCTTACCCTAGCAGTGAGGAAGACTTCATCTTAGATACCGACGCCAGTGCCACAGGAATCGGGGCGGTATTGTTGCAGATGCAGGACGGCGTAGAGCGACCCATAGCATATGCAAGTCGGGGGCTGAGCAAGTCGGAGAGAAACTACAGCGTGACCAAGAGAGAGCTGTTGGCGGTGGTTTTCTACTGCAAGTATTTCCGGCACTACCTGATAGGAAGAAAGTTCAAGCTACGCACAGATCACGCCGCCTTGAGGTGGTTACAAACCTTCAAAGACGCCACTGGAATGTGGGCCAGGTGGCAGAATACCCTGGCAGAGTTTACCAAGGAAATTGTGCACAGGGCTGGCAGGAGTCACGGTAACGCCGACGGCTTGAGCAGACGACCAAACGAACAACCAGAAAGAGGGAGAAGCTCCGACAGTGGCGACCCCGAAATACAGAGTACAGAAAGTGAGTCACCAGAAGAGGTGGAAGAGGACATCACCTGCCTTCGTCCGGAGGAAAACCACAGGGTGGCAGCGGTCACAGTACAGCCGCTGTGGACGAATGCTGAGTGGAGAGAATTGCAGAAGGAAGACCCCGACATCGCGCCGATCTGGACTAGGTTGGCTAGGGGAGAAGAGAAACCCAGGTGGAATGAGATATCCGAGCACAGCTTAGCCACTAAGTCCTACTGGGGAGAATGGCACCGCCTGAAGATGAGAGATGGGATCATCTACAGAAAGTGGGAGAGTTCCGACGGAGCGAAAGTTCACACTCAAGTGCTGGTTCCGAGGAGCAAGCGGAAAGAGTTCCTACAGCAAGCCCACGGTGAAAGATGGACAGCTCATCTGGGGGTGAAACGAATGATGGCACGTCTGCATGAGAAGTACCTCTGGTATGACATGCGAGCTGACGTCAGGAGTTGGCTGGCCCAGTGCGGGGTCTGCGTCAGAGCCAAGGGACCGGGAGGCAGGACCAGGGGGAATCCTATGACCATTGTGAGATCGGGGACGCCCTTTGAGAGAATCGCCATAGACATGTATGGACCGCTGCCTGAGACAGGCAGAGGGAACTCGAAGATCCTAGTCATCACTTGTTATTTTACCAAGTGGGTAGAAGCCTATGCCTTGCTGGACGAGACAGCCGAGACGGTAGCCGAGGCCCTGGTGAACGACTTCGTCAGCAGATATGGTACTCCTGTCTCCATCCACAGCGATCAGGGAAGAAACTTCGAGAGTACGCTGTTCCAGGAGGTGTGCAGATTGCTGGGAATACGCAAGACAAGAACAACTGCCTACCACCCTGAGGGAAATGGAATGGTGGAGAGGTTAAACTGTACGATGGGAGCCATGATCAGAAGTCTGATAGGAGAAGAACACGACAACTGGGATAAAATCCTACCCCTCACCCTGATGGCTTACAGATCCAGTGTGCACGAGACCACTCAACAGACACCACACATGATACTGTTTGGAAGAGAGATGACCGTCCCTTTGGCACTCACCATGTCCGAGTTGCCCACCAGCCTGGTGGAGCAGGACGAGCTGGAGCACACTTGGGATCTCCGAGAGAAATTGGCTAAAGTCCACCGACGGGCCAGAGAAGTCACCGACAGAAACTGCAGCAAGATCGGGGGGCAATGGGCCTTCGGAGAGACGTGGGAGACTTAGTCTGGCTGATCACCAAGGTAAGAAGACAGGGTAGAGCTGCCAAGTTTGAACACAAGTGCAAGGGACCCTATACCGTGATCGACGTGATGGCCGACGTGACGTACCGAATAGAAGACAAGAAAGGAAAGAGAACAGTGGTCAATGGAGAGAGGCTGATAACCTTTGTCAAGCCCGGAGATTGGTCTAGCACCGATGGAGCTGAGGATGAGCCAAGAGAACACGAGATTCCGACACCGGTAGACTCCGAAAGTGGTGACGACCGACCCGACGTGAGACCAGAAAAAGAGAATTCCCAGAGAACCTCAGGGCGGAGAGAGAGAGAAGAGCTCCGCAGCGCTATGGGTGTACGTAGAGAGTGAAGAAAACCAGGTGGTCTAAGGCAGAGAGAGATCGTATGGAAGTGTAAAGAATAGAGAAAGACAAGACACTGAAATTCGAGCTACAGAATACGTGTGTATATGCTGTGCCGGCTGGTAGCAGGGGAAATGGCAAGACTAGCCAGCAACAAGGATAACTCCTACAACCCTGGATCATGCTGACATCAACTCAAAAGCTAATACACCGCGAGGACTGAAGAATATTTGTCTAGCTGGAGGAGGAGTCATTTTGAAGAGTGAGAAGAACGCCAAGTAAATGACCAAATCCGAAATTGTGTACACACCCCCTAGATGCCCTTTTGTTCAAGAATGGTGATTCTAACCACTTGGAGTGGTGACGGCCCGCCTGAGTACCAGCAGGAGAAGACGATGGAGAAGAAATGTCCGACAGAAAGTCCTTATGATGACACCTGGAAGAAATGGTTGCCATGGGGACGAGAAATGGAGGCATCCAGAAGAAAAATCCCAGGACAATCAGGAGATTGTAGCGTAAAAGAAGAGGGGGAGTAGGGTGACAGCATCATCCAGACCACCAAGAACCGTGAAGACAAAAGAAATTTCTGAAGTGCGAAAACTGAAGAAAAGAAGATTTGCTCTGGCGTAGGGAATCGCTGGAGTAGAGAAGAAGTTTTGCTCTGGCGTAAGGAATCGCTGGAGTAAAGAAGAAGATTCGCTCTGGCGTAAAGAAGTTGCTGGGGTGAAGAAGAAGATTCGCTCTGGCGTAAAGAAGTTGCTGGGGTGAAGAAATAGAGACGCTCTGGCGTGAGAAACTGCTGGAGAATGGAGACTGTGGAGAGCGGCGAATTGTGTCTGTTGCTGCGTCGAGTGTTGACAAGTCGAGTGAGAGTTCCTATCTGGAGACCAAGGGGTTTCCCCGCACGTGAGAGGGAGTCCCTGCATGACGTCACGGCAGTAGCTGAGTTTGACCTAGTTGGCGAAGTAAGGAATTTGCCATGGGCGAAAAGTACAGAAATAATCTCAGCGCGGCGAAATAGAAACCAAACCGAGTTGATGGCACGCAGTCAAGCAGTAACTGAGTGGAATGCGGGAACGTGGAGGCTGGAGAACGAGAAGACTTGAGGTATTTCGGCGGTTATGGTGGAGGATGGCGGCGGCGAAAGAGTACGAAAAACAACAAGTGTCGCAGAGGTCACCTGAGAGCCAATCAGATGTCTCCAAGGGGTGTCAAACCCCCGGAAACGCAGCACCGGATTGATCCAGTTAGCAGATAACCGCCATTCTTCATCTCACTCCTGAGCGAACCAAACACATCACAAATTAATCGCCGCTAATCCTATTGTCAACAAACCATCCAACACAAAAGAAAACAACATGAGCCTACCGCCGACACACTCGTTGCGAGAAGAGGGATACTGCGGGATCTGCAAAAGGGATTTTCGAGATATGGGCCGACACAACTTAGACTTGCACGATGGAAGGGGTATACACGCGTGGCGATGTCTGAGCTACAACGGAACGGGACATGGTGGACGGTGTACGTACGTAGACTGCAACTTTACCGAGATGCGGATGCATTACCTGAAACATCATGCTGAAGAACCATAGTGCATACAAGTCAAGTGGAAAAAGGGGTACTACGCCGTGGAAGATGGACACATCGTGCCCGGAGCACCGTTTTACCCATCGGAGCACCCGTTTAGCGCCGTTGACGACCCAGATTTCCCTGCCCGACGTCTTGAGATCGACGAGGAGAAATACCAGGAAGCGGAGGGGGTAGCGGCACCATTCGACCCGATGGTGCGACCTACTTCGGCGAGTGCCATGTATCGTATGGAGGCGAGAAGGTGGGAAGACGAAGCTCCACCGAGGAAGCGAACAAGAACGCCCTCGCCACCTCGCACCCGCAGAGACTCCCGAGAAGAAAGAAGGCGAGATTCAGACAGACGCAGCTATGGGGGAGGCGATAACTGGCATAACTGAGATAGAGAGCCAGGAGCAGCTGGAGGCTACCCTCGTAACGACCATCCCTGTGGAGTGCAAGCGGCCCACGTGCGGTACGAGGCCAATGCAGATAGGGCGAGAAGGGCAGAGGCAGAACGGGACGCGCTAGCCCAGCTTATACAGGGCATCGAAGAGGACCTGTCGCAGTCGATGCAAGATGTGGAAGACCTCTGGAGAGAGAAGTACAGTGCCCTCGAAGAAAGCCACAAAGAATTGCTGAAGATGAAAGCGGAGATGGAACAGAAGATCGACTTGATGACGGTGCACGAGACGGAAATAGAGCGACAGTACAAGGAGCTGAGGGAGAGATGCAGAGCACAGAGAGACTCGCTCACCCAGGCCAACCAGTCCGAGCAGAGGGCCGTTTCGTCCCGGCAGTCTGATGGGCGAACAATCCAGCAGCTGCGGCGGAAGGTGACCAGCATCCGACAGGAAATGGCCGAGTGGGCTGGCATCGAGGCAGCGAAGGCAACGAGCAGTTACAAGAAGAAACTCGACGAAACCGAGAACATGCTGGCCGGAGCCTTGCTTAAAGTGGAAGAAGCTGAGGAAAGGAAGACACAGCTTGACGATCGGCTGAGGGCAGCAGAGACAGATGTGGAGAGCTACCGAGAGTGTTGCGAGAAAGCGACGGAGGATCTCCGGCTAGAGAAGCACGCCAACAAAGAAGCCACGAAGGTAGCCATGCAGGCTGCCCACTGCCAAGACCAAGAGAGATTAGCTTTACAGAAGCAAGTGACAGAGATCCGCCTAGAAGCCAAAGAAGCCCAAGAAGCCCAAGAACTGGTGCAGAGTTGCAGGCTGGAGCTCGGCCATATGCAACACGAGATAGAACGTCGTGAGCGGCAGTTGACGACAGCAGAGAAAGAAATCCGACTTGTCCAGGAGCAGTCAGCCGGAAAGCAGGAAGAAATAGACGTCCTGACGACAAGCCTGGAAGACCTGAAACTACAGTGGGACTAGCTTAGCGGAGCCCGGACTTCGAAGCCCCGAACGATGGTGGGAAGTCCCGAGACCCTAGCTTTATTCCCACCCATACAAGACAGAGAAACAGAACAAGTCCAAGCGAGGCGAACCCTGGCGGTAGCCTACGACATCAGAGCAGTCCAGCGGGGACATGTCATCGAGCACTCTCATCGCATCACCTTCGACGCCAATGTACTGAGCCCCATCGTGAGAACCAGCCCTGATGAACTGATGACATACCTGGAGAAATTCACCAAGGCGCGCAACGATGCAATCCGAATGGAACTCGAGAAGAAGGCATTCGATCAGGGAGTGGTGGAGGGTATGCGGCGACAACAGATGGCAGACCGGGCTACGGCTGACGGGGTCATCTTTATCTCCGATTCGGACCCCTTCTCCGACTCGGAAGCCGAGTAAAGAAACTTGTGACGAGAGAAAACAGACAAACTCTATCTTACGCATTAAGCGACCCGAAATATCTTACGCCTGAGCGACCCATTTTATTTATTTATTTTTATTGTGATCATCGTGTGATGTCAGCTAGATGGTAACCTTCGATGTTTGACTCCCAGGTAGCCATCCACTCTACCTCGTGAGACATCTACTTCTACATTCTGGCGCTGGAGTACCCAGCTTCGGCGGTCAAATCCAAGACCTGCCTGCTACTTCAAGACAACATTAGACGATGACCTTCGATGTCTGACTCCCAGGTAGCCATCCACTCTACCTCGTGAGATACCTTCTATTCTACATTCTGGCGCTGATGTACCCAGCTGCGGCGGTTAAACCCTAGACCTGCCTGCTATTCCTACAACAACCAATTCCGTCCATAATCTGTGGCGCTGGATTACCCAGTCACAATGATTTGTGTTTCTTCCATGGATAATTACCAGAAGTGCCAATCTACTGCGTCAATCGTCTGTGGCGACGGATTATCAAGTCAGGACGATTTTGTGCCTTATTATTGGATTATTATTGACTACTCTGTGAACTACCGGACCTGTGTGCCATCCCTGACGTCCCAGGAAGAAATCGGTGACCAAGAAGAAGTTTCAACGAAGTGACACTTGAGAGATTTTGGACTATGCTGGTGTGTCGAAGTCGTTCACATTTTGGTGAACTTAAAATAAGCGAACAATTTTGAGACCTTAGCGACACAACAGCTGGTAGCCGTAACGTGAGTAACCCACTGTGTTGCATGATTTTGACTGTTTTATCTTGCCATGTTTTACCAATATTTTTATGGTTCTTAGAGTTACCTCAGAGTTTCTATTTTTCTAAGTCCAGCATTTTCCTAAGTCAAGTATTTTAAGAATTAACGTTGAACGTTTTATTTATAGAGAGTGCGTTATTTTAACTAGTAGTTATAGTAGTTCTTTTTAAGTGGTCCGCTCCAGTGCAGAGTTCGCATGTTATGTAAATATTCGAGAGTTAAGAGTCTTGTCACTGAGCGATAATGGAAGTAAACAAATTGAGCGATAATTGGGAGAGTTGGACCGGAAGTTCAAGACTTGTCCACTCTCTCGGGTACTGTGTATATTAGAAGTTGGTATTCCTATACTATGTTTAGTGACCTGTATGTCACTTGGTTATACTGTTTATAACAGACGAGTTTAGAACTTTTTCGAGAGATCATTGTTGTTAACGTTCGAGTTACGTTAGTTTTCCCTTTTTGGAAATTTTTGAAATTTAAGAATCGAGGACGATTCAGAGCAAGTCAGGGGCTGTGTGACAGAATGACCCCAGGGCTAAGAAACGGGTCACGTTCCGTCACTAGTATTATTGTAAGCTAGGTCTCAGCCTTCGCAGAGCCTAGTATTTAGATGTGCAACAAAGTATCTAGTTATTTAGAGTGCTCTGTGACGTAGCGCTCGTGCGGCCTGGACGATTATTACCGCGCGTGCGACTGGAAGGCAAGGGCGGGAAACTAGGTTAGATTTGAATAACGTTAGTCTGAGAAAGAGAGTTAACGATAGAGGTTGTGTTTGCGAACGGATTAAGGGAATAGAGAATGGATCAGCTAGAGAACTGGATTTAGGCTACCCAGGGAATAACTACTACACGGTCAAGTAAGAAGATAGAGACTGAAGCTGTCCTACGGATTATTATGTGTACTTAAGAAGGATTATGGTGACCGGATAGAGAGAAACTGTAGCTGAGCAGAGTGTGTATTTACATCGAGATTTACCAGACATTGGGACCAGATACTGAGATTGAAAACTTTTTGTGGACTTGTGATGTCGAGATAGTCGTATACATTGAGTGGAACTATTGTGTGTTGATGTTGCTGTACAGAGAACGAGTGCGGTGGTATGTATAGTTTACTGTGCTGATTAAACTGCATTGTTGATATTTGTACTTGCTTGTCCCGTTTTCACTTCAACACCACATCCATCCCCAACCTTCGCTAAGCGTTATTGGAGAGTCAGAAACCCAACTGAGCTTTATTTCATTTAACGAGAGAACTAAGAAACCTTTTATTTAAGTAAGGTGATTCTGTATGTCCAGTCGGATCATTCCTTCGGCCAGGGATCCATTCCGCTACACTATGATACTACGTGTTATATGGTTTTATTCTTATCATATCCTTTTTCTCTAAATGTTCATTGATGGTACCTATTCTTGTTTTATCACATATATCTTTTATTGAATGTAATATGTTTGCAAAACAGGACAATGGAAAATTAGGAAACAGAAAATACATGCGTTAGAGGATAATTACACTTTTAGGTTCTTAGATACTGGGGTACACCTTGATATGTGTACTTTACAGTCCCTGTACACCACAGTGCTGTTTGGCCTCCCTACCTGCACTTGAATGCCAACCCCAATCAGCCATCCTAGTTCAAGCCTATGGGGCCATATTCCCACAATGCAATACAACACTCCATCTGACTGCCAGATGATGATGTCAGTGAGGAATCTAATCACATAGCTGCCTGCACCCTGTTCAATAGCTTAGGGGATGTACAATAAATGGCTAAGAAAGCAAGAGAGATAAAAGTACACTTTACAATTGATATGAATGAGTTTTATTCCTCAATATATTCTTACAGGGTCAGGCACCATATGTGTGTATTTATGATTCTATACATTCAACATCAGGGCCACAGAACTGTTTTATGACAGCTGGAACAGGATGGTATCAAATGGCTTTCCTTAAGAACTTCCAAATCCCAACGCTAGACTTGAAAACCTATCAGGGAAAGGGTTCATTAGACTGATAGTACTAGCCAGGTCAATTGCATTTTCTGACTGACTGATTGTCAGTTTCTCAGATTCACTTCCTGCGATGGCAATAGCAACCGAGACAATGGTGTTGAAATGGCTGTTTCCTGGGCACAAACAATTCCATAGTGTTTTCAACTCAGGGAAGTGCTTGCGATTGTTGGTATCTACCATACCTACCATTTCTCGTCTATTTACAACTACTGGTATATCAAATAATACGGACAAATAATGATTCACGATTTATATAGCACACCATCTGAATGTGGTCTAGAGTGATGGAAATGACAAGGATCCTCATCATATGTGACATCTTAAACATGCAGAACCCACTGTGTATGCATATAAGCTCAATGAATGTGTCATTTCATTTCTGTCATTTGATATTCCACCCACTAGAGAAAACAGGACACGATGTAGTTGGCCCATCTCACTTAACTGTTTATCAAAGGGATTTCACACACATTCGAATATAACGGAACATATCAAACATCAAAATATAAGTTTATCTTATTACGACATTATGTTTGTTAACACATTATCCTTACTATTGAAGAAGTCTGGCTCTCGACCTAGTAGTGGCAGCTCCTGCCATGTTTGGTTCATAGTTAGCATCAGCACGTGGCTTCAGAAAGGCTAAATAGGGTCGTTTTTAGACCCCCACCTCATGTGGGTAAAATATGGGGCTGAACTGCAATACACTTCTTATCTAGCGGTGGGCAGTTGTGAGATCTTGGAGTTGTTTGGAGTATATCCTAACACACTATTCTGGCCCATGTTTATTCATGGTGCAATTGCTTTTTCAATAGCTGGGTACATCTTAATCCTAGTGCAAGGTCATTTAACGTCATAGGGCTAGATTTCCTTTAACCATAAGGATTCCCCGTTAAAAAGACAATTTAATCAATCTATATTTTCTCACCAATATTTAAAATGTATATCAAATAAATGCATTTGAGTGCAATCAATCA
This sequence comes from Maea johnstoni, assembly GCA_963942565.1. Lineage (NCBI taxonomy): Eukaryota > Metazoa > Annelida > Polychaeta > Spionida > Magelonidae > Maea > Maea johnstoni. Next base: position 40,616,209 of record OZ012692.1, on the reverse strand, counting down.
CATTGTCTCCATTTGAGCTTCATTTAGACATTGTCTTGTCTTCTTAGTAAAGTATATATACCATCTTTAGGGTTTTATGGTCACCTATATGGATAGACCCGGTTTGTGTCTCTATCCAGGCCAGCTGTTCTTGATACTGACGTCTATTTGGCCTTCAGAGACACGGTACCACTGCATTGTAAAAACCTGGCATCCACTACGGTGAATTCACCGTAGTGGATTTCTCGCGTGATAAGGCGAGTGTCACGACCAGACTTATACCAATGAATTAAGTACATCTTTGACTAGAGTATTTGCCCTAAGTCGGCAGGTGACAATGGTTGGAATGTTTTATAATCTTAGAAAGAAGTTCTGAAGCGGCAATTTCCGCCATTTTAAAATTCCGATGTATGCTTAGGCCTGACTAATCGAGCACCTGCCAAGACATTAGGAGCGTCTGTTATATGCGAACAGACGCTCCTAATGTCTTGGCAGGTGCTCGATTAGTCAGGCCTAAGCATACATTGGAATTTTAAAATGGCGGAAATTGCCGCTTCAGAACTTCTTTCTAAGATTATAAAACATTCCAACCATTGTCACCTGCCGACTTAGGGCAAATACTCTAGTCAAAGATGTACTTAATTCATTGGTATAAGTCTGGTCGTGACACTCGCCTTATCACGCGAGAAATCCACTACGGTGAATTCACCGTAGTGGATGCCAGGTTTTTACAATGCAGTGGTACCGTGTCTCTGAAGGCCAAATAGACGTCAGTATCAAGAACAGCTGGCCTGGATAGAGACACAAACCGGGTCTACTATATGGAATACAGTCCAATAATGAAACAGTGGCACTCAATACTTTTTCCTTTATACCTCTGAAAAATCTTTCTATGTCAATATTACTCTGTTACTCTCTATGTGGTCTATCGTCAATACAATGACTTTTCTATGGATATAGCAGATATATTTGTGACACTGTTCACCTTTCTGTTCTCATGTTGAATGAAAATAAGGTGCACGATTATTATTGAATGCACAAAATGTAAAAAAATGTATATAGATCATCATTATTTGATTCTAGCATACACGTTCCAGAACCATCTTTAGTCTGATTGATGTACTGTCCTTTGACAAATGTTCAATTGTGTTAACCTCCATTGTTCGTTGATGTATATTTCACCTTCTTTACAAGTTCCTTTTATGTTTGATGTTGTACTGTAAGGAATTGTCAACTAGTGCTGTAGGCAGACCTAAAGTAGGTCATCTACATATTTTCTCTCGGTCCATTTTAAGGCAAGTGATCATATCTACCACGAAAGATGGGCCAACTCCCTTTACTACATGACCACATACACAAAATATGCAGGAAACATTATAAAGTAAGATATGATAACATGAGTGAGTAAGTACAAGTTAATGCCAACGTGACCTTTTATAATATTAATATTCCTTTTTATTACTCATGAGAGTAAAACAATGATTCTATCAAGTTTATCATTTCTATAATTTTATTTTCTAAGAATAGCCACTATATTAATGTTTTCAATGGCACACTCGCAGGGAATCTAGTTAGCACAGGATTTAGCTACCCATAGAATATTTCAATTACTCCGTGGGCTTGTTGCTTAATTGCATTACATTACATCCAGGTTTGCCTAATTACAAAAAGTTGTAGTTGTACATTAAAAATTATCAAAAACACAAAAAGGACGTTTAAGTATTGAAATCTAATAAAGCAAGTTATTTATACTTTCAATCGAGTTATTGCAGATGAGAAGTGGTTTCCATATTGATGACTGTAAATGTGTCCTTGCAAATTATTGTTGTTAGCCAGCAAATCTGATAAATTCTGTCAGGTCAAAAAGTCGCTGTGTATGGTAAAGTACAAACATTCAATCCCTGCACCAGTCGACTGGACACCTGCCAGTACCCATAGATAACATTAAAACAAATAAAGCAAACACATCAATGACCCATGTAGCTTGCGAACCAAAGCTAGCATTCAGTTTTCAGGTTATTCATGCATCCATGCCCAGGAAACTGGGTGGTAATTAAATAGGAATGAGATGTCGGCACTAGAGTGATGTTAGATTCAATGCGTTTCACAACGACCTTTGGGTGGCTTATGGGGTTAATCTGTGAATATAGAGTCGCTTTGAGAGTTTTGCATTTGTTAAAGCCTACACCATTCTCCTCATATTGAGATTACCGAGCAGAGGAACAGACCAGCTAATACAAAAGTTTTTCTGTAGTCTTGCACAAGAGTAGGACAGGGTTCCTAGTCCGTTTCTCTATATAAAAGCTCACCAACATATCTTTTATTTTTGCATACTTTGTATTCACCTCTTGATGTAAATCACAGTTCATCTATAATAATGAGCATATATTTTACAGTGAGAATAACATTACTAAGGATGATGTTTGTGTTATTGGTACCATGTAGTGCAGCAAGTTAGAATATGTACCAGATAAGAAGCATGGAAACATATCATTGAATTTGCAAATGTTTGAAGCAGTAATGACCATCAGAGATACGTATTTGCTTATTAATTGTTTATTTAATACATGTAATTGCATATTCCATGAGTACCTGTTTGACATTTCCTTTTAGTCAACTAAGGGGGGGGGGGATAACTTTTGTTACAATATTGATTGGGAAATTGTTTTCTGGTGTTAAATAATATAATATTGGTAGCTGAAGTATTTTCCAAATCATGAATTATTTTTCTCCTGTCGTATGTATGACAGTCATTCTTACCAAGAGATCTTATCAGATATCGTACTTCATTCTGCAAATACCCAACACATATCAGAGTCACTAAATTTACACATTTGTCAGGGAAACGAACCAAACTGACTTTAGATCGAGTACATATACTGGTCACTGACATTCGTTGCACTTGAATCACAATAACACATACTACAGCTCCTCATTCTCATCTCAGCATGTAGATCTTCCATGAAACACGAAGGACCTGTCAAAAAGCCCTGTGTAGATTCCCCGGGACTCAAATGACCATGCAATACCATACTAACCCAATGTTAGACAGTCTGTATCTACGAAGGGGACTAGTCAGGAAGCTAAAAACGGGAACAGCCACTTGATGGTGAAACGCCTAGCCCACATATATAGTAGTCATGCTATGATAATGGATTTGGTTGACTTAAGAACAATACGTTAACGTATCATAACGTCTTCTCCGTAGAAATACACAAGAATCTATTCGTCGAAAATAGTACTTCAACTTGGAAAACGTCATTCCCTCTTCACATCAGAGTTTGAATATCAAATGTGATGATTTGATCCTCAGGATGTGCATAGCCCAAAGAATGCATCAATTGATGATCTTTTTGTGACGGAGTGATTAATATATGCAATAATGTTATAAGTAAAATACGTCATGACTCATAGTGCACACGCAAAACCAATCAACACAATCAATGCTGACGTAGATGAAAAACTGTAACCGTAACCTGCACTCGTAAGAGTGGAGGATATTTCCCTACTCCCTAGAAGAAAGCAGTGTCATTATTCTAGGCACATTGATTTGCGGTGTTAAGCCGAACAAGATACATGTCACCGTCCTGCCATGTTCTTATGAAGGCCTTGTTTATGTTGGTCATGTCCTGTCCTGAAGAAAAGCAATTTCCACTCGGAATGATAGTATTAATTCAGATACATTTATTTTGAGTCAGAGTTGACAGTTGTTGGATTATGTTAGTTTCCGCCATGGCCAGTGAGCTGTCATTCAGCAAGGCGCCATTAGGATGTGTGTGTTAACATGTAGATGTTTCTCATAAAGACTATTCACTCTAGTTACTTAACCCTTATGTTGCTGTTGGCTAATTTGGCCAAAACTAAAAGATACAATAAACATGAAATATGACTGAAACCCTTGCATACGGGTACTCATATGAGAGTGCTCGCCAGAGCTGTCTAATGAATACCATCATGACAGGGTTTGGATTGTTTTCAAAAATCTTTGCGTCCCTGTGCTTTAGATGAAAGCGGCCTCAGCATTGCAAGGGTTATGGCATAAGATATGCCTCTCTTACTAGTGAAGTTTAATTTTGTTTATCGTCATTTTTTCTGGGTTTGCCCTGTAAGCACACTCATGGTACACGTTTATTAAATGTTAGTGCTTTCTCTTCTCACTACTATGGAATTATATTTTTTATTTCAACATTTCATACATTTTACATCAGGCTAATACTTATATAACTTAAGGGTTTTCTTAATCTACTACTGTGCAATTATGATTTTATCTATGTCACATTTTTGTGAATTACTGTAAAGTTCGAAATATTAGCGTGCTTAAATTTAGCGAATTGATCCATTTTTCCATGTTAGTGAATCGTAATATTAGCCTCTGAACCATCTCAAAAAGCGCCATCTGCCGACGGATATTTAAACTAAACCTGGTTTGATAAACGGTCAAAAGGTGGCGCGTGATTTTGGCTGCCGTGAGGAGGCTTGTGCACAATTTAGCCGCTCTACAGGCAGTTGAAGAAGACAAACAAATCGCCCAAAATAGAAGCCTCACCTGGTTGCTACTGGCAACCATGGGTCACACAGCATTCGGAAGTAGCTGACCTGAATATCAGGCCAGTGACTATTGATCCAGATTTGCTAGAACATATGGAAAATAGCTGCCTGAACCCAGAGACTTATATTAACTAGAAGTAATACAGCTCTCTGCTGAACCATAGTTGCCAGTAGCAACCAGGTGAGGCTCCAATTGTCTGGGTAAACTGGTTAAATAAAAGAAATAAAAGGTCAGATTGGGCAGATTTTGATATGGAGGTATGTGATTTCCTTTGTTTTGGTAGCGTCATCTGCCGTCTATGTAAAAACTATTTCTTTTGGAAAAAATGTGCACATCGAATTGGCACTCCCAATGAGTCAAAACTGCGTTTTTAGACTATATATACAGTCAAATATAATAAACCTCACTTCAGAATACCATTTTCTTTCTCGAAACTCGTTATTTACTGACATAGATCGATCGATGTTGAGTGGGTCAAAAACGGCACACACGTGGCGCCATCTGCCGGCTTTGTCAAAAACTTTTTTTGGAAAAAATGTGCACATCGAGTTGTGCACTCTTAAGTCGTCAAAACGGCGTTTTTATTCGGTTTCTGGCCACATATACATTTAAATATGATAACCCTTACTTCAGAATATCATTTCATTCTCGGAATCAGTTATTTACTGAGAAAAAACGATGTTGAATGGGTCAAAATCGTCAGACGCGTGGCGCCATATATTGACAAAAAATCTTGGAAAAATGGAACAAATATGAGCGGATCGTAATATTAGCGAATCTGACCCACTCGCTAAAGTCGCCAATACTAGTTCCACGCAAATATTTCGAACTTTACAGTAATCATTTAACGCCACTATAAAAATCTCTTTAGAGGTCTCTCCTTTACTACAGTGAAATCATTTTAAAAATGAATCGTCATTTTTCCAAGTGATTTACTAGTATATTTCAAATCACCCCCTACTAATAAAGCCATGAGATTATCTTTTCAGTACGGTGAAATTCATATTTTGCTTATCGCCATGTTTTATTTATCCAAGACTGAAGGCGACTAGCCATGGCTGGCTATGGACAGTAGGAATAGTTGCTGGAAACGGCAGTACCCGAGAATGCGACCGATCGACCACAAGTGATCAGTCACTTAAGTGAACGTGCACCTCCACTACGGAATCAAAATTCGACAATTTCATTAACCGCTTTGCATCTTGATTGCACACATGGTCCGATTATATCTAATAGTACTTATCAAGCAGAGTGATGTATAGAAACAAATTAAATAAAGGGTTTGTTAAGATGAAAAGGAATAACAACAACTCCCAGCCAAGAAATGAAAATATAGCTTTATTTCATGTCGCAATTTGTGCCAGAGCAAGCCTAGCAGGAGAGTAAACCATAGCTATTTAATGCACTCGTTTCCTATCTAGCTCAAATAAAATCATGTTAACACTACGAAAAACATTATGGTAATCCGGCTAACATAAATAACGTCAAATAAAATCATGCTGACACACAAAAAGTACGATTTCATAAATAACGTCAAATCCAGTCGTGGTTATTATCATACAAATATGACATCCCTGTGGGGTGTACATCAGGAATAACTTCCCCGAGAGAGGATTGTCGTTCGAGGGCGTAGCTCGAGGGCAACAATCCTCTCGAGGGAAAGTTATTCCTGGTGAACACCCCTCAGGGATGTCATATTTGTTTTATTATACCGAACAAAATACAAAACACAAAAGGGGAAAATTATAAACAGAAATTTTGTCGTCGTCTGCATTGTTGAACTAGTTTCACCGGTAGGTCACTCAGCAAACTCCGGGGGTGTTCGTGGGTATTCTTCAGGCTAGCGGTAACTAATCAATCAGTACATAGCTGTTGCTATGTACTAATCAATTAGTACATAACTGCTGCTATGTACTAATCAATTGGTCAATTGCTATGTACTAATCAAATAGTCCATAGTATTTGCTAAGGAGTGAGGACTACAGCCTGTCGCTAAGGAGTGAAGAAAACATGACCAACCAGAATCAAGAATCTTCACGTGAGGTATGATAAAAAGACAATATTATCCTGCCTCTAATGTGGGTCATAGACCTTTGCATTCGTGTAAAGGGGCCGCCTCAATAGCCTAGTGGTCAAAGCACATGCAATTTGACTGCTCATTGTCCCTCACACATCTCTGCCATCTCTCCGTATGGGAATGAAGGTACCGCAGATTAGCATTTTAGAAGGAAAAAGTGACGATAATAAATATTGAAAAAGGTTGAAATTTATTGAGATGCTGCATAGTGGACGGAGCGTGGAAACGGTCAGCCCCTGTCGTAGATTCATGGTACTAAAAGAGTTAAACCTTCCCTCTTGGAGTGAGGGAACCACATATGGCGTCGGCTTGCATAACTATGGAGCCATTCGTGTGAGGAAAGATTCATTCACTATTTGGCCTGTTGTGGCGGCGCAGCTGTAAGGCAGGACTACTGTCATATAATTCGCCTGAGGCGCCAGTTGTTATCAAAAGCGTCACGGGGTTGACAGCTAGATTTTATCAAATCTTTCCTATTTAAACCATTTGGGGATGAGTGCACGCAAGCATTGGAAAGGTAAGCCATCTTATTTGTTTGAATCGATGGTTTGCATTATATTTTACGGCAATGAAACCGAACAGCTACATGCAGATTTTGCTTTCCAATTTGAATTTGGAAATGAATGCATAACTATTAAAAATGTAAGCCATTTCATTATCTGCTTCAATCGGTACTTGGTAATACAATCCATGGAATCGGAAAAAAAGCATTTCAATATGGCGTGTTCACAAGTTCTGAACCATCTTGGTATATTTTGAAGTATCATTAAATAGCCATATGGGAACTCTTGTCTCGATGTTAATATTTCTTGATTTGTTTAACATCTCCTCTTCAAATAATTGCAACCAAAATTGCCATACCTTGAGTGCATTTCCGATTCAAATCCACGTAGTGGATAAGCCACAAAGTTTGGTTATCCATTGCATTCGTATTATTTTTGTCTGTGCATTATCCAGAGCGTGGTGATACATGTACATAGAGTGGGAATATATAGTGTAAGGTATCATAAGCCTTTTCACTGCTTAAAGTAGCTATCATGACGAGACAAATAAAACGGGAAACGCACCAATACTATTTTATTTACTAACATGCCTAAAGGGACTATAGACTGCACCCCACAACTCCACTTACACGTAAAGCGGCAGGAACAACGAGCTAACGAAAATTCAGCGGACACGTACACTCGATGAGACATCTCTGACGGGTTTAGCGAGCGTTGTATTACCATTCCTAGCTTTGTGATCACCACGTTACAAATATATTTCGATTGGCTGATTACTAAAACGAGAAGGGAAATGCTTAAAAATCACATTTCAGATGGAATCACCGGAACGTGTTTTCTTCATAAGTGCATGGAGAGTAAAAGTAAAAAGGTGCTGATAAGCCAAGTGACGTTTATCATATATTTCAATGAATGAATGAATGTTTATTTACTGTATTTTTACATACAAAAGATTTCATACATCATTATAAATTGTAACAGAAATACAAAGTAATACTGGTTCGAGTGAAACTCTGTCGACAGTTTGTCAAGACAATAAACTATACCGACTAATGTGTCTAAATACAACATACATATTAACTTCAGCGCAACCTTAACCATTTAACATTTGGCGCATGATTAGTTAAGGTGTAGACACATAGTGCGAATAAAGAAATAAAAGTCAAAAGTCAAAAATTTTAAGCGCGTCCCTATTAAAGACAAAAGTGTAATAGCTAGGTCTCGAAGGGAACGACAAATATTATAATAACTTTGTCCTTAGGACTAGAAAAATTAAGCTGAGCTAATGCTCATGTAACATCAAGCATGAACTATCTCTTTGTCAAGTGATGGTACCACCTTAAGAGGTACCAAAATGTCCATTCGATTTTACTGGTGAATTAGCCGATTCCTTCAGGCTCCCTTGTTCTTCTCTTATACATATTATGTATATGGTGCCCTGCCACCATAGCTTGAGCATATTATCATCTGACATATTTTCTACCCTGCCTCCTATCAATATTGGAAACAAGTTATGCACTCTTTGAACCATGTATGCCTCATCTCCCACAGCATCCACGATGCATTGTACCATTATGAATCGCTCTTCATGAGTGTCCGCACATAGCATTATCATATGCTTCACATTGTCCTCGCTGTTTGTATTGCAAAATTGCATAGTCTATGGGCTCTGCTACCAGCCTTTAGAAGCGGGTTGTCATATTTGAGGTCGCTTGCGTGACTAAGTAATTTGATCATAGTTTCGCTCAAGTATACCAGATCAGGCCTGATATCAGCAATTTGCCACCAGCATGAGTAGGTTACCTTTATGTAAACTAGTTTGAAGAGGTTAAGCTCCTTGTGACTGTTTAATTTTAACTCATTTCTTGCGTCATTTGCTACCCAAGCTTTCTTCCATACTAGGTCCTTACAAGCTTGTTTAGTCCAGACCTTTGTGCCCCCTATCAGAATCATTACTTCGTCAAATATGCACAGTCTGGCAGCAGCGATTAACATTTCATAAATGGGGCTCCTATGTTTGTTTTGGGTGGTGATGGCAGGGTCGGCACAGAATTTAACCTCCTTAACTACCTCCCCATCTTTCATTATCATTATCGTCCTTATAAAAATAACCTTGCGTACCAGTATAAACAATTCTAGGTGCATCCAGCCTAGTGCTGCAAAACTGCAAATATTAGGCGTTTTTGGATGCAATCTTTGCAACCGTTTTCCCTAGTAGACTTGGAAGCCCTCTATTTCTGCAATGTCATTCGCTGTTAAGCACCAAATCGCGCACCCAAAGAGTGCTGTGGGTACGACTATACTCCAAAATATAAGGTTGCATGTATTCATATTTAACCCTTTGTTGCGTATGCCTATTCCTGTCGTAGCATTCAGTACCCTTCTTGCTTTAGAAATTATGTTTCCTACTCCAAGGATATCTTCACCATTGACAGTAGAGACAATACCTAAGTGATTGTACCTTTCTTTTTCCAAAATTTTCAGTCCCCCTAGTGAGAAATTTCGGAATCGAATGTTATTTGCCCTTTCATGCTGTGTTTCGCCTAACACCAAGACCACACATTTTTCGGCATTAAACTCATAGCGCCAAGTGCACCCGTGTCGATAGGCTATACTGATGACACCGTCTATGCCAATCTTTGATAGACATGCTGCCGCCATGTTGTCGGCATAGCCAACGGGGACACTTGGCGTATTGTGTATCTTGCAACACAGGCCTGACTCTCTGATTTCCCTTAATAAAGAGTCGGTAAACGCAACATATTTAATGAGTGATAGGTACCCTCCCCGATGAATTCCGCAGGAGAGTACATACCACTCAGAAAAATGTCCCATAACTCTCACCCTACACATGAAATTGTCATAGCACTTCCTTAACATGCGCCATGTCTTCCCCACTATCCCTAGCTTAAAAAGCTGAAAAAAACAAGCCATTAATCCAGATAGTGTCGTATGCTTTGGCCACATCAAAGTAGATTGAGAAACATTTGTTGTTTCTCTCCATCGATGTGGCCAAAGTCTCCTGGAGCAACAGAGAAGAGTGCAGGCAAGAGTGCCCCTTTTTTCCCGCGCCCTGCAAATTACAGATCACTCCCTTTTCACACCACCATTTTTCCATTCTTTGCCACACCATGATTTCGTATACTTTATTTAATGTTGAAAGGGGAGTTATGCCCCTGTAGTTTGAGGGGTTGAGGCTACAGGCATTCTTCCCTTTAAGGAGGGGTATTTGCGTACCCCTCTTGAAGCATGTAGGTATAAACTCACACATCAGCATCAAATTGAAAATCTTTGTAAGGCACAAGACCAAGGTTGGACTGCCATATCTAAGGTGCTCAGCAGTTATTAAATCGGGCCCAGGCGCTTTATTCTTATTCCATTACTTGATTGCTCCCGTGACCTCAGAATTTGTATAACTATCTTAAGAAAAATCATCAGACCCTTTTTCATTCATTTTAGCGTTAACAAAATCGTTTACATGCACCGGGTCATATTTACTACTTTCTTTGGGTGTCCCAACTTTATGAAAGTGCATTTGCCATACCTTGAGTACCTCATGTACATTATGCTTAGTACTGCCGTTATGATCTTTAATGGCCAGCACCTTAGTTGTACTATCACCTCTAACTCGTTTTAACTGCTTCCAGAAGTAAAAACGATCTACCTCCGCCGATTTCGTGATTTCAGCAATTTGGTCGTTCTCATAACTCTTACTTAATCTTTTCAGTTCTTTTGCGAAAGCTTTTTTGGAAACTTTGTAATTGTTGTACTCAGTGCTGTCATTACCTCTCGGTCTCCCTGCTTTCTTTCAAATTTCGTAAAATCTTACCTTCTCCCTTTTAAGACTGTTCAAAGCATCACACCAGAAAGGTTTTATATGCTTTCTGTAGGTTACTCTGGGTAGGGGTTCTGCGGCGGTATGTATCATGTGCACCAACTCACCAATCAACTCATCAATATCCTCTGGTTTGTTGATTCATGTGTTGAGCACACGATCCATATCCCCGAGCATATCATCTAAAGGTCTTGTATAGTCTAAAACGATCCTTTCTTTACTCATTTTACTCCACTTAATACTTCTGACCGTGTTGCCTAACCCTGTTGTGCGTGGAATGAGATTGAGATCTAGGATTACTCTCACTGGGACATGGTCAGAAGTATTAAGTACTTGTTCATCATCAACCGTACACTCAACCACCATTTCCTTTAACAATATTTCATTCCTAAACATAACTATGGAAAGGATGTTGATATAGACTACATGGATTTTCGTAAATATGAATGAGGACATGGCTTGAAATATATTCATACTCGCATTATCCAGAATTATGATACATGTCAACATATAAAATTTTGTTGACTTATTTGAAATCATGGTCAGTTTCACTAAGGCAATTTCTTATCTCCATCCAAAATGTACGTACATGGTTTTACTTTTATGGAAGGCATAAACCATTTTCTATATAACTTCCACATTTGTCTTTTATATGAATTTTATGGGGAAACGCGATTGTTGCGTTAGGAATAAGCTTTAGTCTGTCATTCGTGGTATATATTCAGTCATTAGTATCGGAGAAGAATAGATGTCCAAATCTTTAATGGAGAAGGAACTCTGCAATGTCCATGTGTCAGGATGCAATTTCCGTACAGCCATTCAACAATTTCCTTACATAGAGTGTGCCACCTGAACATGCAAAGGGAATGTATTGACCAAATAGCACTACAGATGTTATACGAATAAACGGTCAGCACCACTCAAACTATCTATGAATATCAAAGTGTAAGTGTAGAAGCAAGATATCTTTAAATGCAAATGCCAGTGATAATAGTACTCTATCGAGTGGTATATACGTGTCTATGTGTAGTATATACTAGTACACACACAACACGCACAGTTTATATTGAATGTCAAAGAGATACCCATTTCTAGTTATTCTTTTTTTTGTAACCTGCTCTATTTCCAAGCTAATTCCTATTCCCCAGTTATTTCATATAACAGAGTTTTTCCATATATGCTGGCAGATTTTTGTTGTTGAGTGAATACCTAGTTTAATTGATCCATTTGTGCCATATTTAAGGTTGTTTTACGTGCATCCTGTATTTCTAACACCATTTCTGCGAAAATTCCATATTGGATCCAGTAAATCTGCTACCATATTTACCTTTCTCCTTTCATATTATTTAACAAAAGATAATTTCAACTAATTAAGACATGATGGTCTGAGCTTATATGTTCATAATCCAACATTCATCCTGATAATTTTCTAAGTTCATACATATACATGCATTCTATTACTTCTCCCCAAAGAGTATTTCCAGTAGTTTCCATCTGTTGTTTTATATATTTCTCTCCATATTTCCAACGCTATTCCTTTAAATGTCTTCTTGCCCAAGTTATATTAGGGATTCTGAAAATCTTTTTAATCTATGTAGTTGTAGCCTGCCTAGTTTTGTTGGATGTTCTAACATTTATCTTCTAAACTGTGCTGGTTTACCCCTCCCCAGAAATCAGCAATCTTTTCCTCATACTCACTTACATATATTCTAGTGATGGGTTGGGGAGTGACTTTAGAGCATTTGATGAAATTGTAGGCGGCAACTATACAAAGAAGGTAACTTATGATACAGGATAATGTAGATATTCAATAACCCATACAATCAACGATTTTCTATTATGTACATGACTTTTGGGTATCTCAGAATGGTGAATCTCTGACAATGGTCGCTTTTCAAAAATGTCTCATCTTAATCATTTCGAGGCACTAATTTATAGCTGTATCCCGGATCCTAAATAGAGTATAATGGTTAGAAATATTTTTACTCAATTAAATCTTTAAAATTCTCGTGGAAATTTGGCAATAGCTCGGAATATAATCAACTTTGTTGGCGGTATTCCTTTTCCTTCGTTAACATCTGAATAACCATGCTTTTCCTATACGTTTTTAAAAAGTGCGAATAAGCCAAACATCATTCGTTGTTATAGTTGTACTAACAATTCTGCGACGTTCGTTAGTTAATCAATAAAATGTCTTGTATCAGTGGGATGACAGCCATTTTTGTGTGACCTAAATTGTGGACGTTTTTATGGAATGAATCTTGAGTATTCTGCAATATAACCCACGATGTTCTTGAGCCTGTGGTATTTTCCAGAGTCTAGGCCCTTCCCGGACTCGTGAAAACATTAATTTTGTCATGTGAGATTTGCATTGAAAGTGACTTGGATCAATTTCTTCCAGACGCTGTCAGTATAAAAGATGATTTTCCGTAAGGCCATGGCATGGATATTCTACACTGCACACAAAGTGGTCAAGTCATTTATGCGTCCTTCCGGCAATTCTGATAATTGATATCCTCTCAAATCTCCATTCAACTCCCCCCCGCAGTCGTACACTTAAAAGGAACCTTTTAGCACTGGTAACGGATATCCCTTTCAAGTAAAAAAGCTAGTGCAGTTGCTTTTTAGAGGTTGACCTACAAAGGTCAACCTATATTGTTTTCGCTTTTGTTGTCTTGCATTCCCGGGGGGGTCCTGGGAGCTGGTTGATGCATTTTCCCTATGTTGTCTTACATGGCTGTTTTGGATTTTTCTAGCCGCATGATCTGGAGAGTGGGGTGTGGTGGGGTCGTTTTGTTTATTGTTTCTGTTAGTGTTGAGTGTGTAGTTTATAATGGTTGTTTCATATTTTCTGTGGGTTGCCTAGTTTTTTTTTTGGTGGATTTTTACGTGTTTATACTTTATGTTTTCTTCACTCTAATACGCTTCTGTAACGCGTCGGGTGGGGCGGCCGTTGGATGCGCATGCGTGGGTTTTCTGCATATTTAATGCGATCGGCTAATCACGTGACGGTGCGTGTTGGGGTTTCCCAGCACCACGTGGTTTGTCTCTGGTGAATTATCCAATGAGCGGTCTCACTGCCTCACCGTCACACCACGTGGTACTCTTTCCCGCGGTTTATTAACCAATGAGCGGCTATTTGTATCCCTGTTTGTACTATTCTACTTACGTGTTCATTCACGTATTTTTTACATTGGCGAGGTTACGGTCCGCCATTTTGAATATCGGGTTTGACGAAATTTGCACCCCGATTTCAAAGCTTTCGTTTGTGGCCATCTCTAACTCTAAAATTCTGAAACCAAAAGAATTAACAAGCCAAGTATCTATATTATTAAGATTAATTCTTTTGGTTTCGGAAAATCGAAAATATTTTGAGATATTTGTCAACACGCATCGATGATGACGTGTTGACCATGGCGATGAGTACATTCTCAATGGTACCTCGCCGATTCCTGTCAATTTCATCAAGCTATCACCCCCCGATCACAATATGACTACCTACCTGGATAGATGAGATCATCATCTATCTGATTCAATCATTTGTTTAATTCAACTTCAGGTTGGAAGCGAAAAAATAGCTTTTCGCTACAACCGGAAGTTGATTTTTTTGACATTAGCGAGGTTACGGCATTGATATGCATTGTGTGCATTTCACACAAAAAACATACTTTTTTCAATAAATTGTCACGTCGCCGTTTCTGGGTCAAAATTTACAAATGACCCATCAAAGTGTTCGCAACAAATAGGGCTTTTACCCTATTATCATAACTTGTTGGTTATATTTGTAATTTTTGAAAAAAAATGGCGACTTCGGAAAAAAACGGCAAAAACGGCTTTTTGGAATGTTGATTTAGGAACCCTGGCGAAATTCTAAATTTACTTATTAATTTCGCCACTAAAACCGGAAAAAAAACTTCAAGAAAACAGACTCTAAATAATCCATCTTGCCCATTTGTGGATTTTTTTTGTTCCCCACAATCGTAAAAAAACAACTTTGAAAAAAACGGAAGTAGTAAATATTTTTATCGCGATTTCAGCAGTCAGTATATATACCCTTCTCACCATGAGTGTAGTATGCAGTCCTGAAGTTAGCAGACCTTTAACCCTGCCATCAGGATTTTATGTTTAGGTGCAAATAAATTCCTGTGCTGGCACCATGACGGTAAGGTTTTGCCAGGGGTGCACTGTCTAGGTTTGGGGATTTTGGAGCATGCTCCCAGGGGAAAAATTGAAAAGTTTGTGTTTCTGGTGTATTTTGTGGCACTATTAGGTGTGATAAAAAGATAGAGAAATTCAAAGAAAGGGAAATTTTTTAAAAATGCTCTAAAACTGATATTTAATGTCCATTCACAAGCTAGTTCATCATCAGTATAGTTCATCATCAGGTAGCAAAATCACATAATCCAGGGGCATATGCCCCTTAAGGGACCATATGATTGATCTTTGTGCATGTTTGCATTCAGGCAGTGTTTGGCCATTTTCTTGTAAAGGTAAGTCACTGACTAAAGTTCTTCAGGCAGCAGCAAGTAAGTTGTGGCAAGCATGCTACTGGTGTGGTTTTGTTGACTGTCATTTGCAGTGCAGGATGTGGGCTTTTCCCATTCATGTTTGGTGATCTACTGGATGAGTGATGGTGAGTTTGTCATAGTTTCTTGGATAGCTAGAAGTGGGTTATAGTTTTGGAAAATATTTGAGGGAGGGTTTTAGATAGAATTCTTATGAAAGAATTGAAGGATATGTGTTTCAGATGTATTTTTTGGCATTATTAGGTATGATAAAAAGATAAAGAAATTAAAAAAAAAGGAAATTGTTTTAGCTGTCCAGGTTTGGGGATTTTGGTGCATTCTCCCAGTGAAAAAATTGAGAAGTTTGTGTTTCTGATGTATTTTTTAACACTATTAGGTATGATAGAAAGATAAAGAAGTTCAAAGAATGGGAATTTTTTTTTGAAAATGTTCTAGACTGATATTTAATGTACATTCACAAACTTGGCTCTTATAGTTGTATTTTTTGGCCCTATTAGGTGTGATAAAAAGATAAAGAAATTCAAAAAAAGGGAAGTTTTTTTAAGTGCGGTTTTAGATAGAAATCTTATGAAAAATTTGGAAGATATGTGTTTCAGATGTATTTTTTGGCACTATTAGGTGTGATAAAAAGATAAAGAAGTTCAAATAAAAGGAAAATGTTTTAAATTGCTCCAAACTGATATTAATGTCTATTCACAAACTTGGTTTTTGATTAAAAAGTCTGTAAGTATCATCAGCAGCATTACAAGTGTGTATCAGTCTATTTTAGGTTTAAGTACATAATTATTGCATGCATATTGGGTTTCTGGTAGTGCTGGACCTGCTTTAGTGGCGGAAGATCATGGCCAGGGGCATATGTCCCTTAAGGGACCATAAGGTTGATCTTTGTGCATGTTTGCATTCAGGCAGTGTTTGGCCATTTTCATGTAAAGGTAAGTCACGGACTAAAGTTCTTCAGGCAGCAGCAAGTAAGTTGTGGCAAGCATGCTGCTGGTGGGGTTTTGTTGGCTGTCATTTGCAGTGCAGGTTGTAGGCTTTTCCCATTCATGTTTGGTGATCTACTGGATGAGTGATGGTGAGTTTGCCATAGTTTCTTGGATAGCTAGGAGTGGGTTATATTTTTCGAAAATATTTGAGGGAGGGTTTTAGATAGAGTTCTTTTGAAAAAATTGAGGGATATGTGTTTCAGATGTATGTTTTGGCACTATTAGGTATGATAAAAAGATAAAGAATTTCAGTGGAAGGGAAATGTTTTAACTGTCCAGGTTTGGGGGTTTTGGAGCATTTTTTCAGGGAAAAAATTGAATAGTTTGTGTTTCTGATGTATTTTTTGGCACTATTAGGTATGATAAAAAGATAAAGAAGTTCAAAAAAATTGATTTTTTTTTAAAATGTTCTAAGCTGATATTTAATGTCCATTCACAAACTTGGCTCTTATAGTTCATCATCAGGTAGCAAAATCACATAATCCAGGAACATATGCCCCTTAAGGGACCATAAGGTTGATCCTTGTGCATGTTTGCATTCAGGCAGTGTTTGGTCATTTTCATGTAAAGGTACAAACACCAAAGACCTTGACTCAATCTTTCCTCATTCATACCATAATCACCCAGAATTTACAAACATAACGCCAAGCGCGAAACATGGTGTATCACTCTACTCAAAGTACAAATTAACCAACATAAAGCACGTAAACACAAGCACACTGGAATCAACAACTGGATATGATAACAAAACAAACACATACCTAACATGTATATACCGCTACCCGAACACATCCATTGCAACTTTCATTCATGACCTCACAGCAATATCACCACCAACAATAAAACATCAAAAAATACTTATGGGTGACTTTAACATTAACATACAAAACAAACACATAAATACCACAGAAAAAATTTGCAAATGTATAGGAACAAACCAACTCATAAACAACCCAACAACAAAACAAAACACCATAATAGATCACATTCACACCAACCTTACAGAATACCATTCAACAGGTGTCATCAAAACGTATTACTCAGATCACGACCAAATATACATAACACTTAAATAAGTCAATCCAACAGAAAAAGCAAAACCACTGTAACCACTAACGAAAAAACACAAAAATCAGAAAAATTTCAAAATAGCAAAATATTAAAAAAACAAAAAATTGCAAATGATTAACTACAAAAAGACATACACGGAATCAACCTCTTGACGCCACTGGCGTCTATCTTGTTATTATAATTCTTTTAAT
>OZ012692.1:40511777-40598292 GCA_963942565.1 Maea johnstoni | reverse complement strand
TCCTTTTCAAGTAAAAAAGCTAGTGCAGTTGCTTTTTTTCAAATTGATATCAATTCCAAACCATTTTACTGCCTGTCTGAAGACCTGCATTCGAAGTAAATCTATATAGTATAGATTGAGAGTAAAATTGTACTTATTGACGACTAGTATGACTTCATGATGTTCTGTTTGTCTCATATTGAAATGAATAGAATTGTATTATGGTAAAGTTCAGTTCCGAATAAGGAATTGTAATGCAACCACATGTGTACGACCCCAGCAAAGTCTGTGTTATGAGTTTATGTGTTTTTAATTTAATTCTTTTTCCAAATTTTTCGTTCATGTATAATGAATTCTATCCTAGTTTTAGCATTCAAAATAGATATAGAATTTCAATGCGAATGATGCCATTTATATCGATTTTAAATTTTCATCACTCAGATACGTAACAAGGGATGGATAACGTACAAGAATCCTCTGATAGTATGATAGTAGATAGACCTGTATGCATACATTTATAATGAGGGTTTAAGTAACTCAAAGCGGTGAACATTAGACATTACCGTCTTCCATACATACATACATACAAATGTATATATATATATATATATATATATATATATATATATATATATATATATATATATATATATATATATAACCTATTTCCGCGCAAATATGTCATATTAACTGTAAAATAATCCTTACGCAATGTTCGACCAAATTGACAAGTTTTAGTTCAGTTACATCCAGACCCTAACATCTATGAGTCAACTTTCCTCGCGCATCAAATGCACAGACACCTTTTCCTGTGAAATCATTTATTTCTTATTGTTTTATCGCCTAACCCCAGTAACTCAATATCATTTCAGACTAATCTGATCATGCAGGTAGGCGTTGACACGTAACTATTGGTCGAAGAGAGCCATTTGCTAATTTGCTAGTCTCTCGTCTTGATTTACTAATTGAAAAAGGCATGTTGCAAATAATCAAACATCATTAGAATCGAGCGGTACAATATGTAGTATTTTCTTATTCGCAAAATTCGTTTACAATTGGAGCAATTGAGCCCTAAGTCTATAACATTGTTCTGTGACTGTTGAATATGGAACGTACCTGTAGTTCCAAGAATGGCTTCCTACACCGTATTCAAAAATGTAATTCTTACTACAGTCACGCTCATTTTTAATTACGTTACCCTTTAGGTCATGCCATGACATGGGCCTGCATTGGATAAGATTGCAGCAGCCAGAACATGACACCAATTCTTACTAACTAGAATAAATGTCAACGGGCCGCCTTCGATAATCATGCTTATACAAGAACAAGGCTGTTCTCCTATTGCTTTACTTCTGATAGAATAATGGACCTGATGCCTAGGCCCTAATGTCTTCCTTATAGTTTATTTAACAGTGGTAGTAAAACCGTTTTAGTCCATGTGATATGTCTAAGCAAGGAGCTATGGTATTGTCAATGATGAATAGTGAGCCTGAGGCATTAGAAGCATTTGACCTTATGGACAAGGGCAATAAAGTCATCTATGTCAATGGTATACCTACTCACCCCGAGGAGTTAGCCCTAATGGAAAGCACTTCTGCGTGTGATATTATTAGTTATCCCCCTTGTAAAAAAGGGATACGGCCTGGTATCTGCGTGAAGCCAGCCGTATCGCACGAGGCCGGAGGCCGAGTGCGATACGGATGGCTGAACGCAGATACCAGGCCGTATCCCTTTTTTACAAGGGGATAACGAATTTATCATCAGTTTCTTTTTTAAATTAAAAAATATATATTAAAAAAATAATAATAATAATTTTTAAATCAAAAAAAAAAAAAAAAAAAAAATATTTATTTATTTCCAATTTTTTTTTAAATTTTCAAACAAAAATTCTTTAAAAAAAATGTGAAAAATTTTTGAATTTTTTTTTTTTGAAAAAATTTTGAATTTTTTTTTTTTGAAAAAATTTTGAATTTTTTTTTTTTAAGAAAAAATTTTGAATTTTTTTTTTTTTGAAAAATTTTGAATTTTTTTTTTTTGAAAAAAATATTGAAATTTTTTTTTTTGAAAAAATTTTGAATTTTTTTTTTCGAAAATTTTTTGAATTTTTTTCAAAATTTAAAAAAATTTTTTTTAAATTTTTTTGATTTTAATTTAATTTTTTTGAGCCTCAATTTGAGAGTGGGATATAACATTGAGAGTGGGAGCCTCAATTTGAGAGTGGGATATAACATTGAGAGTGGGAGCCTCAATTTGAGAGTGGGGATACAGTCCAGTACCCAACAGCAATTGACCAATCAGCTGCGAGTATCACTGTGGAACTGATGATAATATTAGTTATCCCCCTTGTAAAAAAGGGATACGGCCTGGTATCTGCGTGAAGCCAGCCGTATCGCACGAGGCCGGAGGCCGAGTGCGATACGGCTGGCTGAACGCAGATACCAGACTGTATCCCTTTTTTACAAGGGGGATAACGAATTTATCATCAGTTTCTTTTTTAAATTAAAAAATATATATTAAAAAAAAAAAAAAAAAAAAATATTTATTTATTTCCAATTTTTTTTTTAATTTTCAAACAAAAATTCTTTAAAAAAAATTTGAAAATTTTTTTTTTTTTTTTTTTTGAAAATTTTTTTTATTTTTTATTTTTGAAAATTTTTTTATTTTTTTTTTGAAAAATTTTGAATTTTTTTTTTTAAAAAAAAATATTGAAATTTTTTTTTTTTCGAAAATTTTGAATTTTTTTTTTCGAAATTTTTTTATTTTTTTCAAAATTTAAAAATCTTTTGAAAGGGAGCCTCAATTTGAGAGTGGGATATAACATTGAGAGTGGGAGCCTCAATTTGAGAGTGGGATATAACATTGAGAGTGGGAGCCTCAATTTGAGAGTGGGATATAACATTGAGAGTGGGAGCCTCAATTTGAGAGTGGGGATACAGTCCAGTACCCAACAGCAATTGACCAATCAGCTGCGAGTATCACAGTGGAACTGATGATAAGATTTGAAATACACTATTTAGTAGTTTTGCGCATTCGTAGGTCCTAGTCCCTTTCGTGTTTTTGAACGTAAATCTCCTATCCACTCCATTGCTTTCTGATGTGGAGAGATTTGACTCGATTTATCACCACTATGGTTTTTCCCACTTTCTGACATACATCACTTTCATATATGACAAATTCGCACAACACATATGTAGATATACATATCTGGACTATATATAACGGATGTGTCACCCTTGTTCCTTAGAATGTCAATTCTACAGTCCAGCCTGTGGTGAGCTATTTAAGTACATTTTTACGCAATATTAATCGAAGAGCAATATGAATAATGCGAACAATGTAATGATATTAGATACGCCTTGTTGGAAAGTGCAATCAGGCCTGATATCCAAACGAAGTAATCCAGATCTCACGAGGCGGAGCCGAGTGGGATCTGGGTGACTCGGGGCAGAAAGCAGGCCGGATTGCACTTTCCAACAGGGCGTAACGAATTTATCACCTACCCTTCCATGCTAAGAAAAAATAACAAATACATCTCAAAAAATCTTAAAATGACTTCGGATGTCAGAACGAGGCTGCTGCCCAAGTTGTAATATTGAGTTCAGCCGTTCGATATTGAATTCTGCCGTTCGATATTGAATCTACAAAGTGTGAACGGCTCCAGGTCTAACACCTATTGACCAATCAGTGATAATCAGTGATAATCTGACCTACGATACCAGTCATATAAGCCCGCCCACCTTAACGAGATTGGTATAATGTAACGTCAAATTGTGAAATAATTACCCAAACCCGCGAGAAAACATGATGTCAATTCTATCATTTAATTTGTCTTATATGTTTATCGAACGTATTTTAATGATAACGTTGCCTTGAAGCTTTTTGCATATACATAATTCTCAGTAAATAACTATTCGAATAACACAAAAACGAATTCTTTGCATATTAAGAATCATGAATGACGTTTTAGGAAATGACAACTACCATTTTATAAATGGTTTATTAACAATTTTGCTGCTGGTGGATAATTTGGCCAATAGAAGATAATGCAATATCTTTAAAAAAGATGACTGTAATCCTGGCACATGGGTACTCATCTGAGTTCCAAGGGCTATTCAATGAATATCAACATGAAAGGGTTTAGATGGTTTTCAAAAAACTGTGCGTCCTTGTGCTTTGGACGAAAGGGCTAAGATAAAATCATGCGATTCACACTGGTCTACAATATTCCCATTCACAGATTCGTAAAGCCATTCAAAATGCTCTTTTCCCTCATGGTCTATTGTTATATCGAGGGCGTGTGTACCCATCTTAGGAATAGGTTTGAATTGCACTCTTATTGAAATCAATCACTTTCCGTGATCCCCGCCAGATCCGAAGTACTTCAGTAAAACCAACTAGGCAAATAGACAGTGTTAGGTTACAATGAAAACGTGTTGATGTTAGTGACAGAGCAGACAACAAATAAAAAAAACGTTGCACTGTATCTTTTTTCGAAATGGCACTCAATCTAGTCTGAAAAAATCAATTTGCACTTATCAGCTGCGCGTATTATACCGATAATGAAATTAGGTCAGAGGATCAATTGCCCGGAGAAAGGAAACGAATCGGTCTCAAGTGGGTGACTGCAATCTCGTTGCGTCATGGCTGCCTAAATTTATTTCAATCTCTTAGTTTGCCGCCACTTAAACTTAATCATTATCTACTTTATCATGTGAAATGATCCCTCGCCCCTACAGATGTCAATAAGTAGATGGACATGTCAATTACAGAATGATAGATGGACATCAAGCATAATCGATGTTCACCAGCATATTGCCACTTGAACCAATTTACCATGCGAGTCGCTATTCCATATATTCTATACGCTGGACGGCCGGTAACCTTTTTCCACAACCATATACTAGGTAGAAGTATTGTTCGTCACATTACCTGGTTCCATATTCTTAAGGATACTTTAGACATAAGTTGCCATGATTAAAAACTAAATGGGGGGAATATCTGAACTATTACCACATATTGCATTATTATGTGATTATAAATTTACTATAAAGTCTCTTTTTGGGGGGCAGGCTATAATCTCGTTAAAAGTGGGAAAATACGATAATAGGTTAAAATGATATAGGCTATTTTCGGATACAGAACTCGAATAAATACTAGGTTATGCAGTATATTTACTTACTTACATGCAAATATAGACTCACAATCAATTGATGTTTTGCCTGAAAATATTAAGAACGTTATAAGCATAGCCTAAACTGAGACAGTGCCTTCTGACGTAATTTTAGTGCATTTGTTTCCCTTCTTATAAGTAACATTTACATTCGAGTTGCATACACAAGGATTACTACCAACATTGTTCTCTTATCCAAGATAGCCACTAAAATATTCCTGATAGTGGAAAACGAATCGTATCATGCACATGTAGTTGCCTCTCGCTTACTATTGGACTATTGGACAATAATCCTTAAAATACTTCGAAGTTTGTCATCAGAACTTAATTCCGAGTAAAAATCAATGAATAAGCCCTAAGCCTTTGTATTGGTTACTATTGGCCAATAATCATTGAAATACTTGACTTCGAAGTTTGTCATCAAATCTTGATTTCGAGGCAGACCAATGAGTAACCCCTAAGCTTTTGTTATGGCATACGTGGAATCGTAATCACAGGACCGTGTGCATGTACCATGGGGCGCTTGGCCTTTGGGTTGCCCATTTGCTGAGGTTAATGCACCCTAACATTAAACAGATTTAGAAAGCTATCCAATGCTTTATAAATTACACATATTTACGTATTATAATTCAACACCATTCAAAGTATAAACCTTTCCAATTTGGTTCAGATAAATCATGTCCATATTCAATTTTACTTATTTATGTACTATTAAAGATGTATGTACTGTAATAGATTGAACAGAAATGCACCTTTCCACTTGAATTTCATAACGATAATAGATACATGGACAAAGAATTGAGTTGATGTACAAAAGTCAACCAATCTTTATGTTAAAGGGATTGGTAACATGTGTAATTATTGGCTGTACACTGTTGTCATCCATAACGCACGCCCTCCTAACATTAGGTTAAAGGTTATTATCAGGATATTACTAGTAAAAGGTATGTCATTTTGTTGTTATTGTTGTTGATGTTGTTGTTGTTTTATATGGCTTACACTCCATCCGGGAAGGGACATGTTCGCGTGTTTTGATTCAGCCTCAAAGCATATCCTCGCCTTATTAGCCTAGATATTAGGTACACGTGTATGGGATACCAAGGTGTACACATTTCCTCACAGGATGTTCCCTATCCTAAAGAGGGTCGTGTCAATACACAGGGAAATACCACGACCACCACAGTAGCAGCAACAACAGCAGCAGCAGGAGTATGAAGAGAACTGTTTTGTTGCTGAGCAGCATAGAAAAGGGGCAGGATACGGATGAGCTAAGGCAGGGAGAGCATTGTTACCTGAGGACGTGATACCTCATTATCTTCCCCGTGGGGCGTCAACAAATACTCCTAGAGTAGCTAAACGAGGCGCTATATCACTCCAGTTGCAGACCTTTACTGCTAGTATGTTCATCCCTGTCGTGGGTTTAGAACAGTGAGGCAACTGGCACGAACTGCGGTTGTCTATAGACGAACAATAGTATTATTGTTTTGTAACTTCATAATCAGACATGATTAATATAATCAATGTCTGTAGATATCATATGTACTGTTTTTCAACGAAACATGCCTGTATATTTCAGGTCCAACTTTTACTATGCCTTTCTTAATCGTTTGACGTTTTGTTAGTATTTTCTCTCCCGCAAAAAAGGTGAGAAATTTAAAAGTATTTTTTATAAATAAAGTTTCTTTTATTTGCTCTTTCACACTTGGTCCATCGTATGTAAAATTTACTATTTTTATAATCTTGGAAGTAACATATCTTTTTGAAAAAGATGTACATGTTAAGTTTTCTTCTTCTACTACAGTACTACATAAAACTTCGTTTTCTTCTTCTTCTTCTTCTTCCTCTCCTACTACTACTACTACTACTACTACTACTACTACTACTACTACTACTACTACTGCTGCTGCTGCTGCTGCTGCTGCTGCTGCTGCTTATCACACCAAACAATCCTACATTGTATCAGCAAACTGTTTCTCATCAGAAACCATTATGGAAGCTTTACACATTCCTAGATTCGATCAGCTGCCTGTACCTGTCTGGTTAATGAAACCCGAAGTGTTGGCTGCAACATTACCCGCCACAGCGTGCCATAGGTCGAGTGCAGGGTTAATTACTGGAGTAGAGGGTTAACGGTTAGAACATGACACCGAGCATCACCGGGTGATGGTACACGAGCAAGCAAAGCAAGTGTTTATACATTAGGGGCCAGAAAATAATGATGTGTATGAGGAATATACCAGTGCATTGTTTGGTGCTAAGGTGCATAACCCTGTTATATATACACACACACACACACATATATATATAATATATATATATATATATATATATATATATATATATATATATATATATATATATATATATATATATATATATATATATATATATATATATACATGTATATATATAGGTATTGTGACGGACGCATATTTTAACTGTATCGAAAGATCCTACGCCAAATCAAAGAATAAAAGTCGAAATAATTAAGATCCTACAACCAGCGATTATATGATACATTTTTGATGCTTTTGATGCAAACTGGTTAGGAGATATGAAAGAAAGCTGTGGTTAATGTGCGTGTAAGGCATGGTTAAACCTGTATTCTCCAAACATAAAATAAACATAAAAAGTGTGCTACGTTTATCTTGTGTAGTGCAAGTTTCAACGACATGTGTTCGAGGAAATAGTCATCATGCTTCTTAAGTCTGCTTCAAGATAGCGCGGGTAAAGGCAATTGCAGAGACCGTCATCCAAGGCCTGACCTGCGCTCAAAGTGTCACACAGGCTCACATACATCCAGCACTCGCAGAAACATTCCATAACAACACGTCTTACAGGGATAAGACGGAATGAAAGTGGTCGTGAAAAAGACGGTTTACTACTCGTGCAACGAGTCCAAAGGCTAATAACGTGACAAGCGACTGCGTTTTCAATTCTGCTCGCCGCCGATAGGAAAGCTCTGTATGTTTTATCATTTTGCAAAAAGAATGGTAAATAACAGTCATGGACTGAGTCGAACGATTCACACATTTCATTTCACCGCTCTTCACTGCTCTTCGGGGAAAATAATGGCCGTATTAACAATAAGCCAAAGCTTGAATTGCCCTATTTCGAAGAGAAATGCAATATCTAACATGTTTATGCCTATTTCCCCTATCAACTTCTTAGAGTAATAACTTTATGACAAGAGCATTTTGTAAAACACATTAGAACAACATTTTGAAAAGAATCTAACTGAATAACTTCTTTTGTATTTATGCATGTTTGTGTGAATGTATGAGAGAGAGAGAGAGAGAGAGAGAGAGAGAGAGAGAGAGAGAGAGAGAGAGATTTGATCATAGTACAGAGCACAAATCCATAATCTAATTAGCATCAACAAAGGGCAAGGCTAAACCCATTTATTATAGACATTATTATAGATAGTTTAGATGTGTAGCTATTATATATATATTTATATATATATATATATATATATATATATATATATATATATATATATATATATATATATATATATATATATATATATATATATATATATATATATATATATATATATATATATATATATATATATATATATATATATATATATATATATATCATAAAGGCATACATACATTCATATTATCGAGCCAGTCACACTGAGTTGCCAGTATTATTAATGAGTGCAGGCGATGATTTTCCTACTGCGCCATTATCCACCAATTGCAAATTACTGGTTAGAATTTACTTCACTAAACTCAAAAGTACATAACAAAGTTAAGAGAGCTTTCCCCACCTTCCAAAGAGACATTACGTCATTGAACTAAAATGCATTCCCTGAGATAATTCTATTTGAGCTCCTACAGACGTTACCTGTAGAGCGAATTAGACAAGCATTGTTCACATGGAGTTGGCACGAATTCAATTAGAGAGGTAAAGGACCGACTCCACGATACGTGTTCCAAGGAAGGTGTCTCTAATAGATAGGTTACAAATGGAATACATTCGACATGGAATCGTATCGTTTGCTGTAGAACGTACCCTCGAAACATATTGATTGCATAAACAAATCTGACTATCAATGGAATTCATACCAACGTCTTTCACGTTAATTTCTAAGGTTAGAATATTCTGCGTGTAAATAATTTGCATGTGGTATAAAGCCAGTCACATTTAAGGTGCTTCAGTAAGGACTTCAGAGACACAGACGTAGGCTAAGGTACACGTCTTATACAACAATATACATGATATAAACCAGGACATGTTTTAAGGTTTGGTGAAACAACGAGTATGATAATCTGAAAATGTGGCTAACACATAAAGCTTTTTGTCTAACTGGGCCCCAACGGGCAAGCCGGGACAGCTCCATCACACACACGTGTGTATTGTAATATGTGTATGAACATTTGGCGTGGAGATTTTAAAGGTTATATTTGAATAGTGTGTATTATTAATGAGTGCAGCTATGTATTCGCTCACTTACTTCTCGTGAGCAAATATTGATACTATTGTTGTCAAAGTGTGCTTAATATGAAAATAAATTGTTAAGTCTAGTAAAAACATATACTCCAGACAGTCACAATAGATAATCATGAATAGTGCATGGGTGGCCTGCGTTTTTTCTAATCTACAATAACGCTATGAAAACAAATACCTCCTGTCCAAAATGTCAGGACATGCATATATGCGTTCCGCTCGAATCACCATGTTGTTTTGGCATATCAGTCATCCAATACTGAATATTCAGCAATTTTCAGGATATTTGGAAATAGCTCGCTAATTATTTCTATAATGCGCACCCCGGAAAATGAATGTTGATGCAAAGATGATTAAGATTCGGATTAAAATGTCGGACATGTATTGTTAGACTTGTCAGCCATATAAGGGTTAATTCTGTTAACCTCACACGCCTCACAAGCGGGTTGTTTGGTGGTGAGGGCAAACGGTCCAATGCCCAATGTCCTAGACCACCTATCTTATGTGGCAACCACAGATCTTCAAAGATGCGCTACGCCTAAGTCAATAGGGGCTATCATTGCTTTAAATATATTTTTTTCTTTTTTAATTGTGTAAATCCTAAACCGCTTTTAATTGACGGAAGTTTCCTTCTTTTGTACTTGCTTAGAGTAGATTATCAGACAGGCATAATGGGCGTTTCAATGAGGCATTTAGTTAACAATGTACGGAGAGGTGTTTTATAAAGTAATCTTTTTACACCTCTTGAGGTTATTTGGTGGTACAATCAACTTTGGTGTTAGAACTAATTCTGCATTGTGATTACGTAAGATTGGTGAGTGCTCTTCAAAAAGTAACAGTGCAAGTAGTGTGAGTGATGCACTTTCACTGATAGACTCTCTATATGCTATATGTCTATTGTTTGCAGGAACAACTTTGAGCTGACTTTAGAATGATCTTTATTTATTCATATTTATATTGAGGAATGATACTGACTGGAAATACCAAAACGGTATACAGTGCCGACATTTAATTTCTGCACTGGATGCGTAATGACAGTCTGGATATAATGCACGGCCGCACGCCCAGGCATACGATTGACATGCTGCTGTGGTTGTACACGGTGCTCGTGAAAGAGATTTTTAGAAATTCTAAAATCTACGAACATGCACACTTGATGCGTGGATGACCTCACCACTGAACGTAACTTGGGTTCGCGAGCAACGTGGTTCATTGATTTGCTTGGCTCATTTTTAGGCAAGTTAGCCATGGGTGTTTGTACAACCAGGCACTGGCAGACGCCCGGTCGACTGATGCAGGAATTAAGTGTCTGTACTGTCGGAGATTAGACAGTAAAGGGAGAGGAGCAGTCGACACGCAATACCCTAGACCGCACGACATTAGAGGTAGTCCTGTTGTATTGAGGGTTTGGAATGAGGTATCTAGTAACGCATTCTTAGTCAGCCAAACCTGTCACACGTCAAGCAACCCCGATCGTCTCCCGAATGAAATTGGGATTCAAACCAATTGTAAGGCGACAAAAAGCAATTATTCCTGCACTGACTTGAGCTGATTGATACATGCCGTAGGATGTACATTGCCTCAGTATGCAGTGCTACCACCAGCGCGCTGGGAGAACCATCCACGTGACTTCAGCAATTGAAATTAATCCCTCCATTCACTCCATTCAACTTTTTCTAGCAGCCAATAATTGGCCGTCCTCTCTGGGACATGCCATTGTGTACAAAAAATGAAAAGCTCTGATTCTTTCTATTAACTGATAGCGTCAGATGTAGACGTGTTTTAATTGTGAGAGCACGTTCAGGCTTTATTGCACAATACGGCCAGATTTTTTCTATCTACCTGTTAACACGGATGGGCACGTGTTTTCATTAGCAGCTCGCTTCAGTTGGCGATATTGCATAATTGAAATGTACAGATTGCCATACTCGGCAAAGATCAGTGCTGTACAGCTGAAATAAATAGCTCTCAATTGGGGTGTTTTTTTTGGTCGTGTCCGCAAGATTCTGAGGAGAGAGGCTCATCTCAAAGGGGTGAATTATTCGGATTCTAATTATTCTTTGCTGATTACTGTATACATCCTCTTATATATAGAGTTGTATCATGGAGGTCTTTTAACCCAGTCATTCTTTTGTATAGTGTCCTTTTTGTTCCTTTTACTTTAGATCCGAGTAGTTCACTCAAACTCTAAGCTATACCTTTTTCTGTTCCCACGTTTATAGTTACTTTACCGATTTAGTTTTGCTATGTTCGATATTTATTTTTGCTGTGTTATTTCTTCTCATATTTTTTGTTTTTGTTTTGTACTTGATATGATTTTGTACCGCCAACGTACAGTCAATAAACATACAATACAATACAATACTGAGGAATAGTGATTAAGCACCCAGTAGGTATTAGTATTCCATGATTCAGGAATGTATAGTATGTCATGTTTATGTGAGTGAAATGTACGGATTGTGTTATCATATAGATTCCAAAGTATCAAGTCAACTGTTAAAATAAATAATGATAGCATTCAAAAAACATACTAAGGTGAGTCACTTGCTACAGTACACATATCTCGCACCAAGGATAGTACGTCAACATTTAGGTTTGTGTATGTATATATATATATATATATATATATATATATATATATATATATATATATATATATATATATATATATATATATATATATATATATATATATATATATATATATATATATATATATATATATATATATATATATATATATATATATAATTATATATATATATATATATATATATATATATAATTATATATATATATATATATATATATATATATATATATATATATATATATATATATATATATATATATATATATATATATATATATATATATATATATATATATATATATATAATTATATATATATATATATATATATATATATATATATATATATATATATATATATATATATGTATATATATATATATATATATATATATGTATATATATATATATATATATATATATATATATGTATATATATATATATGTATATATATATATATATATATATATATATATATATATATATATATATATATATATATATATATATATATATATATATATATATATATATATATATATATATATATATATATATATAAACTTACATGGCCAGTGGTCGCTGCAGGTGGTAAACAGCTGTTCCTCCTGGGTCGTGCATGTGTGAACATCGTATCACTGAAGCTAATAAAAGGCGCATAGGTCCTGGGCAGTGATTTATACGTATCTATAGAAAAGTGGCACTTTCCAATAAATCACAACCTTCCAGTGGTGACACCGTGTGGTACTCTGTAGCTATTTGTCATCCCTCCATCGGGAATATAGTCAAAGATATTGAGTGTTAGCACAATGGTCCTCCAAGAGTTTACATGATAAATGCATTCCACGATCAATCATTAAGTTGATAACATGTCCACTATGCTGTGTAAATCTACGCAGAATGTCTACATTTCAATTTGTGTCGATTTCATAGTAGCACACTTTATCTTGTCTTGATATTGTCTTGATACTGAAGAGGAATTCACATGACATCGACTCAAATGACAATTTGTAGTTTCAGTCGGAATGAATTGATTAAGAGATATTAACAACTGTGTATTATAGAGAGAAATCATGCTTTTCTTTTTGCATTGTATACCAGGCTTGAATGATAACAGCAAGCCCAATTATCATATCTTTCCTTTTGAGTCTAAATTGTAATTTTCCTCAAAAATGTTTGGTGACAAATTACAAGTGGGATTATTGTCCTAAATCCAGAACCAGGTTGTATATGTTTGACGATTTTATAAAGTTTTGTCCACCATATGCTTGTGACATATCAGGAAATCGTAAAATCGGACAGAATATACTTACAGTCAATTGCCTTCATTTAGAGCCGTGTAAGTTTTTCTAGGTTGGCAAATCAGGCTCTACATATAGCATTAATTCAATTCGATTATCTCGGTCGCATATATGTGTGCATGGCATTGGAGGGGTTAACGAAAAGGACATTTGATATGAATGAAATTTCTCCCAATTAGCTTATTCAGTCACCCAGAAGTAAAACCGTTCCATCTTAGCCTCCAAGTGTGTTTTTTTCTATATCTGTGTACTGCTGACAAGTTTGTTTGTCTGTGATTCGATTTTACGCACTACTTACGCTAGACCTACTATCTTCAATTTGATAGAGTGTGCTGATTCGCATCACTACCAGAGTTAAATTTGCAGACATGGGCATGTTAGAAAGTTGCCAGAGATTTGCGTTTTCGCCAGGCATTACAGTTTCCTCCACCACTTATGATTTGCTAGTCACGACCTAGCCAGAGGATGGCAGACAAGTGACGATAAACGAATTTCCAAAATTCCAAGGATATAGCGTGTATTTACTTTGTGCTATATTTAGATGCACTGAAAACTCTTTATGGCAAGTTTCCCATCACCCTTACCAACCCCGTTAAATTACCGCCGATCAATTTGAGCGAACTCGGAGTGTGCTTTAGTTCAGCGTCTTCACGCCAGGGGTCTCTTGACGCCTTGCATACCGCCACTCTTCATGACACATGTTTGGCTCAAAGGACGACCGGTATACTCTATTGACTAGTATTGCAGATCGCTGAGTTCTATTGCTACTTCTTGTCTCATTCGTTCCAGACGTTTTCCCGATCGTCGAAGCTGTTCATGAATATATAGTGACCAAGGCTGCAATCAATCGCACCTGACATTCCTTCCGTGAGCTCACGTGTGCGGCGGTTTCAAGCCTGACTTAAAGTACTCCAGGCGGTATTTCGCATATAGTGGCGTTAGTGATGCGGCAAACGGTTGTAAACCGAATTATCCGGTTGATTGAAACAAATCCGCTCCTCCTGCAATACCTAGAGGACCACGAGACACGCTACTCAACACTAACCATTTAAAACACGCACTGCCATTTGGGACTGGTGACAGTGAGCACACTGAGGAAGTACCACAAGGACTGAAGGACTCCTCAAAAAGGACTTTTTTAATTTATGACTCTAGTTGTCTGTCGATGGGAGGACTTTCCGGACAGATCTGAAGTTAAAGGAGTTCGTGTGCCCAATTGGCGATCGACCAAACCACAGGATCGCTTTGTTGCTTTAAGCGCATCTCATGGGGACAGACACCACAAAAACCTTTTCGTATTCCAAGATATCTGGCATTAGATGTACATTTCTTGATACACATTTTGGCGCTGCAACTTCAAAGGTAGGCCACACGTTATTGTGTTTGTTTTTACCTTTCACTTTGTCATGAAGATGTAAGTCCATTACTTACCAGATGAACTGCTTTTATCTAAAATGGCACTTATATACGTATCCATTTAGATAGGGTGGTGCCAACTCTAGGTACGAGCTATACATGAAATGCAATTGTATCAATGAATGACCTTTCAGGTAAACGCCTACGCTAACAATGACGCCTTTCTTATGCCTTTATAAAGACAGTTGATTTGAAAATAAGCTTGTTGGCAATGCGCCTAAAACACACACACACAAACATATATATATATATATATATATATATATATATATATATATATATATATATATATATATATATATATATATATATATATATATATATATATATATACATACATATATATATATATATATATATATATATATATATATATATATATATATATATATATATATATATATATATATATATATATATATATATATATACATATGTATGTATGTATGTATGTATGTATGTATGTGTGTTTAAGAGCTTCCTTATTGCCAGGGATGTAGATACTGTGGAGATGCAGCAGAGTACCAAACAATCACTAGATAGAATAGATCATGCCTATTGGTTTAAATAGGGTATATCAGTTAATTCACTGATGTTACCTGTGATGATGGTCTTACTGCCAGATCTACTGGCCTCCGCTTCATGCGGATCTTTGTCGATGTTATTAGTACGATGGTGACCGAAACTCTCTGTGTCATTTCTTCCAATGCTTATGACAGGTAGGCTGTCGTGAGTTCAGTCACGCTATTATCCTGCACCAGTGATCCATCATACGCCCTTTCACACATGGTTGATTATGCACCAAGGCTCATGTCATATATCACCCATACATCAAATAAACTGTACATAATCTCTGTTATAGCTTTAACATGTTTTACACGCGTCAAATGGGCATACGTATACAGGTGATACATTGCTAGTGTGGGGCCCTCAGCGGCTCAATGAATCATATGTACGAAAGCGTTTGACTTTAACAGCATTTCAAACAGAAACAACACACTTTTAGAAGGATAAACGTTAACGTCATGTCAAAGTACTTACTTACTGATGCAAACTAATGAAAGACTCAATTGCAACGAAATAATATTTTGTTATTGTGAACGTTTCTTCTTATCTCCATCAATGATACTTCCATACTACATTACATTATCATTGTGATTTGTATGAATCATGCTGTTGCTACTATTTTCATTATTAATCATTATTATTATTATTATTATCATTATTATAATTATTATTATTATTATTATTATTATTATTATTATTATTATTATTATTATTATAGAAGTAGTAGTAGTAGTAGTAGTAGTAGCAGTAGTAGTAGTAGTAGTAGTAGTAGTAGTAGTAGTAGTAGTAGTAGTAGTAGTAGTAGTAGTAGTAGTAGTAGTAGTAGTAGTAGTAGTAGATATAGTAGTAGCAGTAATAGTAGTAGTAGCAACATAGTAGCAGCAGCAACAGCAGGGCTATTATAGTATAAGAATGATGCAATTTGTTAAAGACGATACTCAATTAATTCAGGCAATCTGGCCATCCCTTATAAAGGTTCGGCGTGAATTGAAGTAAGTGCATAGTGATGAACAAACGCACTTACGCACTTACGCACTATTGATGATTATTTCAGTTCTGTGAATTGTTCACTTTAAGTGTGTTCCCGTGAAACGCAGGTATTGCATCTTTATGACTCGCTTGGTTTGGCATCTTTATACAACCAATACATTGAGTTTGACAGTAGACTAGACTAGACTAGGCTAGACACTCCGCACATCATTAAATAATTCAGCATTATTATCGGTAGCAGTTCTCAGGTTAGCGTGAAAGCATTGAACGATTTCTCGAAGGTATCTTCATCAAAATCATGATAAATCTGCTACAAAAGACACTCGCAAGTATTACCTTTTCCACATTTGTTTCATATGCATATTTGGCACCTTTTCGTTTTACACTGAATGAAAGTGAAACTACAAATGCGTAATGCGGATACATTTAGATCTGGTTATCAGTATAAGGCAAGCGCATTGGCACGTGATAAGCCATGCTTTAAGAAGGCCCATGGAATATGCATGTCATATTTGTAACTCACTTGCAGACCCTTTGTGCAGGTTACATGATAGACACTAGGGCATATTCGTTGTTTGTATGCTGACTGATGTGTTGCATATATCTTACAAATGTAACAACCCTTTGCCGATTTCCAATGACAAATGACCACATTTTGCTAATATGTTATGGCACTAAATGACCTTTGTGTGTCGATGTGCCTTTAAAATTATTCATTCATTCATTCCTATTTCCCTATATTTCCAAGTAGACTACGCCTGCGAGAGCGACATCTATCGTAAATGTATCAAATCAGTTCGATCGGGTTTCTTTTTTATTCTCAAAAGAGGATGGTTCAGGTCGTTTTACAAATACACATTGTTGTGAGGGGCTGTTTCTACTTCCTTCGCAACTGAACGACATCCTAGGAACTTTTTGATTTCTATCGTTGACCATAAAACTCGGAAGTATGTTTTATCGTCATTTCTTCTACCATAACGCAGCTAGGTTTATCAATCATCGAGATATTAGTTATTTCTATAGTCAATGAGTGCAGCAAGTATAATCCTACTAAGGTTGCACCTGAGTCAGTCATGCAATATAGCGGCAAATTAATATATAGGCTGAATAAATTAATATATAAAGGAATCTCAAAAATGATTGCTTGCAAAGATCAGGACGAATAGTTTGCACGCAGTCGAATTCGGATTGAAATTTCACTTATCATCACTATTTCGACCACCTAGGCTAAAACGTGACTCACTGTGACTATATGTATCGAGCGACTAGAGACCCTGTGGAAAACTAATGCCTAGCAGTAGGTGACTGGCAACTTTCTCACCGCGACGCACCTACATACTGGAATACAGACAGTGGTGGCACAGCTGCAAAGCATTGGCAGCGCTTTTAAGACCACTGCGCCAAATGAGCTAGCCCGACACACGGTCGATGGTTGCAAAAGGTCTCCATTTCCCGGCTCTATCATATTGCTGCTCAGAATATTTCCTGTCCGGATCAATGACTAAACGGCTAATTTGGCCAATACAATATATTGCAAAAAAAAAAGAAAATTGACTGGTCACCCTAGCACATAGGTACTCATCTAAGAATACTTAGCGAGAGCTAATCCAATTAATACCAACATATATATATATATATATATATATATATATATATATATATATATATATATATATATATATATATATATATATATATATATATATATATATATATATATATATATATATATATATATATATATATA
This sequence comes from Maea johnstoni, assembly GCA_963942565.1. Lineage (NCBI taxonomy): Eukaryota > Metazoa > Annelida > Polychaeta > Spionida > Magelonidae > Maea > Maea johnstoni. The sequence continues at coordinate 40,580,065 of OZ012692.1, read as the reverse complement.
TATATATTTATATATATATATATATATATATATATATATATATATATATATATATATATATATATATATATATATATATATATATATATATATATATATATATATATATATATATATATATATATATATATATATATATATATAACGTTTTTCAAAGAATTTTGCATCCTTGTGCTTTGGATGAAAGTAACTTTAGCATTGGAAGGGTTAAACACGTGTAATTTTGTCACATGCCGGTTTAGGCAAATGCAAAGTATGTAGCAACAATCTGCCGAAAATGGCTGAAGATTCCCATTCATCCACGGGAAAAAGTCTCTGTATATGTTTTCCATTTAATCAATGTCTGCCTAACAGTAAGTGATTGGCAACTTTCTAACATGCACTTACTAATTGGAATCCGGTCAGTGCTATGAATGTTATATATGTTTTCTTATTCTTAGTCTTTCGAATCTGTTTCTACCTGTATTTCTTTGCAAAATAAAGCAGTCTTCAAATGTGCGATATAGTACGACTCATAGCATCCACTTCTCTTAACTTGTCACTGGTTTTACAATTGTTGTAATTTTAAAAATGGGCTACTCGCTTGTCTAGCGAGGAGGGTATCGAGGAAGAAACTGTAGTACCGGGGGAAGCTCACTTTCTTTCTCTCTGTCATATTGCGGCTTAATCGTGACCAGCCTGTTTTAATGGGTAGAGGAAATTGCAGTACCCGTCGAACGCCAAATTCTAAACCCAATTCATCGCTAATCATCTCACATGTCCATACAAAATGATATCGCAGAATATTTGAAATGTGGCACCGGCAGAACTAAAGGGGCGCTGTGTAGTTGTACAACTTAAAAAAGTGGACTCTAGACGAAATATACATGGTTTGTTTATCCAATTTCTTTTAGGCAACAATAGAGAAAAAAACATTTTTTCGACCCGTTTACTATATTTCAATTTGTTTACAACAGTCTATATAATTTACCTTTACCTGACCTTTCATTTGAATCATTGTGTTCTTTAATGGAACATTTGACCAAGCTCCACTGCTTTATGTTCATTCTTCACAAACATTTATAATTGCAAACATGATGAAGACAATATTACAAAGTTAGGCAAAAGCCTATCGTATGCATTAGGGGGAATCCATAGTTGTGCCGTTCTGGTTATTCCAATATAAGTTATCGTTGACTAATATCTATATAGACAATGACTGAGTTTTAGAGCATGCACGTTAACGCCCTAGCAATCCCCTCTTATGACCATCTACATAGTAACACTCTACAGTTACATAACCCTGATTTAAGTGCTAGCATTTACATGGATGAATGTCAGAAGCCTAATGGTTCATGCTCTGATAACAATGAACACTACGAAGGGAGCAGTGATGATAATAACGACTTAAGGCGTAATTGATGAATAGAAAGATGAATAGCGTATTGACACTCTATGTTAATCCGGTGAGACAACTCGTATTTGAACAATGGGCTCTAATTGATAGAGTGGTATAGGGCGCCTACAATATCAGCCTACTAAGCAACCGAGGTGATGGATGGAGCTTACCCATCACATAGATAGTGACTCGTTGATACAATTGCACTAGGGATGCCGTTTGATAATGTGAATATACACACACACACACATATACATACATATATATATATATATATATATATATATATATATATATATATATATATATATATATATATATATATATATATATATATATATATATATATATATATATATATATATATAAAAATATATATATATATATATATGTATATATATATATATATATATATATATATATATATATATATATATATATATATATATATATATATATATATATACACTTGCATGCAAGAATAAATACATGCATGCATGCTTGCATACACGCATGCATACATATATACACACATGCATGCATACATACATACATACTCGTGTGTGTGTGTGTGTGTGTGTGTGTGTGTGTGTGATATTTTACTGTACACATCCTCGGTTTAGTTCATGCCCTTCTAGATTATAGCATTGCAGTAGGAACATCCTATTAGCACAAATCCGGATATTCTCCAAATCTGTGGTATCTGTTGAGGTTCAATACCGATATTTCCTTCTAATAGCCACATTCTCGTCCATTTATAAATGTAAGGACAGGCGTTATAATGGCATTACTGATTAATAATGTCATGGGTAGGGGACATTGGCCTTGCGGCTTTCGCAAGAGCTTGAGGACATTGCCATTTATAAACTTCATCTCATCTTAGAAATGAATAAATAAAACATTCGTTTTTCCTTTCATCTTTATATTCCATTGTTCTCACATGCAGTCCTTGGGAAAGAATAATTTGCTGAATGTTAGACGTCGATTTCTTTATCTACGAAGGGTGGTCCTCTTTTGAGAATTTATGAAGACATAGTGTATATTTATGAGTATGCTTGGTAGCGAGTGGTTTTAGATGCAGGGGCGGTGCGGGATCAACTTATCTCCATCACGAAATCTCCACCCTTTTACTGTTTATGGATATGATCCATTTTCGTATTATTCGGTTCTCTCATTCCTCCACTCCAGTATCTATCTAGACCAGATTGTCTTGAATTGGAAATAAATGTGGATATTAACTTGATCCTGAAATTAGGCTATACAGTCGACTCCCACCGGTACCTAATAGTGGATTGACATATAGTTGCCGTTGAGATCCATCGACCTTCCCTAAACCCCTGCAAAGACATGGAAACCTTAGCGGCCAACAGTAGGTCATTTTCTGTTTATTTTCTTTCACGGGGATACCATCACTTTCAGAATTGATGTAGCATAGCCAACACATTCAAACAAACTGTGATGTAGTCGCCGAAAATAACTTATCATATCTATCTTATATTAAGTGGGAGTTTATATATGTTATATCTTTGATAATGATATAGTCAATAAATACTTACTTAGTAATACTTACTTATTCATAATTTTCTCCTCCATCTGCAGCTAGGAGGACTCTGTCTAAATTCGACATAACAAGGTATAGCATGATAGGCATTTTGGGCGCCACCTATAGCTGGTCTTTTATATTAGTTAACTACCTTTATACACAACAGCTGAATTAGGCCAATTTTGATTGTTGAATTCGTCTATCGCTACTTTTGCTGCCATCGGAATGATAACTCGCTACGAACCAGGTAAGACGGGGAAAACAACCAACTATCCAAAGTCACTGACAAATGCTTTCTTGTACCACGGGTCGGAATTTGGAATTTCGATTTTCGACACTTTTCCCCCATATTGTGGCTACGTCGTGGCTAGCCAGTTGTCGGTGGTGTAAAGCTGGCCAGTGGTGAGAGATAGCGAGCAGTCATTTGCAAAGCGATGACTGCCAGTAGGCTACTAGGACCGGCCCTATCTGCGGCGAGTAGGGGTCGAATATAGGGGCAATAGTAGTTAGAGTCTCATAGCAGTCGAGGAGTATATTTGACTAACAACTATAGCTATCGGGGCACTCATTGAATGAAGCTAAAGGGGGATATTTAACCTGATCTGAGATCAGAAAACATGGCTACGGTACTACAGTTCATTTCTCATTTATCATGACCGGTATTGTACAATAGCCATATTAACAGCACAGGCATTGAATTCATGTGATAGTCGACGGGACGACTGCAAGTGCCTGGTTGTACAAACACCCATGGAAATCATGTCAAAAATTAAGCCAAACACACCAATGGCCTCCATGTCCGTAGCTTGCGAATCAATGCTATGCAACTGAAGCTACTGGTGTGAGGTCATCCATGCGTCCATGCCCAGAAACTATGTGGCAATGGGGCGTGCGGTAGTGTACTATGTCCGGTCTGCCCACGCATTTAGTGCACAAATTAAATGTTGGCACTTAAGTATCCAGACGTTGACATTGAATTGGTTCGTAAATAAGCAACCGGTCGTTAGCATAGATCTCCACGTCGTAGTCTAGATACAGATAACTGGCCACTACTGGGCAACGCTCCAATACTATTTGGCGAGCCGGCTAAGTCGAATTAAAGCGGCGTACCTGCTATACTACTCTGCCACTGCCGGATCATTGCACAAATAGTATTTGGCTAATGGACATAATTGATTTGGAGCACGTAAAGACATTTCATCCTCATATATTTGAAAAGGCACTACGAGCTGATTGCCCATTGCCTTTGAGTTGATACAATCACCATGGTAATTCTTAGATAATTCATTTAAAAGAGAAAGGGCTGATTCAAAACAACACGAGTACATGTAAATTCTATAACGCCATACCTCTCCAGTGTAACACAATACAATTTAACGTTTTGTATACCCAAAGTACGTCACGAAAGTTATCAAGGGTATACAATTAAACATAGAACATAAAGAACTGAACATAAATAATTTTTACAATTGATATCGATCGAGTGCTTAAAAACCATTATGTTTTTGCAATCTGTATGATTTTGTACAATTTCTACGTGCCGTCAATAAACATACACTACTACTACTACTACTACTACTACTACTACAATACATTATGAGGGGCACGTGACTTACAACAATGATGTGTACTGTTAGCCTCCTCACATATGGGCAAGATAGCTTACACTTTATTGCCTCGTCCGTCAGAGGGGGACGTAAAATGGCGGTCTCATGTGCAAGGAGAAGAATCCCCTGTGCATGTGAAAGAACCTATGTGATATTTCGATGAAGAGAACCCCGATCACATGGTCCCACTCCCCAATGTATACAGTGCGACAATACTCAACCAATGAGTGATGCACTCATAACGGAAGAAGAAGACACTGGGCAGAGTTTTGAGACTGAACACGAGGCGGTCAGTGTGGGGATTCTGCAGTCATTTACGACTGGCGTAACTGTGGGTGACCACGCCTCGCTCAATCCATGTACACTTTTCAAAATGAAAACATCGGTAATAAATGAAAAATTTGGGCTGGATGACGACAAAAGTAAGACTAACTCGTGAGAAGCCGGAGGAAAAGTGTTACCTGGGCAAAACTATAAAATAGTACTAAGATTTATAATCCAATAGACCAGATATAACATATGTTAGTCGGAACAGAGCCTTATTAACTAGAAAACGTTTTATAAGTTTTCAAGAGGATTTCATAACTTAAAAGAGCAGGTTCTAGTAGACCATGGAGTGTGCCTTTGACTTGGAAAGCCTCATGAGACCCAGGAGGACCTGATGACTCCATAGATTAGGAAAGGTACTAGGCAATGTTCTACCAGTAAATGTAATGTTAACACGGAGAGCCTAATTAGTACTGAGAGGATTCGACAATTAATAGATTAGGCCTTACAGTTAATAAGCACCGCTGCTATTCCAAAAACGTTGTTTGACATGACCGACGAGTGACTTTTTCGAATCATCATTTGCTCACAGCCGAGTAATTTACGACAAACAATATAGTCAAAAAACTTGCCAGGGGAAGATGTTGAGAGTTCAGCTCACTCGTATATCATTAGTTATTGTCAAATCGTCCTCAAATCCGCATAACGTGTTGAAAAGAATAGGAGGAACTTTGATCAGAATTTCTTTTCGAATGTTACACTTAACTCTGCAAATAATTTGCTGCACTTTTTAAAAACACGGCTATTGAAGCCCGTTTGAATGATATCATTGGTTTCAATATAGGATTTCCTCTTGAAAAGCCATCATATACAGTTATAAAAAACTGCACATCAAAAACTCATCTTCCACTCCTTTTCTGAATGCACGATCCCATGATAACCCATTGTTGACAGTCAAGCTGTCGCCCTACTGTTAGTCTATGCTAGACGAAACAGGACACTGATACTGTTGAAAGGTCAATGGGTACTTTGTGCCGAGAGGGGCGTTTGTGTATGTGGAAAGTATACATATGCTATCATAGTGCATGATTAAACCTAACTATTGGTATGTGCTCAGGCGGAATGCACCTATACAGGTAAGAGAATGTCATGTCACTGGATCAATTGCTAGTGATCGTGACATGGGGGGTAGGAGTTTCAATGTTCACAGCTCTATTCTTAACCCTTCCAATGCTGAGCCTACTTTCGTCCGAAGAACACGAACGCAAACATTTTTTAAAACCATATGAACCCTGTCATGTTGGTATTCATTGGATAGCTCTCGCCTAGTCCTCTGAGTACCCAATTTTTGCCAGGGTTTCAGTCATTTTTAGCTAACAGTATCATAAGGGTTAATGAAGTGGTGGCCGGGTATTTCAACCTTTTAGTTTTAGTAGTTACCTTTTCAGCCATACTGATCTAACTGAACCGTGTGCACTGATCCGTAATAAAGCAATGCCTTAGATACATGCACGGAACTGTTCCATACAGCAAGTAAAGAGTATGCACAATTGCATGCTTCAGTCACACGTTCAATGAATAATTAACTGCACATTCTTCTAGTGGTTATTAATGGCGTATCATCTATGTTTGCGGTTTAATCCTACCATACGAAACATGGGATATCTCTGCATGTAAAATTACAGTTGGCAGTTGAGAATTGGAATACATGCATTACAGCACTTAGTGCTAAGTGTGGAGGCTTTGTAGTTTAATATCATGCCTACAATTCCCTAGACATGTGATACGCTATAGGATCGAGTCTAGTGCTAAGTACGTTTTGAACTGCTAAATTGAGTACCTTTATGCATGGTACAACAGCGGAGATAGTGCACTTTTGCAAAACCTGACAGCCGCATGTCCCTTAGATATGCTTATGGACATCATCTCTCTTACTTGTATGCATAGATTAACCCTTCCAATGCTGAGGCTACTTTCGTCCAAAGGGCAAGTACGTTAATTTTTCTGAAAACCATCTTAACCCTGCCATGTTGTTATTTATTTGATAACTCTCGCTGAGTACTCTTAGAGGAGAACCCATTCGACAGGGTTTCAGTCATTTTTCTAGGAATTTGCATGTTTGCATTAGCCAAATTAGCCAGCAGCATCTAAGGGTTAAGCACTTTTCCACACATGGTCCAACTGCGTATATTGTGCACTATGCTATTCCCCTGTACCCTTATTCACCTTTATGGATACATGGGGACACCCCGGCACATCAAGCATCTTGGCATATCTTCAGTTCAGTGTGTTATCGGGAATATATGTCAGCTAAGAACACATTTGAACATGGTCTTCCTTATGAGGTATTACTCTACAAGTGTGGCCCATCCCATACGTGCGTTATTGTTATGTACTTAAATTTAGTTGTTGCTATATTATGTAAGAATATATACCGCTGATATTGAGCTTCTATCTTAAAGTCTAATTGGAAGCTTTCCCTGTGGTATGTGCTTAGTGAGTAAGAAGTGTCCTCTGTATTTGTGTGCTGTTGTACAGGTTGATGTAGTCAAAACACAGCAATACAAAGTAGCACCTAACGAGAGGTTGAGGGCTTGTAACTAATGGTATGCTGAACTTCAAGTGGTTTGAGGAGGTCGTTCAGTACTTTGTGATTTACAAGCTATAATGCATTGCGGCTACTTATTGAAATGCGCATAGCACAGCATTCGGACGGTTTGTCATTATTCCTGGTTGACATAGTTTTTAATCCGTGTACAGGGTTCACCGAAGAGATATTATATATGTTAATAACTGAATGGCCTCTCAGGAATAAAAAAAGAACACCAAAAATATTCGATATATATATATATATATATATATATATATATATATATATATATATATATATATATATATATATATATATATATATATATATATATATATATATATATATATATATATATATATATATATATATATATATATATATATAGAGAGAGAGAGAGAGAGAGAGAGAGAGAGAGAGAGAGAGAGAGAGAGAGAGAGAGAGAGAGATGATATGTATATACATGTACTCGGGTATGTTTGCCTATGCAGTGAGAAGGTGGTTATAAATGAGTCAAAAGCCAAACTGTATCGCTTTCAACAGCTATTCCCGTACACCTTTACTACTCACGAAATTACCCAATAACCTCGTACCTGCTAATTAGTTTCTTCGCGTACTCACTCCCACGCAGGTGTAGTCAATATACGCCATCTTATAGTGCATTCCTTATGGCCTTCACCTACTTTACCACCTTTTCTTTCCCACGTAAACTAGTTCATGGGCTTAACATATCAAGCACATTTATAGCTAAGAGTATTTACAAACAAAAAATAAAAGCACATTAACTTAAAAAAGTAAAGCACATATAGAATGGTAGAATTCAGTGACTCAGGGATCTGGAGGAAGGCAGTTTCTGACAATTGCTCAAGGAACCTTTACCTCAGATACATGTACTCCTCTGCCAGGTTCTTTATTGGAAAATATCTTAATCACTCTGATGATGGATTTGGACTAGGTTCCTATTGTATTATAGAGCAACCTTAACTTGAAAATAGTCTCTAATACAAGCATATTGTTACTTTGCTTAGCGCTTGAATGTAATACCCTCGACAGTATGCCCATAACAAGCTTAATTCACATAGTACTTTCACACAAGCTGTATTTCTACTCAAACGTGACTTTTGCCAAGTTACTTAAATTAGTTTCTTTGTGCACTTGAGCTTGGCTCAGTTCAATACTTAAACGTACACTTGAACACCTTTATGTGCGTTATGTTACAAAGCTCATTTTAGTGAACAATGGTATCGTTTCAATGAAATGCTGCATGATTAAAGCACTATGTTTCGACTTCTAGCCTGGCAACATGAAACCATTTACATAAGAAATCAACATTAATATGAATGGAATGATATTATGTTTGTCTGTTAAAGTTATGTGGAAACAAATCCTCAATCGTATTGATTATTATTGACACCGGACATTTTGTGTCACGAATTATTGCAACAAAGTCATGACTATTACAACTGTAAGTAGTACAAGAGCCATTAGGTTTACTGAGGTCTTTGTTTATACGCAATCACTGAAAATTTGATTACCCACATTTAAGCATAGCTAGTGTGTATATGCGTAGGAAATGTCTAATTCCCAAAGTCGTTTTATTGCGTGTACTGACAGCACTGATGTGAAATCACTAAGTGGATATATTGTTTACCCATTAATACCTTGCCCCCTTTGTTTGGGTGCTGGTGGTGACCCCATCAAAGGGTGCAACTTTTCAGGGATCACAAAAGCGCCGTCAATAACAAGACACCTTCACCGCCATTTGAAGTGTGTTCGCACATAATGGCCGCCAATTCATTGGCAACGTTACGCCGCATGGACAAAGATCATAGCCATTATGCATCCGGGCTACTGTCGTTAACATAACGCGTGCATTTTACCTACACCCGGTCTGGCCTTCATCGGAACACCAGGGGCAGTTATGACTGCCATAACTACCCCCATAATGCATTTTCGTCATGGGAATTATCTTACAGGGTGACGTGGGTAAGCCATTAAGGGTCACAGCAATATGACGCCATACTACCTGGCCCTATGGGCTAGACGGGAAACGGTTTACGTGATAACGCTATCCATAGGTAAAATACATGCTGAGCCACTTACTACCCACCACCCACTCTTACTTAAAACCGTCCAGAATTCTGGCTTTGCTGATTAGGTACAGTTTATCGAAAGTTTGACAAATATTGTTAATTCCATTAATGTATTGCATTTCTATGATATTTCTTTTTTTTTTTAATTAATCGGAACAGACTTTGATTTGAGGAATTATTTGATGGTGATTTCAATCAATATTCTATACCCTGAGATTTCAATAAGGGTATAGGCTTAATCTATATACCCTGGTAATTTTTGAATATGGAATACGGAATACAGACGACAATGACACTTATACCATTGAATAGGCCACATAGTTCACAAATACTGTTGAGGTTATCAATACAGGGTAGTTTGAAATGATTGCAGACCGTATAGAGAAGATATCTGCATGTGGTGTGTCACATCCGATTTTTAAGCTGTGTATGTGTGTGTGTGTGTTTGTATGTGTGTGTGAATAGGCGGGCAAAATAATGAAATAATGAAAGAAAATACATACATAAACATTAAACAGTATTTAGAGCAAGTAACAGTCATACAGACTTTGGAGCCGAGCTATCATTGATATCTTATGAAGTCAGCAATTGTAATGCAATCGCATACATATACCATACGTTTGCCATTTCAAAGCCACGTTATATTAAGCATGCCAGAAATACTCAATCATATACAAAACTGGGTTAATTGTCCTATATATTCATACCTAGTAGTTTTAAATAGTTTGTGGTGTTTTATATAGTAACGCTTTACTATTTTCATGACAAAGCTTAATGGGGTATGCATTATAGACTGTCTATGTGCATACATAACATGATCTAGACTGTTATTACGGTGGCCTCAAAGAGTGGGTAAATATTTGAATTTCCATACATATAACACACCTTACAAAGTTTAAGTACACTCGTCTCAGGCGAAAACTCTGGTGATGCATAAACAGCATGTTTTACACGGAAAACCTACACAATGGCATAGGTTGCTCCAAGTTACTATAAGCAAAAGTTACATATTCTAGAGTATGTGTTCCTCCAATTCCTATTTTTACATATTAAGTATTTCTTGTGTTCCTTATTGCATTTTGTTTTTGTTTATGCAAACTTCCCCTAGTAATCTGTTTGGTGGACATTGCGTATAACGAAGAATTCTGATACATCCCCTCTTTACTTTCAATGAGCTGCGTTAATTACAGTATGTCTGCTCTATATCTGATTTTTATTCGTCTTCTATTTTATATGTTTGTGCGTAATGTGTACATAATTGTACGTAATTTGCAAATCAACAAACTACTGCTGATAAAAGGCATTTTTTTAAAAGTTTAGTAAAACATATATGGCGACACAAATGCCATTAGTATTTTGATTTTTGAACATTAAATTAATAAAACAACACGAAAAATGATGTGTGTGATAATATGATGCGTTGATTGCACAGCTAGGTTATTCATATGCTTTAATTGCTTCTTGATACATCTTATCACATCCTTAAGGCTATTCCAGAAAGGTGGGACGGAATGAATCAAATTTCATACCCTCATGCGATGATTTTATTTTCATTTTTATGAACATCTATTTATTTCAAGTAGACAGAAAACAATGATTACAATTCTAAATGTTACACCCCTTTTCATGACTTTTAATTTTAATTGACGTCCCTTTTGATGATCTTTAATTGATTAACTTTTGGACCCCCAACCATATGTATTTCTCTTTGAAACACACAAAGCTACACGCAACACAATCGGTGTTTATCATTCAGACAATTCTAAGCTAAACCTACCCCTATGTTTATTTTTTCTTTACACAATCCACTCGCTATGACTTTTAGTAGCGTCTCCCCAACCTGCACTTCTAGGGGGCCATTGACCGCACCTCTGCCCCCCCCCCCCCCCCCCCCCCCCTTAGCGCTGGAATAGCCCTTACGGTAATTGTGAGCCATCCTTGGCGACAGTGACTATACTCTCGCTGATCATCATACTGATTAGAAGCATTTTATCGCCTCTCGACTATGAGCCAGATAGTAGCTAAGAACCTCGATCAGAATTTGTAATGGCTTATCTTACGGCCATCTTTATAAGCTTTTTGTTAAATTGAAAAGGATAATCAAAACACAATCAGCATTTTATACAATTAAGCCGTAGGGGGATTAGGCATAGAGAGCGGTCGTTGACTTTAATAAAATAACCTTCATTTCATTTTTGTGGTCTTTTGGATGGATTTGGTTATCATTAGTTTTGGCGTTTAAGTAGAACAAAAATCAGTAACTTAAATGAAATAACCTATATTTCATTTTTGTGATCTTTTGAGAGGATTTGATTATCATTAGTTTTGATGTTAAAGTTAAAGCATAAAAGACAGTTTTTGAGCAACTGCATGTAAATTGTACGAGAATTTGACATTCTAGACGAAGTGAATTTTAATTGCTTGGCGGAAATTTTAAAGATCATGTTCAGGGCAAATTTTTGATATACAATGAAACTTCTCCCTGTGAACACTCTCGATTGTGAACACACTGCCTAGATACCGTTTATAGTATATTTCATACTGAGAAATAATGCTGAGATGTGTGCAACCTCCTCCTAACGTGAATGCTGTTGTCCTGCTGGTCTTAACATATTTACATCTATATACATACACTTACATGTCTTTGGCGCAAAGTGTTAATGGGGATCGAATTATCTGTAACATGATTCAAAGTGGACGTTTCCAGTTTTCGTTTAGACATCCAATTACGTAATCGACTTCCCTGTGGTGTAGCATGTAAGAAGGAAGATGAAGGAATAGTAGTAGTAGTAGTAGTAGTAGTAGTAGTAGTAGTAGTAGTAGTAATGATAGTAGTAGCACTTATGAGAGCAGTATCAGAAGCAGCAGCAGTAACAACAACAACAGTATTAGCAGCAGTGGTACTGGTAGTAGTTGATGTAGTAGGAGTAGTATATTCATGACAGTATTTATCATGCTAATGAAATAGTGATGAATAACCTCATAGTAATGCTCATTTGTCAGAGTTAAACATGCCTGAAGTATACGACATTTACTGGATTTCGTATGGCTACTTTAAAGTAGCCCTTGTACTAGATCTAGTACACTATGAGGAAATTATCATCAGAGTAAGCCACTGATAATGTAGCTCAATGTACTTTCGCTGTAGAACTAGGACATAGTAAAGCGTGTTCTACATTTTACCACGGGGTGGCACTCTCCCTCGTATATATGGGAAAAAGTCGTGTCTTGTCCAAGGTCTTTTATTTTGATTGCTGGGCGCAAACTTTATCATGCTAATAAAGTAATGATGAATAACTTCATACTAATGATCATTTATCAGATTTATAGTTAAACATGCCTGAAATATACGACATTCATCATGCACCACTGGATTTCGTATGACTATTTCAAAAGTAGCCTGTGTACTAGTACACTATGAGGAAATTATCCACAGCCACTGATAATGTAGCTCAATGTGTCCTCGCTGTAGAACTAGGACGTGGTAAAACGTGTTCTACATTTTACCACGGGGTGGCACTCTCCCTCCTATATATGGGAAAAAGTCGTGTCTTGTCCAAGGTCTTTTATTTGATTATGGTAGGCCAGAGACTCACTTAACCCTTGAAAAGGGATACTAAACAGGTTAGCCTCCCCTACTGTGCTGACAGCATTGTGCGAGCTGATTGAGATTGATTTTATTGAGCAAGAGAATGTTGTCGAGCTCGTGTGAGAGGCATAAAAAGCAAGGCAGAACACGCTGTCTTTACATGTACTGTACGAGAAAGACTCTCGTCACTCCTGGCTTTTTTATCAGTCGTTTTCTCATCTTCCCTACTTTCACTTACGTTTCGTTCTGTAAGTCTGTTGTGTACTCGGGTTCTGTTACATGCTGAACTGGGTTCAGCTTATCATGCTATCAGTTGTTAGTGCAAAGAGCTAAACACGAAACAATGCATATATATATATATATATATATATATATATATATATATATATATATATATATATATATATATATATATATATATATATATATATATATATATATATATATATTTACATATCCAGATGCTCTAATGATGGTGCTGACAACCGTGTATACCTTAGCCTGTTGCTAATCAGATGGAAACCAGAGTAAGCAATGTTGAAGACAAAATGTGTAGTGTCGAAGAAATTAGCTAGGAGGTCCTTGACATGAGAGATACAATTTAATCGTCCCTATCAAGTGCAAACCTGGAGGCATATGGGCCCAGACGAAGCAACATAATCATTCTTTTGCAGCAATGTTCGGAAGAACCAACGCTGGCATTAATACCTTTAAGAACCTTTGTGAAGACAAATGAAGCTTGGGAAAGAATGGTCCGGAAATGTAGCACTTAATGATGCCTACAGAATCCCCCTAAAGGGAGAGGGGAGGAATGGTCCCCCTTTATTAGCTTGTCACATGGTAGAACAATGGGATGATTCTTCAAAGCCATCCCGGGACACTGGAATAGTAGACAGGAATGACCTTGCCCCATGCTAAAAGGACACAGTAAACTTTCTTATCAGATATTCATCAATAAAGCTATAAGACGTCCCAACTAATTTTCAGACCAGACTCAGGGATACGCCATTAAAGGTTTAGATAGAGCTTAGTAGACCTAATGAAGATAATAAACGGGAAGCCTGGATATAAGTGGACAATATAAGACTGAACCACTACTAGGTTAGTTACCATAATATTTAACACATACTGGCCTTGAGCTATCATGACTAGGTATCTACCTTGCACTTACCTTAAACCTCCATAAGTGACAATGACAAAATACCTACCAAAACGTAAATTATGTTACTAGTATGATATCATAACTCACTGACTATGTACAACCCGTTAAATCAAAATCAGCGTATCAGTGTTTGTTGAGTTTCTATTTTGATAATTCAAATGATAATTAATTGAATATATCTACTAAAAATTGTTACTTTCTTGAAGAGCATAGTACGGCAAGATAACTAAACCAACATTGCATGTGAAGTAGGGCTATGGCATGATTTGAATTCCTCAGTCTGGGTAAGTAGTTGAACATATCTACTCAAAGTTGTTACTTTCTTTAAAAGCATTGAACGGCAAGATGGCTAACCCGGCCTCACATACATGTGAGGTAGGGCTATGCCATGATTTGAATGTCTCAGTCGTGATAAGCATTTTAACATATCTACTTAAAAGTCTTACTTTCTTGAAAAGCATTGAACGCCAAATTGGCTAAACCAGCCTTACATGTGAAGTACAGTAGGGCTATGCTATGATTTGAATTCCCCAGTAGTCTTGCGAGAAACAGAGTGCACTCGAGTAACTGATAGGCGACTCTCGGGCCGGGGGCTGCAACAGTTGGCTGACCAAAGTTATGAGCAAATGACACTTAATCTATAGCAGAATCAACCGACCTTGGCATCGGTGTTGCCCATAAGTCCCAAAAGGCATGAGCCATTGGATACTATTGATCCGCAATTGAGCCCTGTTTACCAGTTACACAGCATTGTTGACACTGAGTGCTGTCCTACTGGAGTAAAATGCCAAGATATGCAATCGCAAGAATTGCTGGCAGGACTCGTAAAATAGCCCCAGGGCTGCCTAAGGGCTAGCCACGAGACCCTCTTAGGAGTAAGGCATAGCTGTGATAGCCCCGTCTCTGGAATTGACTACTTCCAAGATAATTGGCCACAAACAACATGGGGCTTTCTGCCGAGCTCTTAGACCTTTTCCTTTGGGCTGGCTTAACCTCCGTTTATCCCACTGCGAGCAGAGAGATCGGCTAGTGATGTGTCTCAATTGGATCCCTTCCTAATCCTTGCAATCAACCGAGTAGCGCAGCTCACCTACCGGGGTGCGGCGATGAAGGAGGGGTACATGCTCCATTACTGTAAGGGATGTGCCTCTGCCATCTATATTACACGTACTAAGATATAATAGTTTAGCATGACAAACAATATTGCAGAAATAAGTGGCCATTAGCAATGCTTCAAAACTCCACAAATACTTTTCTAAGGAATTTGAACTTTTGATATCAACATCTTTTTGCCATTCTTGGTGTGTCCTGATGGCGTGTTCTATAAGGCGTTGCCACTGACTTCTAGCCTTTTTCTCACCTCCTCCCGGCTTCGAACACCGGCCGGGGCATGCGAGAAAGGTATCAGTGACTTGGGGTTAGGCCTTGGTGTTCGCCTGGTACTCTGGTTTCCTCCACCACTTACAACTAGCTCGTCACGACTAAGCCGCAATACAGCAGAAAAAGTGACGTAAAATCGAAATTCCAAATCCCAAATGCCATTCTTGGATTTAATCCTGACGAGTTAGTATATAATGGAAGGAAACGTCATATAGCCGGATAAACCTTTAACTGGCAGCATTATAACAGTCATCATCACACGGGACTAGAACCAGACGTATTCATTTGACAGAGCAAGCACCTCGTTGGACCACTTGGCCATGGAGGCAGAACTTTCTTTACACTCCCGTTTTATATTAATCAGGAATGAAATAAACTAACATGGCATAATAATTTGAACTTTTGTGATAAGTCATTTTACTGCCATCTTAGAAGAATTCATGACTATGCAGGTATAAGTCAAATCAGGGGGAATCCCTCACGTGCTTTATGTTGGATTGAGCTCCATACATTTGCATTGACAAGGGATAATGCACCAAGTCGTAAGGCGTTATACCGCTAGGCACAAGAGGGATGTATGTGTGTATGTATGTATGTATGTATGTATGTATGTATGTATGTATGTATGTATGTATGTATGTATGTATGTATGTGTGCGCGTGTGTGTGTGTGTATTTATATATGTACTAGTATGTATGCATGTAAGTATGTATGAATATATGGGTGTATGTATGCATGCATGCATGCATGCGTGTATGTATACATGTTTGTATATATGTAAGTATGTATGTATGTGTGTATGTATGTGTGTATGTTTGTATGTATGCATACATGTATTTAGGTAAGTATGTATGTATGTTGATATGTATGTATGTATGTAAGTATGTTGGTATGTGTGTATGTATATTTGTATGTATGTATATATGTATGTATGTATATATGTATGTATGTATGTATGTTTGTATATATGTATGCATGTGTGTGTGTATGTATGTATGTATGTTTATAGTAAGTAATATCCTCAATCTCAGTAAAACTTTCATACCTGTATAGGCGTTAAGGGGCGCCCCTTTCCTGCACACTTAGCGAGTTCTCTACATGCATGTCGCTAAAACTGGCGACTGCTCTACATGGAAGGGCAATAGACTATTTGCGAGCTCTGGCATTTCCCTAAGCTGCGTATCCAGACATAATCTTGCCATCTTATATCAAGGATATTACTTCGACATTTTATCACATTGCGGCCTACTTCATTTATCAGTGTGAATCATAAGAGATCATTGAGATACCACTCAAATAGAAATACGAATTTTAAGGAAATTGGCCGGGCAATCCTGCGAACTCACTGTTATGAAGTAATTGTCCCGTACAAATAAGCTCGCCGCTAGTGCGTATTTCACCGCATGATCCAGAATCAGTTAGTTTCGTAATTGCGTTGCATTCGATTAATGCACACTTTTGGTCCAAAAATATCATAATTCTCTTGTTTTCTATAGACTGTCTAATAATAAGGCCACCCCCGTGAGCAGTTTCTCTAAGTGTTGTACTGTTATTTGCGTTTTAGGTAAAAGGAAGCTATTTATGTGTTTATTTTCTTTTATAGTGAACATGCATAACACGAACCTAAAGTTTACTAATACCTTGGCATTTTCGAAGGTGATTGCTACCATTTTCTTTGAAAAATGAAACTGTTGCAGTTGTTTGAATATAACTATGAAACTAAAGTGCCTCAAGCTAAAAGGAGGCGAGTTTGAGTACATATATTTAAAGGTTTCTGGCAGTCCATGTGCTTCCCCAGACAAAATAACTGTAAACGATTCTAGTAGACAAATGGGACATTTATTTATCGAACCAATTTCGAAATCGCTTCTAGTTTCTATCTGGTGGTGGGATGACCTTACTGTTGAAGGTGACGTTAAGGCTAACCCTCCCTTCCCCTTCCCTGGTAGTCAGGCAATTATAGACTTGTGATTGGTGGAAGGAAGCTAACCGTTGGTCATTCTAAATAGGCTCTTTTAAGGGGATGTATATAATATCCCTCGAAGGTTGATCGGCTTCGCCTCATAACACGTAGGGAATGGCCAGAGTACATCACAGCTTACTTTAGCTATATCCATCACTTGTATGGCTGTGGGCTTTGCATTTTATCTGATTGATTTAGCGCAATTATCATAAAAACGGGACGAATCGTAATTAAAAATTGCCACATTTTCTAAAATTGAAAGCCACAAATAAATAGGATGCTGCAACATGTGATGAAATATGTTTATTGCATTACAGTAATCACATGCTAACAGGATTTATGCTACGGGAATATGCCATCTCTGAAATACCTTTGTGCTTTATGATCGGATTCGGAGTGAATATGAAATTAAATTAAAGTGTAGTCAGTTAATGTGTGTTTAAGTGTGAAAAAACAGGAAAGTTCCATTACACTCAGTTTCCACAGAAACATAATAACACAGCAGTTCTTACGTAGGTCTAATCGATTGGTAGGGTAAGGAACACATTTTTGTCATTCAAGGCACCAGTTAGTCACTATATTCCAGTGATGCCGATTGAACGCTCATAGGCTGTCGGTGATATGTCATTTAGTTTGCCGATTACTACTTTTACTGCTGATGCTACTCCCCTCCTCCTCCTCCTCCTCCTCCGCCTCGTCGTCCTCCCCCCACTCCTCCTCCTCCTCCTCCTACTGCTACAACAACTACTACTACTACTACTACTACTACTACTACTACTACTACTACTACTACTACTACTACTACTACTACTGGTGATGATGGTGGTGATGATGATGTTGATAACAACAATAATAATGATAATAATAATAATAATGATAATAATAATAATAATGATAATAATAATAATAATAATAATAATAATAATAATAATAATAATAATAATAACAATGATAGTTATGATTATAATGAAAATAATAATGATAATGATAATGACGATGATGATGATGATATTCATAACAATGATATTAATATCAATAAAGATAACAAGAAAATAATAATATTAATAATAATAATAATTATAATAATAATAATGATGATGATGATGATGATGATAATAATAATAATAAAAAAAATAAAAATAATAATAATAATAATAATAATAATGATGATAATAATAATGATAATAATAATAACAATAATGTTTTGAAGGGTGGCCCTGGATAATACAAAGTACATGTTATAAGAGAAATATGGAAACCCCGGCCATAGTGTTTTCACTTTCATTTCCACCTGGGCTGCAAAAGTAACCTTGTGCAATTCCTGATGATGAGTCATGCAGTAGCTGATCCCTACCCTTTATTGCGTAGCTCGATTATGCTTCGACACATCCCAGCTGTTGAGTACTATATCATTCCATTCAAAACTAATTACGCTTTTGGACAGAGCTCCATTTCGCGGCCTATCTGAGCAGCTGATAAAGCAAACTAATAGTGGAAAGATGAGGGAGCGGCCAAGTAGACATATCGATCCGCCACAAAGAGGACAATTCAAATATTGACTTGCATGCCAACTAGAGTTGATATCATCTGAAGGTTTGCATTGTAGTGCGTGAGGGGGGTATATAGTATGTGTCAATCATACGTAACTTTTTTCTGATTAGAAGATTGACAATTAACGTAATCAGTTCTTCAATCCCGCCATCTTGATGCCGATGAAATGAACTACAATGTGGTATATATTATCAGTTAAATCTGCCGTACATAGGTCGATTATCCTTGCGTGCATTCTATTAAAATGTTCCATTAATACCAAGTGATTATATTGTAAATAGATATCCTGATATCACTTTCTACGCAGTCAAATATTGACCCTAGGCCCTCTAAGACACAGTTTCAATCACACCTGGCCAATTAAGCTTTAGTCGACGACTTTCCTACTTGGTGGTAGCGCTTGGCCAGAGTGACGCTGACAAATTTCTTTCTCATATTAACTCTGATTTGTTTGAATTTCCTAATGATTTTCGAGCAATGTTATGTTTATTGAATATACTTATATATGAAAGTTATGATATAAGTATTCCTGGCTGTTCCCAGGAGGGCATGATATGGTTTTGGTTCAGACTCTCAGCCCTATGCCAAAAACCGATAGGGCTAGATGATGCAGTCAACAAGTTTTCAATAGTGACACGCTAGTTTTAATGTTGGATGAGGACTGAGTACTTGGCCTTAAATATATGAAATTTTCGCTTTCCTTTCAATACTAGTATGTCAGAGAAAAATTGCAAGTACACCCATATGTGCACTGCAGGGCATACATTTTATCCTTAGCGCGGTATTCACAGATTAATCACTATTAGTATACATGCTCTTTACCACGGTCAATGACTTTAAAGGGGCCAAAGAAAACTCCAAAGATGTCTGCTTAGAGTGCTTAAACAACGAACAATTACATGACATGCAGATTCTTGTTCGTTGTCTAAGCATCTGAGATAATCCCAAGATGTTAATTTCATCATAAAACATACGTTTCTATGCTTTGACACATTTGAAAGAGGGGATATGGTCCTTGTTACATAAACATACCTCGAATTTGGAATTTCGTTTATTCTTTGTGAATATGAGAATCCGGAGAAAAATACCGTCTGTTCGCAGTTCACTGATAACTTTCTCACATGCCACGAGCAGGACTCGAAGCCATACACTGTGAGGGGCAGCGAGCAGTCACTAGGCCACTCGGCTATCAGGGTGGGCCGTTGGGTAGTGAAGCCTACTCACTCACTTCATGGTTATTACACTAAAAGAGAGACCTTACCACTATCAGACTCAGTTATATCCTTCTATGTAATGATATCCGTTATATATCGTTATGTCTGCATTTATCTTCCTTTTCCATCCCAATATCAATCCTCCAATACGCACGCGGTAATTATTAGCTGAAGTGTAATTTAGCCAATTTAGCCAGCTGATAGTGTGGAAGATTGCCTTAGTGCGCTGGAGAGTAATATTGATTTGATTTAGATTCATCATAATTGTATTTTTGCAGTGAGTTTTAAATCAGTAAACTAGACTTTAAACTCTTAGTACCTCTTAGAATCTTATTTTTTCAAAAGTCTTTAATACCTTATGAGAATAGCTTCCCTATATTGGTCTCAACAAGGGTCTATGGTGCTTAAGGCCATGCTAACTTAGATTTGTGAACCATTGGCTTCTCCAAGTCTAATAGAATTTTGTCAAACTGCGCACTTGCCTTGAATATTGCATATTGCACTTAGTATGTTTTTGCACCGCATACCTAAAACATACTTTTACAACTAAACATGTGTTTCTAGACTGTACCCATTCATGGTAAAACATGGAAATTACTACCCAGAAATGCATATTTTCATCGCATCGATTATGACACATAATCCAGGTCATCAAGTATATGAAGCAAACGCCCTGACCAATTTGATCATCAACAATGGGGGTATTAGATAAAATACCACAGGGCATTGCACACTTACTTGAGACAACTAACCTATCTTTCAGTAATCAAAAATGTATGCCATCTCAGGAGAGCGGTGAAATATGTAAGCTTTGTTGATAACACTCAGCCATGTCTCTCGTGGTTATTGGTTGGATACTCAGCTATGATTAAGGACGTCGTTTCCCGAACACGCTACTCATATCATATCATGTTAAACAAAGGCATTAGTCAAAAGCATTGTTTTAGTACACAACCCTGGCGCGCCAAAGCACATCAACGCAATTTCCCCACTTAACTCCTTTATTGACTAGATTAAATATCGATCTATGATAACCCGTCCAAATGATACATCTCCACTCCAACGAGCCATGGGTCTCTGGCAGACATCATGCTGGTTTAGGGTTCCCATTCGGATTGTTATTTAGATGTGATCGGCTTTTGGTGGCAGAGTTTGCGGCAGTTAATATAATTGCTGTCGTGTTCTCTCGCTAATACCATTCGGCTTATGGAAGTTTATTGCTTATGTTAATGTACAGACCGAAATCCCTGCTCTTTAGTGTTTGCGATGGTTGTTATGTATAGCTGATTAGAGATATAATATAATTGCAAAACTCAGCCGTTTCTGTATGTCTACAGATCAAGTTTGTTATTATACGTACATACAACCAATCTCCGAAGCTTAACTCGCCACATGGCTCTCCATCGCTAACTCAATCACTATTATAGCATGATGAAAGAAGAAACAATAAACTTGAAACAATAAACTTGAAACAATAAACTTACTCCACTTTCACAAACTGCTCTGATACTCGCTTCAGCAACCATGGGGTCAATGAGTGCATGCAGGAATCAATATCCTGTGTTGCATAGAATTTATCAGGCCATCTATGTATTTGAGTATTTCATTTAACTAAATACACTATTTTTTAATCACATCAACTTTATTGCATCACTAAAATCTCTGTCTATTTCTTTAAAAATGGTTTTAAAACTCTGAAGTGGAGAGTAAAATTCTAAAATCTCAACCCGGTCCTAGGACCGGGTTCGCGACCCGGATCAGTCTGCAGCATTGTAGTCAGTAATGAGCAGCTTTTTCTATGCCACAATGCTATAATGGGTAACTAATGACTATTACAAATTTATGACTATTTCACGTTCTTCGTACCTGGTCACATGTTTGATTATTCAGGGAATCCTATGTATCAACATAGCATGATGTAAATGTCTTTCTATCTATAACCAGGATATTTTTTTCACGACATATCACATTCTGTGTGGGGGATGACAGCTTTGCCCTAACCCTAACCTCTCATAAGAATCTTGCATGATACACACTGTTTGCCAATCTCATATTTCTAGAGTGTGTCGCGACAATAAATCTACCCGTTAGTCTCTTCACCACAAACCAATATTCTCCTTTAGAAAATCCACGCAACAACCTGTCTCTCAACTGTGCAGTCAAAGTAAAACTTGTAATAAGTAAATTCAAAAGGGGACCAGGAATTTGGAAGCTGAATAACTCTTTATCATTGAATGACGAATTTACATCTGAAATTAGAAAGGAAATCAATTTGATAATTGCCACTCATGCCTGCACACCATACCATCCAGATTGTATTCAAACTCAAAATTATGAACAAATTTTACTGATAATAGACATTGCATTATTTTGGAAGGTGCACAGGTAAGGGGTAAAATAATCAGATTCTCAACCAAAGAAGTGGGCAGACGTTCATACTGAAAAATCTTCAATAAACAACATTTGGATTAAAGAGGAGGAAGTTATTCTGAGCGCATATGATGTCAAAAGTCTTATTGAATTAGAGATTTTAAAGAATGAAATTCAAGTTTTAAGAGACCTAAAGCTGAAAGGGTTTTTGATTAGGTCTAAAGCTCAGCTAGTCAAGGAGGGAGAGAAACCAACACTCTTCTTCTTAAATTTTGAAATTAAAAACTATTTACCTAAAAGTATTAGGGAATTAGATATAAAAAAGCGTTCTGTCAAGGGATAACTATTTTGCCCTAACCCTAACCTCTCATGAGAATCTTGCATGATTCATCCTCTTTGGCAATCTCATATTTCTACAGTGTGTCGCAACAATAAATCTACTCGTTGGTCACTCCACTATGAACCAATATTCTTGTTTCGAAAAGCTCACCATACACGGAACAAACATCTCGGACACCAGTTACAACTAGCTAGTCACGTCGAATAGCCGCAATATAGCAGAAAAAGTGGCAAAAACCCAAAGTTCAGAAATTTCAAATTCTATTTATCTTGGACACCCAGTTATTGTTCTAACTGGGAAAGTAGGCCCAGTAAATAAACATCTTAAGTTAATTTCATGAGTAGTCGGGGGCAAGTTGGGCTGGTAAGTAGGATGTTGGCAAGTGAGTTTGAAGATTTTACAGGACAAGTGAATGGAATGAAACAAAATGAAAAATTTCATTTTCGTCTTTTTTTCTCCCAATTTAGGCTACATCGTGTTTATTTGAAGCTGATCTTGCTTAATCCGTAGCCAATTGCTCTGCTGAAGTAAAACCTGGGTGCAAAACCACCGTTGAACCATTCAGCCCTGGAGGCAGCTCCTTCGAACAATGGATTATTTTTTTATTTCCTTATGTGTTTGGTGGAAGCAGGTTGCATAGCACACGCATTTACTAGAATCGAAAATGATACTAAAATGAAAGTCTGTTAATCTAATTCTTTGTTAAATTTCAAAAGATGATAAACGCTTTTATTTTCTGCCTGCAATCAAAAACCTATCTATCAACCAACACATGTCTAAATGCCTTCGTGGTTCCAGCTGCAGACGTAGTAAATTAACAACGGCGGCCCACCAACTCGAATTTATAGTATCTACAATTTAAACAGAATGATTGATTTCCGATTCTGTGTCGATGAGTGGACAATAGAGACGAAAGAACGGAGAGATGACTTATCGGAATGCCATTTTGAAACGCAATTCCTATAGCATGGCATTGCTGGTTGTCGCATTGAATTCATTGAAAGTACGTTTTTATTGACGTATCCTATACTTAATTTCATTCAGAAATGAAAGCAGGAAAAGCATAGAGTTAATTAGGTGCAAGTACTTTCTAACATCTGGAGGTTACGCATACATAGGGACATACTAAATCATATGGCATCCATTTCTCCGTTCTATGTATTTGTAAGTGTTGATTTTCTGCATGAGATATTGTTAAAGCCTCTGAATTTTAATAAACTTATGGCTTTGTAAATGGCAAAACAGCATATAAACGAACTAGAAGTAAGTATAGTACATATGTACAACTAGTGTTACTACTACTACTACTACTACTACTACTACTACTACTACTACTACTACTACTACTACTACTACTACGTCTTTCCATTAAAGGTAGCTTAAGGTGTTAGCCTCTTAGATTTAGTCTTTCCTCTACCCTGTTTTTATTTGACAATTCACTCTATACAAAGTGTATATTGTCGGGAGGTCTTCGCACGAGGAATACATTGAGCTTCGCATGAGTGCCCTCCATACAGGGTGCAAGATTTCTATGGATAAAATAAACTAAATGGTAAAGGTTTTCGAACGGATGTTTTATCAACATCTATATACCGGGGACTTTCAAACTTCGCAAATGTGGGAAAAGTGCAATTGGGAGTGAAAGGTTATCACATAAATTTTCACCAGGTGCAAATTGTATTCCTGTTCCTATCGGATCTTTTGGTCAAAAATAAGAAATATATGCATTTTTCAATTTTAAGATTTCATAAACTTTAAAAAAGTCAGAGTTCGAAAAAACTTGTGACACTCTTCTTTCCGAAGTTTTCTTAACTATAGATAATCCAGACCTCCTGCAAATCTGTCAGCATTTGTTTCCAAAAAATCCATGTTCGAAGTGTCCTTGTTTTGTTAAAATTCGATATAGAATACTTGTTATAAGTCAAGCCACTGCATGGAGCTGCTATAATAGTTGGTTACTCTGCCCAGTGATGGCCAAGACAGTTGATTTGTAGTCGGTTGGCTTGCATTATTAGGAAAAGAGTAGGTTGATTCCATGATAAGTGTATCAAATTTCTCTTCTATAGTACTGTATGTTTACAACTATGCAACTATGGAGTAATACATTATACAGAAAGGGTGTAGGTGCTAGATGAGTAAAGATCTCACAATGACCCCACATTAACAAAACAATCCAATAAGCCACTTTAACCCTTCCAATGCTGAGGCTTCTTTCGTCCAAAGCACAAGGACGCAAAGATTCTTGAAGACCTTCTAAACCATGTCATGGTGGTATTCATAGGATAGCTCTCATCAAGCACTCCCAGTGAGTACCCATATTCCAGGGTTTCAGCTATTAGTAAGGGGTTTTGCATCATTTTTATTGGACAAATTAGCCACCAGCAGCATAAAGGTTAAACTATGCACATGTGATTGTATGTTACATCACAGACGTCTGAACATCACGTGGCTGGTATCGATCTGCAAAATGTGATAGCCCATGTACTGCCATGAATAACCACGCACTCAATGGGCGTGTGGCATGGGTATCGTATGCTAGCATGGACGGTACAGGTCATGGATCAAGATATACTTAACACCTACATGAATCTCATCACTGTTGTTCATATGACGCATTGAGATGATTTTGCACCTCCCAGTAGAGTCATGAACATACTATGCAACATCAATACTGTACCGTTTACCTGACACCCTACATGTGCAATCTCGATATATAACCTTTAACTGCACTTCACAATGTGCACAGTTACAATGAATGTGTACTGGAACATGATTAAATTGTAAGTTTGCTTATAGGAATAGTGCTTGCGAAATTTGGGTAGTCTTATTAGTATAGGCATGTTTACCATTTTTGCAAATAATCAGTTTTGATTTTATTTTGTAAAGTTTCACTGCATTTAAACAAAATACAAAACAATCATATATACCCATATTCGCCAATATTGTATCCTTCATACCAGCTTGATTTTTGTATTCTGAAATATTCTAATTTTTGAGGCATACTAAGTATGGGTACAGTAGGAAACACTTGAAGTACTTCCCCAACCCCCCTCCAGCCTGCAATGCAGGGACGTACCATCTCAACAATCACCATCCATTTGAGACTATATCAAGGAAAGAGTTATTCATTGTACAACTTATTTAAATGGCTATAGCTAGAGAGAAAGTGGTATCATTGGTTTTATACCAGCGGGGCTTGGTTTCAAATAATAGGAACGATAGGCCAGGTGCACACGATGTAAACTTGAAATACAAAACAGCAACAGTATTGTGGAATATGTCGAATTGAATACTGTTTCGACCTTGTATGCAGAGGATAGTAAAATAAAAAAAAACTGTCAGCGTCATAACTTGACAAATACGTACGACGTACGATGCAATGTGTTCTGAAACTGGCAGTAATTTTACTCGCCGTTACTAGTTTAACCAGCTGCATACGTTAATATGCCTCAGTAATGAATGAGAGTATTCTTCGAAAAAAATAAGGTAACGTGTCACAATGTAAGTGCACCTGCTGTTTGGTCATTTTTCGTTATTTTCACGCTCGATTATCTTGGACACTTTTCATCCTTTAGACGATTTGAATGGTAATGTATATTTATTGACTCGTAAATCAAATTACAAAAACACATATTCCAGTATGGGTGTTGGTTTAATAACGGTACAAAAAATGAGTATAGATATAAATGATACAAAAAGTGAACAGAAAAAATTAACTTATATACAGATACAGCATTCACTGCGATAGAGTAGATAGTTTACGCAGGAACTTACATGACTAGAAAATGCTGTATGGTTATATCTTTCTCATAATTAAGGATGAGATACGGAGCTGCGTCTGTGACACAACAATTTGGGAGGTAGAATTCACAGGGTATCAGGAGAAGGCCCTACGGTAGGATAACATAAATGCATTATTCGCTATTACCTTAAAAATATTCTGGATGCAGTATCCACAAAGAAATATGCACCCTGTGGCATGGGTGCGCATATATTGCATTAATTTCTAATATTAGGCAATGGTTACAGGGATCACCTTATCAGAGCTCCGCATAACTGCATTGCTATTACAGAATATATCTTAAAAATTGTACACAAGACAAGCAATACACAGGTTTGCATACAGATACTCATATGGCTAGAGATCCTGCAGCACTTCAATCATGCTTAAAGCTGAGGTACCATACTACTTCTGTCTCTCTATGATGTGTAGGGTAGTAAACATAGGGATACGGAAAGGTAGCATTGGCGGTACAAAATTCAAATAATTTTCACTATTTACAAAAATGGGTGGTGATAAGCTTCACCACTATAAAAAGACATAGACAGATGGGTCGTGCCAGTAGAAGTATTGAAGTATGAATGGGGTAATATGAAGTATACTCTCCCCATCATAGTTCCATATCTCTACTTAGCCATTGAAAAATATTCCTGTATCTATACACCACAAATACATTAGTCGGTGTAGCTTACGCCACTAGGTCCTTCAGGGGAATTTCAACCTACTCCTTCCCTGTTTTTTATGACATATGTGTACATTCGGTGTATGTGTTGAGCAATCACCCTACATGTATCATATATCATAATAGGTGGGCACCTTGTTGGCATCTTTCCAAGTAAGAAACTGAGGGTACTCTCCAAAGGTAATAGCAATTTAATTCCATACCTGACTTCTAATTCATTTAATTCATTAAACATGTCGTTGCGCATCACAGTTAGGCCAGGGCAATATAATATGATGTGTTTCACATCTTCTATAGAATGTGTCTGACATAAATCGCAGTATGGGCGTTTAAATGGGTCGTTTTTGAAGAGGTAGTTATCTGATTTCAACTTGCTTGACATAGTCACCAGTTTAACCATTGTCTCAACACATTTCATTTTGTCATGTGACATATCCCCAATATGCCACCAGATCAACATTTGTACATTCTCTTGTATTGCATTAATATGTTTAGCAACTTTAAAAAGGCTGGCTCTTATCTTCCAGTCCCTGTTCTCTAGATGCCAGGCTCTTGACCATACCATGTTACTCCATTGTCGTTTGCTGTACATTCTGGTGCTTTGCACCATGTCATTAACCTCATTATGCAGTTCGAACATATCAACGATTCTCAACATATCAAAGACCGGACTCTCTAGCACATTCATTCTTGAACGTGGACGGTCGTTTATATACTGTGTGTATCGATTAATAAAAATATGTCTATAAATAGAATCCTGTTTCAATATCAATACTGTCCTTATAAATAAAAGCTTCTTCACATATATATATATATATATATATTTCTATACTTATCCAGCCTAGACCTATATAGCTAGATTCTCTGGGAGATTTCGGATGAAGGCGCTGGACTCTTCTTCCTGCATATACTTGGAAGTCATTCAGTAGTCCAACGTCCTCATCGTTCAATACCCACATTTCACAAGCAAAAGTTAAAATCGGAATTACCATAGACCAAAATATCAGTCCACACGCCTGGATTGTTAGGCCACCTGGCCTCAAGCCTAGTCCCGCAGCCGCATTAAGTGCTTTTCGCCCTTTGCTTATTTTCTCTTGGATTCTTTCTCTATTCAATCTGAGGCAATTATTCTTAAGTCCTAGGTGATCATAGCTAGTAGCTTCTTTATTACTTCTAATTTTTGAGGCATACTAAGTATGGGTACAGTAGGAAACACTTAAAGTAATTCCCCAACCCCCCTCCAGCCTGCAATGCAGAGACGTACCATTTCAACAATCACCATCCATTTGAGACTATATCAAGGAAAGAGTTATTCATTGTACAACTTATTTAAATGGCTATAGCTAGAGAGAAAGTGGTATCATTGGTTTTATACCAGCGGGGCTTGGTTTCATATAATAGGAACGATAGGCCAGGTGCACACGATGTAAACTTAAAATACAAAACAGCAACAGTATTGTGGAATATGTCGAATTGAGTACTGTTTCGACCTTGTATGCGGAGGATAGTAAAATAAAAAAAACTGTCAGCGTCATAACTTGACAAATACGTACGACGTACGATGCAATGTGTTCTGAAACTTGCAGTAATTTTACTCGCCGTCACTAGTTTAACCAGCTGTATACGCTAATATGCCTCGGTAATGAATGAGAGTATTCTGTGAAAAAAAAGGTAACGTGTCACAATGTAAGTGCACCTGCTGTTTGGTCATTTTCACGCTCGATTATCTTGGACACTTTTCATCCTTTAGACTATTTAAATGGTAATTATTCTTAATAATGATCCCTTAAGCCGTGTTGTTGGCTATCAATAACCACTAACATCAAGGTGGGAGGTATTAAGACCTGTGTCTTTTATCTCCATAACTGCACTTCAAACTCGAAACTGTAAGATGATGACCAGGCTTGAATACGGGTTGTCCTTTATCCATTCCAGTTCTCAGTAAGAGTTGGGACCAGTAGCAGTGGTCAAACGGAGTTGGTTTTAAAATGTCGTACGTCTACTCTACACCATGCCCATTTCTAAAAAATGTTCACACACATACATACACCTGTAGCCAACATCTTTAGGGAATAACCACTATAGGGCTAAATAGCATAACTTGTGAATTGGAAAGCATATATGGGCATATCCTAATAGCCAATAGGAATACAAAAACCTTAATAAACCCAAATAACCTTGGGTGACCTTGCATCACCTTGAAATAAACTCATGATACATTGTGTTCTCAGCTTGGCCTTATTTCAATCACATTTTATCCTTAAACGGTCTGTGTGAGAAAAGACATTACAGATGCATTTGCCATAAAATCAGCATTAAAAGTACAAAAATGATTTTTTCTTGTTGTGAAGATCGAAATAAAGATAATATTTTCTCTTCTCCTTGCAAACTTGTATGTCCTGCCAAGATTACAATCACATAAATAATAAAATCTCAAAGTGTAGATATCATTTCAAAAAAGGCCCTCCTGATATGTGCTTCAGTTGGAAAGATATGTACAATCTTCGAAATCCGTATCATCCGAGATCAAAGATCATCGCAGATTTCGAACATTGGACATAACTTAACATCGTAAGCAGATATTAGGATGATCTTTTCTTTAATTACATCCACTCATTGAGACCTTGCTAATAACGTGGTTTTGTACTTCGTTGTGGTGCTGGTTTTGTCATAAGAAATGCTAACATGTATTTCCATATCATCATTCATAAAAAAGGTCAAAAGTTGCTTTTTCTGAGCAGATTTTCTTGGAAATATGTACTAGAGCATAGTGTCCAAGATAATAAAGGGTAGTAGTTTTCATTCTCATATTATTTAATGGATATAACTTTGACTAAATGTCAGATATGATGAAAATGCACAGTTCAAGGTCATTTAAAAGTTATTTAGGTCATGTCAATGTTATTTGATTTTTCCAAATATTTTCCATCTCTGTAAGTCATTTTGTGGCTAGATTTCATAACGATTTGGTCTGCAATCCAAAGATACAGGACCAGTTCACCATTTGGCCCTTTTTGCCCCAGAGCGGACCTGTCTCCACTAATATTGAATGTTTTTCTGATAGGATGAAGTATCTTGCAGCAGTTGCCAGGCAATCGCATTAATTGGCCAACCCTCTAGTGAAGTTATCATCGTTCAGTCTCAAATCTAGATTTACAGCAACAATGTGACGATACACAAACAATTTGACTGCAACCCAAAGATAATGAACAAAGTGCGTAGGTAGTGCCATAACAAAATATAATGCGTGTTCTAGTTTTGAAAGGAACTGTTTGAGAAATGAGGATGCAGACTACTTAAATCAGGATTGCTGCTGGCTAAAGACAGCTTTGATGATTACAGCTATTAGTTTGAACACGCATGTTCCATTACGGATTGAGAAAGTGACACTAGCTACCGGGCATGGTGTAAGCATGACAGCTTTACCTCCCAAGAAAGACATATTGCTGGAGCAGAGTTCTTTTGATCAGGTATTGTTACCTGGCGGAAGGGAGGAAAATAACATGCTAAAATCCATCTTTGTCAAGACACTTACATGAAAGGAAATATGGTTATTTTTCATAAAATCTCCATGTTTCTCTCTTTGATAGGATTTATACATTTCATTCGAAAATTTGTTTTTGAAATATTTTCTTTGAATTTGATACACACAGACAATTTACTGGTCAATTTTGAAGAAATTGAAATAAGAACTGTCGTTAATATACATGTGCTATTTTTATAACGGCTCCAAAGTCAAATAATGGTTGTGTTCCTATGGTTAAAGGCCGATGGAAGAGGCTGATATTGAGGGAGGGACTGATTGATAAAATGACACACACATATACATACATACCTAATACATACATATATACAGAAAGACCCATTTTCAATCTTATTGAGTGTATGTACTGATTTAATTAGTTGCGACACCGAGCAGGAAAAAACACGAACACTATGATTTCTCACTTATATTAAAACACATTTCCTGGAGAAGTCCTCAGTTATTGTAGTTTCGGCCTTATTATGTTACAAATCACTTGTTGTAATATATGTGCAATATTTCCCCTAAAAGGTATGACACATGAACAATTATCTACTACTTATTGCAAGGATGTCTGGGGGGAATCGCCACTAGGGTGTGCAAAAGTCGGTGTATAGTTGTCTTTAGTGGATTCCGAATCTGTAAGGGGTCTAGATCATTAACCCATCGGGTGCCACTCTGTCATTCTTGAGGAATTCGAGAAATCCAAGATGGCCACCAAAATGGCCGCCAAATCAAGAAAACCACTATACATGTATCTCACTTGATTTTTGGTGTAGGAAAGAATTGTTTTATCTTGTCTTACATTTTATGGGCCCAGGATATCATTGGTGCTGACACTTAACCCATGTGTATATGGAGAAAGTATTGATCTATGTCAAAAAAACATTTGAGCTACGGTCATTTGCCTGCTATGGCGGCCATTTTGGCAGCCATATTGAAATGCCCTATTACGTAGTAATTAAACACAACTGCGGTCAGCACAATGAACTCATTGGCCCCTAAAACCTACGACAAAATGAACATATTTCTCTCCTAGGCCAACAATCGAGTGAGATATACTCGGCCATATTTGGCGGCCATCTTGGATGTCTAAAATTTCTCAACGGTGACGGAGTGGCACTCGATGGATTATTGATCTAGACCCCTTCCTGGGTCAAAATCCACTTAAAACAATTATGCACCAACTTTTGCCTGTCCTAAAATGCATTTGGCATCCAGACTATAACTGTCTACTTGCAAATGTACGAGCTCGTAATACTGAACGTGTAGTGCCGAAAGATATATGGTTCTGATAAAGCTTCACATCCCTATGAGTAATCAAGATCTCGTGTATAATCACCCCCCTTACCCATCTATACTATCAGCAGCCTTCCCACAGGGCGACTTAAACTTTGAAAGGATATATTTATTCCGTCCATATCCAAAACAACTTTGGGGAAAGCAAGTATGATGATGGGGGCGCAGAAACATCTTGTTCCCCCCTTTACATCTCCCCATCAACGACATGATTGAGTTTGTGGAACTGCTGATAATCTGCCCCGGTCGCGAGCAAACGGCTTGCCTATACTGCTTGAAATGAATTTATCGTCCCCAGGGTCTCGTCCAAGAGAATAGAAAAGACTCGATGTGGACATAACTGCCCCTCTAGACACCTATAAAACTTCCATCCTCTCCCCATCGTCTTTGAAAGTAGCATAAGGTTTGAGTTTTTGCATGACAACAAGGCTTATCCAATATCCCTTTAACGGCAGAAAACTCTCAAGGATTCACTCAACCAAACATAGAGCCATCATTATCTGTGATAAACTGGAAAAGTATACGATCATTTCTGAATTCCCATGTTACGAAAAATGTATTAAGCTTGTATTTTCTAGGCTTGGTGGTTTCCATTACTAATATAATAGCTATAAAAACAACAATGCAGTCCATCATATCTCTCTCTCTCTCTCTCTCTCTCTCTCTCTCTCTCTCTCTCTCTCTCTCTCTCTCTCCCCATGTCTATCTATCTATCTATCTATCAATCTATCTATCTATCTATCTATCTATATATCTATCTATATCCATCCATCCATCCATATATATATATATATATATATATATATATATATATATATATATATATATATATATATATATATATATATATATATATATATATATATATATGTATTTATACACATATATATGCGTGTGTGTGAATATCAACCGTGTCGATTCTTGAATTCAATGCGCAGGTGGTTGTATTACTGACAACCAGCTTCTAATCGTTGGAGGTGGAGGCTCATATGCAGCTTTTGAGCTGATTTTAGACTTTGGTATTAAGCTTTTGTATCGATTTAGGTACTCGATTTTGCATGGACAACGTGCCAAAATCACTGTTGAGTAGCAACATCCGCCTCGCCCTGAGAATCAATGCTATCTCTGCGGGAAGCGTACAGGTATGGGGCATCAGGGAACTTGATACAGGAGAATCGAATCTTAAAGCGGAGTGAATGAATGAATGTGGTTTTAAAGGCACATTGGCACACAAAGGCCATTTAGAATATTACCAAAAAGTGGTTCTTTTGTCAATGTTGACAGATCCACACATCCCCCACCTTTATAAGAAGAGCAGGGTGCCCACCAGCTCAGGGTTCCCCGTGAGGTGCTAACTCCTATTGCACACCATTGAGCAAGCCGATAGGGTGTGCCCCTTGTTGGGCATCCCAATAAAGAAGATTAGGTACATTAACAAATCTGGGACGGAAAAGCAAGTCAAAAAGGAAAGTTAAAATTACACCAGGAAATACACCAGCAGTATTTTATTGTGTATTGATCATGTCACGAATATATATACCAAAATTATAAATAAATTTTAACACAAAATACCTACAGAATAAACATATTAACATAAGTATCAAACATAATTATTGCCATGGCACGTCACAGGAATACATAATAGCAAGAACATTGCGAGTACTGTATAAAAGGTCTATGAGTCAAAAATACTTAAGAATGTAAACAGGATCGCAAAATAAGGATATATCGATATTACCAAATGATTCCGTATCAGAGTTGCGTCTTTAACATCCACAAAAGACTAATGTATCTATCTATCTATCTATCTATCTATCTATCTATCTATCTATCTATCTATCTATCTATCTATATATATATATATATATATATATATATATATATATATATATATATATATATATATATATATATATATATATGTATATATATGTATATAAATGTATATATACATACATATATATATATATATATGTATATATGTATATATATATATATATATATATATATATATATATATATATATATATATATATATATATATATATTTATATATATATATATATATATATATATATATATATATATATATATATATATATATATAATATTATTATATAATATTATTATATATCATTATTATATGCATTATATATATATATTTTCATTGAAATGTCACATTTATTAAATGAGCGATACACATTCGGCGTATGTATATATATATGTATGCATGCATGTGTGTGTATGCATGTATGTATGTCTGCATGTATCCATGTGTGTGGGTGTTTAGCAGAGTGGAGAATCAACATAATTACGCTGATTTGTAAATGTTTTTATAAAGAGGACGAACAAATCCTCACCGGTGATGGGCATTTAAATCGATGCGTGCTTTTGTGTGGTCAATACCAAAAGACAATCCAATGAAACTCAAAAATCTCATTTGATGGTTGAATGGATATCCATTGCCACCGAGAGAAAGAGCTCATTCAGAATGTTAATCCATCATACAAACCTTGGACTATTGCCCCAGAGATAGCTGCTCGTAAGCAGCGAAGCTCACTAAATAACCAATAGAGTACAATACAAACTTCATTAAATCCAAGGAACCATACTTTACATCTGATATTTTTTTGGTAAAAATGGGATATAGGGCTAGCAACTGCCCGCGGCGACAATCGTGTTGCTTCGTAAAGCGACCTCTCTTTGGGGAACATGTAGTTTGTATAAAAAGTATTGCCATGGCACTACATGATCATTTTGGGACCCTAAACATTGATATTGTGAACAGCATTATTAGGATCACACTGCAGGACTAATATTGGGCTCCTAACATTGACAATTGCTAAAAGTGATATAAGAAGCCCAATGCAGTCCAGTACTACAAAGAAAAATGACCAATCAGCTGCTGGGATCAGAGTGGAGCTGATGATAATGTACAATTCCTTACAGTGTTAAACTGCTACATACCACCAATAAAACGTGTTTAATAAACATAGGTGCCAAACGCTTGGAGATTCTCATTTGTAGAAAAGCAGAACACATCGTAGACCACTAAATGTTCCTCGTGAAGGTGTTCAACTGAAAGAGGTCGTCAACCTTAACGACGTGTACAAGTTGGCAGTTCGCACTGAAATGGCATTTCAAGCTAAATCTCTTGTGTCTTGGGTCGATAAGACGAATTCTCAGCAGAGTCAGTATGCGAAAGAGAAGGCGCCAGGCCCGTCTCTAGAATGAATTTACTGCGGAGAAAGAGAGAGACTTCAAGAATATAAATCATGTAAGAACTTCATATAACTCCTCTCTTTGAACTGGAAACTCCATAAAGCTAAAGAACATCGTCTTTATAGGGAACTTTGATTATGTAATCCTTTAATGTTTCGTGTGTTTTATGCGTTATTGAAATTGATAAATTGTCCTTAGAGACGCATCGACCAGACGGCCGTCAATTTCGTTAATCGTGGCAAAACTTAAACCGTGTATGTCCATAGCGAATGTCATGTAAAAATGAAACCAGTATTTCAGGAAAACTTGAAGGAGAATCACTTCTCCAAGGAAGACTCAAATCCTTAATTCATGGCTCCCTAAAACCTTTTAATGTCGGAGTGCACAACTCTTTGAATGTCACAAAAATGAACGCTATATTTCTAAAATGAACTATCAAACGTGTGCACAGCTTTCGGTTATCGTTTTCTAATGGTATTCAAAGGGTTGATTTACTTTGCACGGGGTGTCCTTTTACTCTGCCTTGATTCGACCACATAGCCTATACAAAGCATATCCTATTGTCTGAAAGAGCTTATGAAGGGGAATGCAATTAAGATCAAAAAGTACTTCCCAGAAGGGCCTAAGGTGTGATGGTTAAAAAAATGAAAAGAACATATAATACTTTCAAACGTATCTTCTATCCAGAAATGTACACAGAAGACTATCACATTTCAAAAGGTAGGAAATAAATAGGGAGAGCAGGGTAGTACATTCATAACTCCGTCTAGATTGTACTGCTATTTCTTTTGGATATTTCTAGATTCCTAGATTGCGTAACTTTGAAACAAAATCAAAATTGGATGAAAGTGACACACATCCTTCTATAACACTCTTAGCTCTATGCCTCGTTTTGAGCAAATCCATGCATAATTGGAACAAGAGAAATCCAACAAATGGAAAAGAGACAAAGATCATTCATTCTTGTGTGCAATCTCAGTCAAGACTCTATGCTAATTGGTATAAAATCCTGCTGGGTAATGAAGTAAACACTCAGAGATGGCATGGTTATAATCAAAATGTTGTAGACGTTAACATAATTATGAAAAATCTCGAAATGAACCTACAGGGATAAAAAAAAAAAAAAAACATGTACCACCATGCGGTAACGGTAACGGTTTATTTCGGACTGTTTCCTTCCGGCCTGCTTAGATTTTAGAATTCAGCCTTTGAAAAAGCACACATTGCCTTAATAGTTTTCATGTGATGCGTCCTATCATCACATTAGTACCCTGCCTGTGGCAATAACAAATAAATTATGTTTCCATAGAAAAACAAGTACGGTTGTTGATGCAAAGCATCAATAGTCAAAAGGCGGGGCTAAGTTATTTATGAACTTGTGAGGGAACCGGATGTATAAAGAACATTAACATTATAGAGGAAAATAATTTATAATGACTAGATTTGTATCAGTTTTGTAGAAATAAAACACATATCGGAATTCTAGGCGCAAGCTGGAGACTTCGAAATCTCTCGGGTGCGAAGCTACTTTTTTTATAACTTTTATTGCTCCATAAAGCATAAATCAATAAATATATATACAGAGTGTTTGAGTAATGCAATGCATAGACTATACAGTTGAGGTAGATTGTTGTAGTAGAAAGGTAATACAGGAAGTGGGTTTTTCGTGTCATTTGTGTTACTATAAGTTGACCAATATGTTGTATATTGGAGACCATTTTCCAAGCACCTTTGCTATGCTGTTGCCCATAGTACCAGTATATATTTCAATTTGCATTTGGCGTTGAAATAGTTTTTTAAGATAGTTTAAGCTTAAGATGTTTTCTTTCCACTTCTTATTATAGAGTTCATGTTTGGTCAGCATGATCAGTGTGTTAATAAGCAATCCATTCTCTTTGTTGCCTAAAATAATTGATTTGTTATCGAAGTGGTATAATTGGTTTGTTATACCAGTAAGCCATCTTTGCAAATTGCCCCATATTTCTAATGCTACAGGGCACTCACACAGTAGATGTATTATATCTTCACATACTAGGCATTCCTCACACAAATCGTTATTTCTAAGGTTGAATTGATGCAATTTTTTATTAGTCATTATAGAGCGGTGGATAACCTGAAAGTGGAAGAAGACCACATTGGCATCAAGATGACATTGTTTTGATAAGTTGAAAATGAAATCCCAGTCTTCCTCATCGTTTAAAGCAAATTCATCAGTCCACTTTTGTGGACCTGTATCGATGACGGCAATTGTTTTTGAGTCCCAGATTTGTCTGATTATTGAAGTGCCCTTTTTGCACTTTTTGAGGTAATTTACTATAGGTGGTTCTTGTAAATTCAGGACTCTGGGGACGTTTTTTAATTGATCTATGAGGATTGTTGGGATTCCTTTTCAAAGTGAGAAGTATGTAGTTAGCATTATTGGTCTCTCTGTCTTTGTTTCCATTTGAATTTTGGTAAGTGGAACTCCACGGTGATCGAAAAGGTCTTGTAGGAATAGAAAATTGCTTTTGAACAGTTCGTTATCAAAGGGAATTTTTATATCTGGGTTTCCCCAGATTGGTATAAATGGAGTTGGTATTGATAGGGAAATTTTGGCAGTTGAGAACCAATTGGAATAAGCATTTATCACACTTGCGCAAAAAGGATTTTTGGTACTTTTGAGTAGTTTTGAATGGTATGAGATATTGGTCCATATTAACCTATCGATTTTAGCATGTGTTGCAAAGTCAAGCCATTCTGGATCTGATTGTAGTTTACTGATCCAAGCAATTTTTAAGCTATAATCAAAGTTTTTTATGTTGATCATATCTAGACCACCTGAGCGAAATTTTTTGCAGAGAGTATTCTTATTAACTTGGTGTCTTTTATTGCGCCAGATGAATTTTATGGCCATTTTCTCGATTTCTTTCATGTGATCATTTGAAGGAGAAGGCAATGATTGCAACACATGGATAATCTTGGATAGTACAAGACTTTTAAATATTGTTATACGGCCTATGGGTGAGATATTTCTGCTAGACCAATAAAGTATCAGTCGCTTCATAGAATCGATTTTTAATGATATATTTAATTCAGTAATATTTTCACGATCTAGCACATCATAATCAATGCCGAGGGCAGTGAATTTGGTCACCCAATCAAGATTGTTTTCGCGGCAGAAACGACGATCGGTTTTGCGAATGGGACCTATTCTAATTACCTTAGTCTTGTGAATGTTAATTTTTAAACCTGATTTCCTGTAAAACCATTCTAAGATTTCCAAGCAATTAAGTAAGTTTTGTTATGAGGCTTTTAAAAATGCAGACGTGTCATCTGCATACTGACTGAGACGGTGTTCCTTCTGGCGGATAGTAATTCCTTCAATATTGGTACTTTGTTTAAAAGCTAACGTTAGAAACTCTGAACAAAGGATAAAGAGATAAGGAGAGATAGGGTCGCCCTGACGACAGCCACGTTCTAGTAAAAAAGGCTTAGATAAGTGTCCGTTAAGGAGGACTCTAGAATTTGAATTTTTCTGAAAAATGTGTATCCATTTTATGAAATTTGCTCCAAAGTTTAATTTATTCAAAGTTTCATTGATGAAGTTTCAGGATAAGCTATCAAAAGCTTTCTGGAAATCCACCAGGAGGATCAGACCGTCTATATTATCTGTTTGGCAAGCATTAATTATATCATATATCACACGAGTGCAATCGGATATCGTTCGTCCCTCTAGAAAACCTTTCTGTTCGGGACTGATTATACGGTTAAGAACTTTCCTGAGGCGGTTAGTTATGCATAAGGAGATGAGTTTGTAGGAGGTGTTAAGGAGGGATATAGGTTGCCAGTTTTGGGGAAGATTGCGGGCTTTTCCAGATTTCGGGATGCATGTTATCATTCCCTGTGTTTGGGATTCGGTTAACTCGCCATTGGTGAAACTTTCATTGATGGATTCTAGAAAAAAACAGCCTAGTTGGTCCCAAATTTTTTTTAAAAACTCCGGACTGTAGCCGTCCATGCCAGGCGATTTGTTATTTGGTTGAAAGGGGGCGGACGTAAGTTCTTTTGATGTCATTAATAGATTTCTTAATTAGAGTAACGTATTGATTATCGGTAAGAAGATCATTGTTCATCTTCCACGTACCGCGTCCTCTGGTGTCAGGGCAAGTTTGGAGACAAAAGGATATGGGCGCATGATCAGATCTGTATTTTGGGCTGATTTTGAACTTAGTTGAAATGGAAAAGAGGGCATCTGTCAAGTGAAAAAAATCTAAACGTGCCTGTTTATTTGTAATTCCATGTAGCCAGGTATATCTGCGTTTCTGGAGATTGTTGATTCTCCAGCCATCGACAAGAGAAAATGTATTGCATAGATTGGAGATGGCCCTTGTAGTTCGAGGGTGGTTTTGACTTAAATAGTTAAAGTTGTCAAGGGAGAAATCTCTGGTGGAATTCCAGTCCCCACCGAGGATGATGTTTGGGTTGTCATATTGTTTGAGTATGGCTTCTAGGTCAGTTATAAATTGGGGGGAGTCTTGGTTTGACGCAAAGATACTGCCAAGCACAATAGATAATTTCTCTGGGAGGTGAATCTCTGTGAGGCAAAAATTACCATGGGCATCGATGTGATTTTGCCCCAAAGTGAATTCGAAAGTATTGTTAAACAGAACGGCGGTGCCCCTAGATCTTGTGTCATATTCGGTACTTAAAAAGGTGAAATTCCATTCTTCACGGACCAGGCTGACAATTTTAGGATCCCAGTGAGTGTCTTGAAGCAGCACAATGTCTGCTCTATCGTCCCTAAGTCTGGAGAAGATGTCAATGCGTTTTGATTTATTTCCTAAGCCTCTGCAGTTAAGGGAAAGAATTTTAAGGTTACTAGCCATTGAGATATAGATAGTAAGTGTTACACTCTGTTTTTGTTAGATTGTGATATGGAAGCAATTTTTTAAGTGCGAAGCTACTTAGGTACGCATCAGTCTGGTTACGAACCAGTTTGGTTACGAAGTCTCCTGATTTCATTCTATACACATAGTATTTTTTTCTTTAGTAATTTTCCTTCCTATACTGAAAAATATACTTTATGTCCGCTTAAAATATTTGGTATATTTGAAAACTTCATGCTAAATTAAAATAAGGAAGGCACGATTTTCCGCGGCAAAGGCAACATTTATATTATAACTAATCAGAATTGAGAATTATATTCAGTCCGGCCTCTGGATTTCGAACATGGCCGTCTGGACTATGAACATTTCAAAACAGCTTCCCAGATAGGCGCGGCCTGAGGGCCCCACCAATAATCCACGGTACCGTAGTTAAGAGATAAAACTAAAACAAGAGAAGCAGATGATACAGACTGCAGGCTGCAAGTACACTTGTACTATCCCATTACTTTTCTCAATGTGTTAGACGTTGTGCTTTTCGACCATTGGACTACTATCTGTCATCTAAAAACTAAAACCGCCTGATCAAAAGCTAGATTCTAAAAGTTTCTACCCATTAGCTTGAAAAACATCATTAATATTCTGGAAGTATCTCAGGCCAATATCTGGAAGATTTATCATATATCTAGGCAAAGATTCTTTCTAATCATCCTGATTCGCACATGCACATGTCACGTGCAAAGCAATCTCAATTTTGTCTTGCTCGCAGATGATGCCAATTGCACTTCCGGTGATCCCACTTTCAAAGCTTTATTTCCTGTCGGCTTTCTGTCGCTCATTCTTTTTCTCAAGCAAAACCTTTTTGTTCGTGTCAGTTGATTTTAGCTCTTCTAGTATTAATGATCAGAAAAAAAAATAAACACCATGTTAAGAAGATCACACTTGTGTTGAGCACCTCTCTAGATATTAGGAAAAATCCAACCATACGCCTACTGGATTTACCCTAAGCCCCTATTAGCTTAGAGCAAACCTGTGTCTGGACTAGGAATCAGGTCGAGTGAGTAATCTCTCGATTTCTTGCCCATAGAGTAACAGCTTTTGGCAATTAACACGTGCCAGACACGAAGAAGGATGACTATCAGTTGAGGATTATGTCCACCAGAGGGAGATGTACTACATTAACCCTTTCGATCTCGTTTATCTATTAGTAATCCAAAAAAAGTTATGTCTAGATTTCCCATTAAATGTTCCAACTAGATGTTGACACTTATGAATAATACCTGATAAGATAGAGTGAGGTTGGCTGTTATGTATGTATGTTTATGTTTTGACTGTAATTTCGGAAGGTAGGATTTTGAGTTCAGATCAACATTTCACTTTTTTCTGAAATGTTCTCTGGTAAGAAATATTTCAACAAAATAAACCGCCCGGTGCTGGCTGCTATAATTATTGGATTTAAAACGTTTGCATCCAGAGGATGATCTGAATACGTGGGATATCACTTATCACCTATTTTTTTAACTGAAAAAGACAGT
This sequence comes from Maea johnstoni, assembly GCA_963942565.1. Lineage (NCBI taxonomy): Eukaryota > Metazoa > Annelida > Polychaeta > Spionida > Magelonidae > Maea > Maea johnstoni. Next base: position 40,538,114 of record OZ012692.1, on the reverse strand, counting down.
GAATTCAAAGGCATAAAAGGCATAAAACGAAGTAACTTTCAATTGAACATCTATCCACGCAATTTTGCGTTGATATCAACATGTTTTCAAATGTAGCATACCATATGCAGACTCGAGAAGAGATGTTTCAAGTGCTTAAAGCAATTGTAGTCTAAATATCTAAGTAAAGTTGGCAAATTTAACGTAATGAAGAATATGTCTGAACTACTCGAGGTGTTGAACTTGTAAAAAAGAAACGCATTTCCAGGAATGACGCATTAGGATTGTGGAAGTGTTAATACGAGATGGGATTTTCTGCAGACTGATCAATGGATATGGAAAGTGGTTAGTCGTTATCGGTCGGTTAGTTGTTATCATCTAAATTGCCACTTAAAGACACTGGCCTCTTAAGGAAAGACATTAAGAGGATTTGCTTGGAGTGTTTTAGGGAGTTAAGTACTATGTACGATACAGCTCAGGATGTTATCCCTTGATTTCGTTTCGTGTTCATCTAATCTGTATAATCCGCTGCAATTTCTAGTCATCGTATTATCACACTAACCCAGACAGCTTGGGGATTTGGGAACTTAACACCACCGTATTCCAATAAATGGCGAAAGTTTTCTCCTGCATAGGTTTACTTGTGCATGCACGTGTGTTAGAACAGTCTTATAGTGAGACTGTGCTAAGCGGAGCCCCGTGCTATGTGAAGTTCCATCCCACGCCGAGCCGCAATGGGGTAGTTGATTTCTCTATAACGAGACGATCGCAGAATGTTATGTCTCGTACCTTTGATTTGTAACCGCCATATTCAAACAATAATCTGATTTTAGGTATTCGCATGCATATCTTGTACATCATAAACTTTGCACTACCCACACGCATTTGGGGGATAAGGGGTTCCGAATCGTCAGTTGGATATTGATATCCTTTTGACGTGCCACAGCATATAAGCGAAAGGTAGTTTTCCTTTTGAGGGGGACTGTTAAAAATGTTTATGTCTATGTCTTTATGTCTATACATATGAAATCAATATTTCATAATATATGATATGTGATAAGCAATTAGTATGTGTCATGAAATCCTGTTGCACGACGTGTGCAGTTTGAAAGTTGAGAATTTAGAATTTTGATTTTCGTCACATATTGCGGCTTATTCGTGACTATCCCAGTGTAAGTGGTGGGGGAAACCGGAGTAGCCGGCGAAAACCACCGCTGGCAGGTTACTTTCTCACTTGTCCCGACTGGGATTTGAAAAGGAAGAAAAGAGGAGTCTTCTAGATTAATTAAAATAATTACCTCAGACAATGCATAGCGGAACTTGTAGAGGTTGCACACTGGTGTATGCTCCGAAAAAAGTTAAACTTATACAAATGATCAACTTATGAGAGTTTTTATTTGTTTCTGAATACACAGACGATGATCGACTTCGCTCCTGTGAACCTGGAGAAAAAGCAAAAAGTGAGATCTTTCATTTGACAGGTCCAATTGTAATATATATAGCTAACTCTATTTATCGACGTCAGCTCATTGCCAAAATACTAGGATTAATAGCTAGGGTACGTATTTAGAGAATATATAATTCTGTGATTTCTAGAGGTTGCCTGTATATGTCAATGTAGCTAATATGTCCCATCGGACTGATCATTTTAGCTACCCACCAACTCGCTACATTCGCACCAATTGCCTGCCATAATATTCGGCTCAGTTTGGAAATTAATAACAAGTCTTTCACTGAATTTACAGACAATACAATTCTTTCTTGATTGGGAGCAGAAGTTTTCTGATCAGGTGCATTATTTCTTCTTGGTAGGTTTAAACATGTATCGTGATATTAGTTGGATAAAGTAGAGCTTCACTTCTGGTGTAACTCCCATGTTGTGTAGTATGATTCTTCTACTTCTTCTTCTTCTTCTTCTTCTTCTTCTTCCTGAGTACTTGTCAATTCCAATTTATTGAGGAATTTGACGCGGATTAGCCATATATACCATACCAGAGGTGGCCTTATCAGTCAGTTTCAAATTCCTATATACTTGTCGCTGCAAAAAAGTAACACTCATACACAACACAGTACAACTATTTGTTTCATGCATGGACTCCTCCGACACAAACACAGCATACAATTCCTATTCTGTGCCCCTCTGGAGGGTGAAATTAACTAGGTAAATAGGGCATACAGGTATTTCTGTCACTGCTAACACTAAAGGCACTATACAAACACTCATTGCACTATGTGACTATGTTGTATCGAATTCGTATCATGGAACTGGGAGTGTTTGGCTCAGGTGCAGTGGTCCCAATCATACGGAGTTATACACTGAACAAATGGCTTGCAATAACAATATGCTATTTCTAGTCAATTCAGGGAGCACGCGGTCGATTCAGTAGCCGGCCATTGATCCACAGTGTGGTGGTATATAGAGTACGTACACAAGGAGAGGCAGTGTTATTAAGTACCATTTGTGTGCAGGCAGGATATACAGCACTCGCGACTTCCATGCATGGCATAAGGGTTTGATTGTCAAGCATTTGGTATGGACAATTTACTTTTGGATATGGATATCAAAGACTAGGTAGGTGCTTATCATTACGTAATAACTGTTCAATGTACACTTGAAAAGGGGTACTGTGACACTTTAGTAGTGTCCAACTGTCTCATTGTCGCACCAGCGTGCAACAGGGGCTTCACAACGTGTGACAAATCAAAAACCTAAAGCATTGTTTAACTGGTAATTTTTAACCAGACATGCGCATTTGAGCCTATCAGATATTTCATTCGAATTATTGCTGATACATATTATACCACCGCCCAACCTAACGTCACTGGAAACCTCTTGACATGCCTGCACTAAGACCTCAACTCAGCCTTAGACCAATCGGTAATCGGCAAAGTCGTGGTAGGTGCAATATATAGCGATGGAAATTAACACCAAAGACCGTTATGCCATAACCAATGTAATGCTATATTTAGATCACATGTATGCCTATACCATTGTGCTTTATCTAGCTGTTAGACTATATTTGTCCTACACGAGTTGAATAAGCAAACAGACATTTTATTATGAGCAAATGTAGGAATATACTCTAAACAGTAGCCTGGCGACAGCCTGTTTTGAAAATACCAGCTCATCTTTGAGATGACATTAGCACTGATATATTTTCATCGCAGACAATGCATAGTAATATGAGTGCACTCTTCAAAGTGCATAAACAGAACAACCCTACCATCTCATTTTACTGTGTACTTTTAAATTGATTTATGTCATCCATATCAACAGGGTCTACACTGACAGGTGCAGAAAATCAATACTTTGAAATAACACTGTCTTTAGAATACATTAGAGTACAGATACATGGACAAGTACTGTTTAGTCGAAAGGATACAAATATCGGACTATGACCAGTTTCTAGACATTAGGAAGTTGATGAAAATAATAGACTGTTTAGACACCAGATTCTGTGCACAGACTGCATTACTCTATTGAATCAATTGAGCTAGGTATGTATTGACTTCCACATTTGATTTTTTCTAGATTTCATGATTTACCTTTTTATTGTTTTCTTTGCATAAAGAAGGTGGTTAGAGTATGCTATTGTTGTTCTAATGCCTACCCTTTTTCTATACGGTGCAATAAGTAATAGACATACCCCAAGGAAGCTGTGGTGTATGTGATATACCCGAAGTGTTACGAGGCAAAGCGGAGTAATCCAAAGGGTATCACATACACTACAACTGTCTATGAATCTATGTAGCCTGTACCACAGTTGATTGCCTTCCACCAATCACAGGCCGAGAGAAGCTTGGCTGAGTATTCTTGCTCAATACCCATGGGTAACACCTTTGTGGTTTTAACAGCTTAGAGACCAAAGGCTTAAAAAGAGTCATTCCATATAACCTACACTTTTTGAGGCCTGTGATTGGTGGAAGGCAGGCAACTATGGTACGATATATAACACGATGAATATTCTCGAAAGTGTTTTAAAACGTCTCCTCGTTCAAAAAAGCCACGCTCTTCTCTCTATAAAAAGGCTGAGCAACCATACCATAATACTAGCTAATCCGATGTATATCAATTGGGTAGTTTTTGGTTCGGTTTAACAATCTGAGTCCACCTTAATCTTGCCATGGCAGTAGAAAGTTTCGTTGTTTAGTTTATCTTTTATAATTTCTTTTTGTTCAACTTGATTCATAATGTTTGGTTCATAAGGTATCGACGGTTAAATAGTATAGGGCCACCTTAAGCCTAGTTTGGTTTATGTGACTGCCAACGAGAACAGGTATAACAACCCACCCCTTAAGGGAGGTTGTGGCGCCGTCGAGCACACCTAGGTTTAGATTATATTTTTTGTACCTTATGATAATGATGATTATTGATATATCTTGATGTATCGTATTTTTTACGCAGACGCGTGGTCAATAAATATACATATCCAACAGGGAGCCCCCCCCCCCCACCCCTCCCCCTGTCCGAGCCTCGAGGCCCCGTTCATCATATGAGTCGCAGCGATTAGATCCATCCAATAGCTGATTGCATTCATACATTCAACTTCAATGTGTATACGCAATGGCTATAATTGCTACATGTAGGTACAAACGAAGCATACACTGTTGATAACATTGACATATGTGATTTTCCTGGAACCAAATCAATTGGTGGTCCTCAGAGAAATCTCGTTCATGACCTTGATCTAATGCGACAGATAGATGAGAGGTGAGATTCAACAAGTGCAAGAAACGCACTTATTGACATATGATACATGCACTATATAGATGCATGTGATACATGAGTTCTCTGGTCTCACTGTCTGTTCTATTAAGAGAGCATCGTGTATCCATAACATCAACAACACTACCATAACAAAACAATCGCATCAGAATAAATGGCAACAACAGAGAAAACAAAAACTAAAAAGGATACATACCGCATTTAGCCACACTGGAACCTTTGTGATATTGTCTATAATATAATATCGTTTATTTATACCTTATAAAGAAAACTATTGACTGAAATAACGACACCAACAATATCGACCACATCAGCGACAACAAAAAATAACAACACTAAAACAATTAACAATAAAACAATAACAAACAAATGAACACAAAGAAAGAGAGGAACAGCAAGAATGCTACTTTTGAATGGACACATCATACAGATGTTACAGCTGCAGCAGGGTAAACGTAAAAATTACTGTATTGAGTTTCAGCATATTTGACTAACTTTATACAACTCTCTAATGTTCTTTTGCCGTGCGAAAGGTTACTTATAATGAGGTGAAAGTATCAGATTGCGGGTAGTAATTCTCACAGATAGATTTGATATTTATGCTGATCCGCATCTTTAAAATGGAGGTGTAATTTTTTTACAAAGAAATCGAAATTTAATACGGAATATGTTCATGAAAACAAGCAGTACAATAACCATTGCCACTTAAATGAAATGTAAATCCCTTGTCAATAAATATTAGTAGTTTCCGAATGGCCCATCGACTTTCAGCTATGATGGCGCGATATATTATGATCTTCCATATCGTTTATTTAATGGGCGTGTTGAAAAAATATTTGCATCCGCTGGAAGATAAACAGTGGTCTCATGTTCTAGGAAAACACGAGTTGAGACCGCCTACAATGGTATGTACACAGATGAACATTGTATGTGCGCTTTGAATATCAACTAATCTGGAGAGTAGACATACTTTGCGAAATCTAAATATCTAATATCATGTTGGTATTCATTACACAAAGTAAATGTGTTCATATTTCTTGGCGGAACCTGCCCATTGGCTAAACGGTCTAACGCCTTGCAACAATATTTGCGCGTACCCTCACTGCTTCCCCAATTCAGTTCAATTTCAATTTAACTAATTCCTTTTGTAATATTCGCAACTACAACTGAAAGTGTGTTCCCAGACCTTGGTCTGAATTTGTAAGCTCTGAAATCATGCTCAGACAAATCCAACCCTGCACATGCAATGCATTCGCACGATTACCCCATATGGATATAGCGGAGTAGCCCCAATCAATATATACTAAGTTAGCAAGACTTGACATAGATTGCAAGTCTGTGAAGATTGTGTGGATAAATGTCAATGCTGCCACGGCTATACCTGTTTTAGGCCATCGAATTCAATAGAGGCCTATCGATATTTCTATTTATAGAACTGAATAGGTTAGGCCATGTGGGAATTCAACCACGCGCTAAGTACGGTTATGTACGGCCTATCAATTGAATAAGTAACACGTTGATTTAGATACATTGGATATACACACTGGGGTAACACATACAGATAGGTAAGAATTTCTTACTTATACTTCTCATGCAAGTGATATGATGTAGAAAAGCAGCCGGTTATACGAATTTCACAGTGGAAAGGTGGGTTATCAACGCCTTTGAGGGGGGGAATGTAAAGTTAAAAGTATTTTCTTTCAAGTATGCTTCCTCGAAATTTAGTATTTTGTTTATTGTGGCTTTCTTGCCAAATTTGGCCTTGACCCCAACTACCCAATCGTCATAGATCAAAAAAATCATCACACCATCACAAACACATACACTCACCCCGAAATCATTAGCTTTTTCACATGCCCCAATTTACATTCAAATTTGAGATGCACTGAAAGGCAGCCAACCTTTTTCTGGAAACGCAAGCATGCTGACGTGCATTCTAGGCCAAAGGCTGATGATCACACTAATCCTCTTTAAAGGCAATGTTGACTCTAATTCGCCAATTGTGTTTCTACCAAATATTATAAATGCTGCTTTTGCCTATGACCTCTGTGATACTCGTAAGTAGTCTGTAAATGCCACTTCTATCAAGGATTGGATAGGATCAGATAGCCGAGTGTATTGTATGCATGCATATATATATATATATATATATATATATATATATATATATATATATATATATATATATATATATATATATATATATATATATATATATATATATATATATATATACACACACATTTATATATACATGTATATACAAACACACACACGTTTGGAAAAACAATTTTTATTTATAAATTACAGCTGTTTATTGATATTTGTGTATGAGTAGCTCGATTGTCCCTGATTCCCAGGCATTGGATACAGTAGCCTTTGTGTCGATATGTTAAATTTAGAATGATCGAAAGTGAACAACTCGGGAATATGACCACCTGGATGTTATTTTCATAACAAGGTCATTTGGTATTACCTTATAACGTACTTATTAGGGTTAGCCATTGGGGCGTAAGCCTAATATATATCACTGACCTAAAACATATGCATACGTACACACCTACATCCATACATGCACATATGCATGCATTTTACCCCTTTTCTCAAATATGAACTTTTTTCTACCGAGCTCTAGGAAAGCCATTCTCTAATTACTACCGTGATATATTTTACATAACTTTAATTTAGCAATTGTCATTCGGTCGGCAGTATTGAAAATACGCCTACTTATCCTTAAGGTTTAATAGAGTACCAGTGAACGGATGGTGCACGTGTGTCGAAATGAAAAGCAGTCTGATTATTTCCTGTTTCTATCGTTTTACCCGTGCACTGGGACCTGTTTGCTTTTCCTGCATTCATAATTTCCCGCTAGGATATGGGATACGATAAGTAGCGTTGAGATCCGTTTGCAATATAATTGGCTTTTGTTCTCTCTATGGGGGAGACTCGTGGTAATCATAAATCAACCTGCATAGAACATGAGCTTGGTCCGCAACAGAGATATTTTAGTTAGCGTGATGTCAGCTAAAAAGGTGATTTCTGCGAATTTCAAGAAACCTCTTCATCAAGTTCATCACGTCTACAGATATCACCTTTCTTTTGTTGAAATATTTATCATTATTCTCTCTTTGGTGAGACTCAAGGCAATGACAAATCAACCTTTAAATGGGTCTTTGTTCTGCCTATGATGGAGTGTCATGGTAAGAACAAATCAACCTTTAAATCGGTATCTGAGAATAGGGAGGGAATAGCCTAATTAGTCGTAATTTACCTAACCGCCTTCCATGCTATCTAGACCTTCTTGTTAGAGGACTTCAAAATTGGGCTTATCCTGTATAAAGAAATGCATCCGACGCCCATACTTTATAACCCTATTTCTAATTCAAAGTTTTTCTGTCTCTTGTTTTGGTTGCCAATCATGTTGCTGTATTTGTGTTTCTGTTCATTTTCATTGTATTACCTATGAACACCCCCGCCTTCCTAGTTGTTTGTGAGATATATTGGTCCTCTGAGAGGGTACTGTCTCAGGGTATCAGCAAAGGTGAACACCTAGAGCAGCTCCTATGAGACCTGCACTACTGGGAGACTGATGATCGCAGGTGCCAACGGAAATTGTCTTGAGTGTTACACTCATGTGAAGGAATGCCAATCTGCTCCGAACATCCCCCGGAGTAGGTAGATTGTGATGGTTATTTGCAAGCCCATTGAAACACCCAATACAAACATCCAGCTCCCAAAGGTGTGATACAGGCTGGTGCCAATTCTTCGGGCCTGCTATATAAACAAAGCACATCAAACAGATTTTGTTCAAAACCACAATATAGTCTGAAAAGCATATTTGATATAACGCTGGTTTCACAGGTAAGCGAGAGCAGTTTGAACTAGTGCGTAAGGGTTTTCCCCTGAAATATACCTGTAATCATTGAGGTCCAGTTTCCACGGTTAGAATTGCCCTGCGCAGTGCCTTACGTACATTCAGTGCTCCGGGGAAGGCGCCAATTCGCACGTGCTCTCTGTTCGTTGTGGCTTTCGTCAACGTTCTTTACTATCACCTAATCTTTATCATCTCATTCGCTTGGATTAACTACACACTTTAAACAATGTTTGATTCGTTTAAAAAACAAGATATCGATAATCAATAAGATTTGATTCTCCCAAAGAAAGAAATTGAGAAGAAATCAGGTAACCTTTTCTTGTCATTCTCCACAAAGATGACGGGAAGTATATGAGCAACCTTTTTTTGGCTGTTGTATCATAGACTACTCATTCATTTTCGCCTTTCTTTTATCTTTCCTTTTTACCCTAGAGTTTGCTCCGAGAACGTGGCTCGGTTATGTTCTAGCTGCGCTCGCATTAAGAAAGTGTTATTTATATACGGCCAAAAAAACGGTAAAGGTAACATATCCGAGTAAAAAACAGAAAGGAGTTTTTGGCAATGCTGTAATATTGCTTTAAACTGGCTTTCTCAACATATATACATATAGAATTGAAGAGGACTAATAATAACGCATCGATAAAACATAAGGAAATATCGGACATGACCTCTACAATGTACACTTAGATACGCCTAAATCTACTACATTACACGCTTATTTGAAAAACATCTTGTTTGCATGTTTGACGAAATATTACTTCTACAAAACTAAAACACATATCGAGAAATTATTATATGAAGTGCTCATCACTATTTGTCCGCCGTGTAAGCATAATTATAATGGGAAGATGCTCTTATTCAGCGTAGTTAACCATGCATTTCATTAGTGATATGTGCTCCGATAATTAAGCGGCCTAATTTCCCTCGGTGCTCGTTCATAAGCTACGTGCTCTAGTCCCTCTATATGGCTGTCCGGAGTCCCATAAAACCTGAAGAATAATCTCCTCAGCCCTTTGATGAAGATGATTGAAATACAAGCATTATTGCTTCAATGAACATTTGATACCAGAGTCAGCCTTTCGTAACGAGACACTTACCGTTTGAACGTAAATATCTCATACGCTTATGGACACATTGCGTCACAACTGCGTACTGTTATGAACACCATGCGTCATTCTTCCAAAAATGAAACTTGTCGTTGTTTTTTATTTAGCGTTGTTTTCGACATGTAGTATCCCAATTAGCATTTGATACCTGTCAGCCAAGAGTTTCACTCACCTTCCATACGTAATCGACTGCCTAACTATGTCGTACCATCGTTACTCGTTTATCATGAAGGAGAAAGAGAGTAAAAAGACTACTGATAATAGGTTTTCTGTGATACGTAAGTGATTCGAAGTTAGAGTGTGTTGGTAATCCGGTTTCCTCTGCCACCTACAACTAGCTCAAGTTCCGAATTAATCTGTAAATTAGGAAAGAGGTGACGATAATCAGAAGTCTAAATTCCAGATATGTTCCACCTACAATGCAAACTGTTTTGGCTTCTTTGCAACGAAGTAATTATGACACAATACGTTTACGCCTGCTGTAATTTCTCATTGACAGTATGGCCAGACGTGTTCTTGTTCACCAAGATTCACTGCAATGTTGAACTCGAATTACATATTGAACATATTAAGAGAATTCTATATATATATATATATATATATATATATATATATATATATATATATATATATATATATATATATATATATATATATATATATATATATATATCAAGGTTGGCAGTTTCTCCCGAGGGGCAGTTTTTGGAAGAAACCTATCTCTACCAGTCCTTTCAGTAGAATCTTTAATAGATGTAAAGGGATAGTATGAGACCAAATGAGCAGCATTTTGAGAAAAATCCTGTGTACCTTACAGCAGCAATAGGATTTCAAAGCCGTGCTGATCCCTTTCCAGCATCCTTTTTCAAGGTGGGCAGCATTTACTCTGTGACCTGGTAGAAGGGCCTGAATTATGCTGCTTTGCCAGAAGGACTAGTTGAATTGTGATACAGCTGCACTCTGCTTGTGCATCATTTGCATCCATTGAGAGAATCTTTTCATCATTTAGACTCATCCACAACAACCGCAACCGTCTTGTGGTAAAAATGCGGCAAAAAACTGTCTTCTGCTATAGGATGTTAAGGGGAAAGGAAGACCTGGACTATAAGTTACCCCCATATAGGTCAAGTGCAAATGTTGGGTATAGTGAATCCCTTTGAATGGCTTTAGAAAGGAACTGACTACGTAGTTAGCTGGTTAATGTGAACGCTGTGTATATAATGGACCAGCAAGCTGGATATGAAACTAATCCAATCTTAATGTCTATGCTCAAGTTATAAAGAAATGTCATTAGACAGAGGCAGATGCACAGTTGTTGTTGTTGATAAAAAAGTTTATTGTCCAATCCAGATGATGACATGCATTACATGCAATACACAAGTGTTAAAAATCAGGCAAGCCACGAAGGCTTATAATGGACCAAATATGATCATAAATATACTTATAATAAATATCATCAAATAGACATTCATCATATATTGTGCGATATATTATCTAGTCAATCATAAAACTCTTATAGTGAGTCTTGTATATAAGGAGTCACTTCTTTTACACACAATTTTCTAATACCCATCTACAATTGAGCCAGCCGAGTTTATGTCGAATAGGTAATCATGACTAGTAAGGTTTACTAAAAATAAGTTGGTAGTTAATATTTGTGACCTCCTGTTGTACATCCTATTGAGACAAAATGATAGAGTCAGTTTATAGCAGATCCTCTGATTGAAAGATAATCTTAAGTTGCTCCAAATCAGTGAGTTGTGTAAAATTAGGATATTGCAAATTGGTTGGTTGCAATATGGGATTTCTCAAATTGTCATAAAAAGGACATTTTAGAATTAAGTGATCAGTGTCAATCAACACATTAGCACCAGGAATACACAAATGGTGTGGAAACCTAGAACATATAAGTATATATATATATATATATATATATATATATATATATATATATATATATATATATATATATATATATATATATATATATATATATATATATATATATATATATATATATTTCTACCTTTCATAGTGTACTATGATATTGGCTAGGTTGGAAGAACTAGTGTCACCGAGGCCCATTGCAACGTATAAAATGAATACGATTCAAAAATACGCAAACCCACATATAATTCTCAAATAAGATTTGCATCCAAAATAAAAGTAAGCCTTTACACCTGTTCCATTCGTTTAATTAGCTCCCCATATATACTCTCAAATATACAATTCACATAACCCTCTCAATATGGTCCTGATTTAACTCTTCTCCTATTGCATTGACTAGTGACACCGAAAACCCCTATACTTAGCAATATGTTAAATCAATACGAGTCGTAAAAAGTCACACATCAACAGACAAAAAACGACAAAATAGATTAACATTAGAAATGAAAGGAAAGAGCCACGTTGTTGGGAGGGAAGCTGTTCTGTGCTAAAGTGCACGCACTTCTCGCATCAGTATGGATTTGCTGCCAGACCAATGATTGATGGATGCTCCTACCACTGACCTTAACAGAAATGTACATGTAACTGAAAGCAATGTGACAATTATTCAGTCTCCTGGTGCGAATCGTACATATGTTTGTCCTTTCACCGAATGAATGGAATCCATAAGTCAATATATTTTTCCGGGTAACATTATATATGGAATCCTTAAAACATACGTCTTAATGTACTAAGAGAACATTTGCTATATCAATTTAGATACTGTAAAACACACATATGACGCGTGTCCCAAATATAGCGAATTGGGGAGTTTTCGCATCATAGCGTATCTTTATGTTAGCGACGTTAGCCGCCGCTGACAGCGCCAATACAGTAAAAAAGTACAGCGTTTTTATATATAGCGAAGCGGAAGGCACACGCTATGTACGCCATATATAAACAGACGCTAACATTGTGTGTTATACAGTATCAAATTCGCAGATGAAACCAAATGCTTGCACTTATGAATCACACTTTTTCATAAATCAAAGTTTGTCGCAGATGTCAATAACGATTGTGAACAAGTGTTGGCAAAACATCGTCTTGAAGTTGCAAACTAGTATAGTTTCTAGAAAGTTCTATGGACATAAGCTGAAATCACAGTATACATATATATATATATATATATATATATATATATATATATATATATATATATATATATATATATATATATATATATATATATATATACATATATATATATATATATATATATATATATATATATATATATATATATATATATATATATATATATATATATATATATATATATATATATATATATATATATATATATATATATATATATATATATATATATATATATATATATATATATATATATATATATATATATATATATATATATATATATATATATATATATATATATATATATATATATATATATATATATATATATATATATATATATATATATATATATATATATATATATACTATATATATATATATATATATATATATATATATAGAGAGAGAGAGAGAGAGAGAGAGAGAGAGAGAGAGAGAGAGAGAGAGAGAGAGAGAGAGAGAGAGAGAGAGAGAGAGAGAGAGAGAATTTTCTGCTTTTTTCACGAATGGTGCAAAAAGTATCGATTCCTGAAATTCTATATCCAAATCATCAGTTTTCGCTGATATGCGAGTTTCTTCAATACTTATAACCCACGAATTGCGAAGGCGTTGACTAAGAAAATGTATATAGTATGTGTTGGAGTGCCTCAACTTTGCCTAGGCTTCACAATCATACAGTGCCATCAAATGGATTGGCTGTGATGGCAGGCCGTATTGTATCATGAGACCTTCTGAACTCGAAGGCTTTCGGCAACTCAATCTGAGCATTAATCTGGACATTCATACGCATGATGGTATCCTTAGGGAACAAAAGCAATAACACATGGTCCATCTAATGTAGGCTGGCTATGCATTTGAATCAATTATCGATGGTGTCTCGCTGTACTTAACAGAGAGTGTCTCATCATGTATAGATTGAAGTTTATACTATGATGGACGTATCATTACAATAACGAATTTAACATCACAATTTGTCTCAAGTCTTAACTTCCTAAGTATAGTTTTACATATTTTTAAAGGTAAAGGTATTTGGTTTATAGTCTTGTATCCATCGAAATGTTCAAATGACCTTCCTCCCCTAGCAGGCCTGTACACACGGAAACCATTTCAATTCCCCGGGGGATATTCCAGAGCAGCTGGCAGCATATAGCGCACAAGCTCTAAGCACTGCCTTATTAATGCTAGGTTCTTATTTTGCAGCAGGGTAGACTGAGGTAATATGGAATAAACTGTCTTGCCCAACAACAGACCAAAGTGCCATGGCCAGGAATTGAACCAGCGACCTACTGATTACTAGTCCGACATCTAACCAACTAAGCTACTTTGAAATAGATGATGTATATTTATATGCCACAATATGATGTATTCGCTTACGTTATTTTTATTCTATTTTCAGGGAATTTCAACTATCGCGCCAAATGTACCTGTCAATACCAATTGTGAGTACAGCATACTTCGTTATACATTTATTACTTAAATGGTTGCAACTGGGACGTATGTTTTCACACAATGCCGGGGATAACATTCTGGAAAGCATCACAAGCTACCTCTCTGTTTAAATACATTAGTTGATCAGTTTTAGGCTTACAATTGATGCTACCAGGTGAAACCAAACCCTAAAGTGCCGACATATAATTCCCGCACTAAAGGTACGGACAGCCCGGCCATAGTACACGACCGCACCCCCGATTGCGGCCTAGACATGGATGCATGGATGACCTTACAACAGACCGTAGCTTTGACTTGCAAGTCACGTGGTCATTGGTGTGCTATGACTATTGCTTGACATGTTATCCATGAGTACTTTTACAACCAGGCACTGTTAGACGTTCATTCTACTGGTGGAGGAATTAAATACCCGTGCTGTACACTGGGGCCATATATATGGTTGAATCCAATGTTTGCTACTATTGATCATGTGTATGATATTGAGAAACTGTATGTTTATGGGAATTTCTTAATTTGGAATTTTGATTGTCGTCATTGTGTTGACGTCCCCTGAATATGGTAAACTCATATGATCTCTGTGAATAAAGCTTTTATTGGAAATATGGAAAACCTGTTTACAAACACTGATCTGTGGTTCTCTATGAGGAGAGACAGTTTCCTGCAATGGAATATAGCGTAAGGACCCGGGCGTAAGGACTCCAAAGACAAATAAATTATATGCTTTCAAGGCCACACCATTGTCACAACATCAGATTCATATTACCAATTGGTTAACTCTTCAATGGTGGTAACAGTCAAAGGAGAAGGCAAAACGCAAAGTTAGGAATTATTTGAATTGAAATTTTCATCTGAGAACAACACCAGCAAGAGTCCTTGAAATATTTTGTGAAATCATTCATTGTTTCCAAGTTCTTAGTCAAACGTATCTTCGATCCTACCGTATCTCAAAACGAAATCTTTAGCATTTTTTGGTTAAAGACGTATAAAAACAACAGAGCAATCATAAATAATACCTATGTGTGTGGTCCTCAAGAGGACAATCTGCTTCCTCCAGTGGCGTATTGCAGTGGGCCTCTAAGAAAGGCAAATTGTATTCCGTCAAGACATCAGCCGATGTCACGCCATAATTATCTCGTGCTCCTGCTTTTCCATGTCTCTCATTTGGAATGACATGATTGCATTTTATGGATACAAATTTGCGTCGTGCCCGGTTCTTTCAGCATTCTGAATTAATCCCGGAATGCTGCGGAGAATAAGGAAGTGCCCCAGCCAGAGAGTCTCTTACTCGGCTTCCTTTGGACTCGTTAAAGGGATCAGCATGAGTTCCTGATCAAAAGGACCGCCTCCCACCTGTTCGTCCTCTACACCTGGTCCTTTCTGGTCAGATATCCCCTTCCGCAGTTCCTCAGCAAGTCAATTGTACTTTTTACTTTGCAAAGTGGTACATGAAGTAGTAGTAGTAGTAGTAGTAGTAGTAGTAGTAGTAGTAGTAGTAGTAGTAGTAGTAGTAGTAGTAGAAGTAGTAAATGCAGTAGTAGTAGTAGTAGTAGTAGTAGTAGTAGTAGTAGTAGTAGCAGCAGCAGCAGCAGCATTGGTGGTTGTAGAAGTTGTATAATATTCCTATATGCTAGACGACATTTTACAACTATAATTAGAACAAGAAATATAGTTAGAATCAAGATGTATCTTAGTTAAGAATCCTCACGACGTAATGGGGCACTATAGTTACGCTACATGTATAGCATGAGAAAGGAGATGTTGAGATACTAATTAGTGCTACACAGAAAAAAAGGAAGATATGGATCGTCCGCATTAACCCCGGAGTTCATGCCGTGGAGGAAACGGAAGTAGCCCTGAGAGGCACTCTCTTACAGGGCTTCCTTTAGGTTCATTATAGGATCAGAATACGTCACGTGATCAAAAGGATAATCCACCTGTACGTCCTTCACACCTGCCCCTATCTACTCAGAGATCACCCCCATTTCCTCTACCAGTCAATCGTAATTTGTATTTTGCATTTCTGTTTGTTCAAAGGTATTAGCACCTGTACTAAAGCTTTCACAAAAAATATTCACTATTTGCAATGTCTTAAGAAGATATATCCCTTTCTAACTTCGTTTATCGTCATTGTTTCTAAGATATCAAGCCTAAATCGTAACTAGCCAGTTGGATATGGTGAAATAAACTGGAGAACCGAAAGGTTACTACCATATGGATCAAATGTCTGTGTTTAAGATGGTATTCAATTAATAAAGGTAAACGAGTTGCCCGGTGAAACCTATCGACTCACCACAACTTCGACAACTTAGTAAATAGTTTAACATATAGATGCGAGGAAAGTAATAGCCTGGTTAAAGTCAATTGACATTTGCAATTCCGATAGAGTTAAAACGTTGTCTAGATACGTGGTTGGCGATGCTGGTCTTTTCCATTCACACTGGGACTTTTAAGCAGATTTAGTTCGATCGGGGAAACTGTGTCAACTCACATCACCAGTAAATCTCTTCACCATGTGTTGTGAAACTCGCGACAGAGACGTGGGAGAAGTATCGCATTGGACTATACACAGGTAAAAGTTGACGGGCCTGTACATGCCCGTTCAAAACATGCCCGTTACATGCATAATGATGCACAGCAATGTAACGGGCCCGTTCAAACAGGCCCGTTACGGGCCTGTGAATTCAAAATATTAAAAATCTAAAAACTAATGAATAATTCTTGTTTTTGATATCTACATTTCACAAGAAGAATGTTCCCAGCATATTCTGGAGTTCAATGCTTCTCATACACCAATTTCTGATCTCTGACGTCATTTCTGATCTCTGATAATTTTCACGCATCTCAAATCAATGCTTTGTCAATATCAGTGCAAAAAGAATAATGCTTGCAACAAAAATAATCTGCTCCATTGATTATTTGAGGTATTGAATATATTTAAAACATTTTAAAAATATTTTCAAAGTTTTATTTGAGAAGAAAAAATATAAATTTGAAAATATGTTGCATTTTATGATGAAAATATGGCTGCCAGATGTCTGAAGGCCCAACGGGCCTGTAACGGGCCCGTTACATGCCCGTTATGGCATCCTTAAAAAATAAAAGTTCTGGCCTTACTATTGTCCGTTATGGGCACATCCTCTGTGGGCTCTTGGCATGGGACCATTCCAGTCCTGATACAGACCCAAAACTTATCTGCACCCACAGAGGCTGTAAAGTTTCACAACGGGCATGTAACGGCCCCATTTAGACGGGCATGTAACAGCCCCATTTAGACGGTACAGTTAAATTGTCTTCAAGTGTTAAAATAACGGATCCGTTAGCACAATTATGCCCCATGGTGCAAAACCAACACTTATGTATATGTTTATTAAATGATGTATCAACAGGCTCCCAAAAAGCCTGTCGCAACATGCCCGTTATATTAACGGGCCCGTTTATACCTGTGCATCATTATGCATGTAACGGGCATGTTTTGAACGGGCATGTACAGGCCCGTTAACTTTTACCTGTGTACTCTTCTAGAAACAAAATAATACTTTTCTGCACATCAGTGAATTTTATAGACTAACGACGTGATTTTTGGATCTACTTACTAGTTATTCGGGTGAGTGGATACTAATTTCACTTGTCCGTTAAAATATATATTTGTCATCCAAACATTATGTATACGTAACTATCAAAATCAAGTCGTATTTGGGTTAGAACTCCAAGTTCACAAAGCCTATATACATGTATTTCAAATCATGTCCATATAGTGCCTAAAGTAAATATCTAGTTATGATATGGTTTGCGATCGAGTCGTAACATCCTACAGCTACTGGCTTGAAATCTGAGATTACTTTCCAGCATTTTGTTAAAAATAATGTTAACTATCCTTTATACTCTATGCGCTTGTAGGATATAAGTGAATTTTGTCTATCATTAGCGTTTTCTGCCGTTACCAAAACTGAGTAATTGTGATAAAATTGTGGTTTATATGGCAAACTACAATGTTATCAGAAAGGTAACATTTTATGACCGAGTATTATGTACTTACATGTTAGCATTACGTGCTTCCATGAATATATGCGAAAACCCCTTATCAAATTGAAATTTGAACTCTAACATAACTGTTTGGTTTGGCATTTATTTACGTTGAGTGCGTTGCAACTGTAGCGTGTCTAAATAAAGCCGTGCTCAATATTTGAAGAACGGGAATCGGCCAGAAAAGATGGGAATAGCCAACTATCGATCAGGCATGGGATGTCTATTTGTTCTATCTGGAGTTGATGATAGAGCGATGGGAGGGTTGGAAAGGTATTTCCGCTGGTAGAGTGGGGAGCAGAGAGTAGATAAATGCAATGAAGGCGACTTGTCAATTAAGTGTAAGTTTAGCGTGTGTGCATGAAGTGAGATTTCCGTCAATGCCACTCAACTCGTGTGTGTGTCTACAGGTTTATGATGACAAATGGATGGGAGGACCGACAGCACACTGACGGTTAACAATCAATGTACAGTGTCGACATTTGATTCCTGCAGTAAATGCCTGGGCAGCCAGCGTATAATACTCAACCGCGCGTCCGATTGCCACCCTGCCGTCTGTGTGTAGATGCATGGATGAGCTCAAAACTGAACGCACTTTGATTTGCAAACTTCGTGGGTCAATTTTTTTGCTTCTTTTTACATGTTATCAGTGGGTGTTTGTACAATCAGGCACAGGTAGACGTCTGGTCGACTGGTACAGGAATTGTACAAGCGAGATATTAATGCTTCAAACATACCCCATACTAGAGGCCTGCATAGGGGATGCAGAAAAAAAGAAGAAAGGAAGAGAACCAGTAATGGAACACATAAAAAGAGAAACGTTGTCCCTTAAACATTGCCTGGGTCAGATCCTAATATCGTACAGTCAGCAGTGAGGTACTGACCATTGAACTAATACCCATCCTGAGCTTTATTCGATACATTTATTCGATACATTACAATAATAATAATGATAATAATAATAATAATAATAACAATAATAATAATTATAATAATAATAACCCTTATCATCAGCGCCATTTGTAAGGCATTTTAGTAACATTGGCTAATGGATAAAGATTGGGATGGGAATTCTTGGTTGATGATCCATTTAGTAATGCGCTTGTTTGTGGGGAAGCTACTTGCTGTCATCGAGACATTGACCGAGACTAACTTCGAAAGACGTAATGGGTGATAAATATCCACACATTCTGGAGTTGTGATCCCTGAAAATCCTCAGAATGGCGTCAGGTCTGGCCTTTTGGTGATGCATCTCAATTTGTGGCATGCAGGAGTAAATCTGGCTGTCGAAGCTTCGTGTACAAGGAATATAAAGCATCCATGGGCTAATGCATGATATACCGCTAGGTGTCGCACTTCTCGTTACGTTCCTTTTTGTCAATCAATTACACAGAGTGTGAAAAACATACTTAAAAATAGCGTTTTCGGTTAGAATGCCAGCCTGATTGCTGCAAGGCGTGAGGGCTCAAGATCAATCCCTCGCCTGGTCTTATAAATTATCATTTAATCTGATGTTAACCATATTAACCAGTCAAACTGTAAAACCATAATACATAATTTAACTAAACTGCCAAATCCAGGTATAATTGCAATCAGAATAAACGAATCTCATTTAACTCATCTTGATCAAAATCATTTTTTTAATGGGCTAATCATTTTCATTGATTTTGAGAAAGCATTTAATTCAATATTAATTTGTTTCATAATGTTTTACATATATGTACTCTTCTTTCAAGTTAAATGCTATAAATGTATGTCACAAGTCAGAAATTCAATTTAAACATTCTTTCACAAAGAAAGAGAATATCTCGATTTTATTACCTTTAATGATTATCTTAATGGTACCGCCACGCTATGAGCTGCAATGGATCTAACCATAAAACTCAGATGTTCCTATTCATAAAGAGATGACATGAGAAACAAATTCTGCTACAGCACATCTTAAGGCTGTGTTCAAAAGTGAATTTTGGTCATTTGGTGCGCATATATCTAGAAAATGTTTTTTAAATGGGTATGCGCCACGAATATCATACAGGAGGTTGAAGGCAGAGGAGCGTTTATCATATCAATTGCTTCTTTCATCAAGGTAAGATTACCTGACACATCTGGCTTAAGGTCAGGTTAAGATAATCCATTTCCTTTGATGC
This sequence comes from Maea johnstoni, assembly GCA_963942565.1. Taxonomy (NCBI): domain Eukaryota; kingdom Metazoa; phylum Annelida; class Polychaeta; order Spionida; family Magelonidae; genus Maea; species Maea johnstoni. The sequence goes on along the minus strand of OZ012692.1, from coordinate 40,517,723 downwards.
AAAACTTAAGCTGTGCCAACATCTTGCCTGTGCATTTCACAGTTAGACTAATGTTCCAGGCACTTCATAACTCCTCACTAAATGCAAAATCCTGACAAAATTGTCGGAATCACAGGTACCCAACCCTTTACGTTGGGGGTAGTAGATAGGTAGGTAGGTATCAAGGTTACAAATTTATCAAAAAACATCTTGTAATTATGATTATATCATCATTTATTCTTTTTGTGAATATGGAATAGGCCGGATGTCTGCGAGAAGCCAGCTATATCGCATGAGGCCTACCACAACAAGGATAACGAATTTATCAGCTCCCCCACATTAATTTCAATTACGTTAAGCACACCAAGTTCAAACTTCAAGGTTTCTGCAGTGTACATGCAAGAAAACACTCAGTCTGACTCGACTTAATAAAACTTATTTAACCCACAAAAATATTACGAAAAATATGTGTTGTGACTTCATCGTCCTGGAGCCAGTGTCGATAGCCGTTTCACTCTTATTTCATGTTTCGAACTCTCAGGTAGGGCTCAATATACACTCAACTGGATCAGGCAGATCAACCCGAGAGAATTTCTCACTTGAAGTCGCGAGTTACATACCTAAATCCGTCAATTACTTCCTGCCATCTTGTCTTCCAGATATACACCGTGTTTGAAAATATTGATATGCAAAAGCAATTTCTAGCCGGTTGCAATTTAGCATAGGCCGCTATTTTGTTGCCATGATATTAACAACAACGATTGCTATGGCCCTTTCAGAAGAAGTACACATATTTGGTACCTAACAATGAACGCTGTGAAAAGTATTGGTAGGACCCCAATACAAGATCAATACTGGGCTCCTAACAAATATTGTTGTGAAAAACATTGTTAGGATCTCAATACAGCCCAGTACAACAAAAAAATTGACCTATTAGCAGCAATATTCAGACTTGAGCTGATGATAAATTAATATACCATATTTCGTCGTATCCATTTTCTGTGAAGTATATCCTCAAAATGTGCAGGTCAATAGTTGGAAAAGTGGAATATGTGACATGATCCATGCTTAATAGATATACATGTAATGCTAATATGGTATAATTATATCATCATCATATCAATCTATTCTTATGGATGCTATGCAATAAAGCTATTCTATTGCTTGTATTTACTTATTTCACTATATAATTAAGTGGTGAGAAATTACGAACATAGAATACTAGAAGCACTTTGAATTTTAATCCTCACACCAAACTAAGATTTTTGTACTATATCTAGTGCTGAGAAAGTCCATACAAGCGTAGAACCTACACGGTGCATCTAGCCTAATTAAAGACAATTCAATCTATTTTTAGAGCAAGAATGCTGATTTAAGTGCTATAATGGAGAGTCATTTAGCTTAGTGCAAAGGAAAGCTAGTTCATATATGCGATCATTATTTGCTTCACGCCAATTAATGTTTGAATTAAGCCGAGAACTTTCCTACAAGTTCAGTACAATGTATAAGTAATGGATATTTCCAATGGGGTTTTGATTTGTCATCCCCAATTAAATATGGTGTCACGTTTCTTACATTCCGCAATTAGTTGCACCATACAGCGTTGAATAGGTGCATAGCATGCAATGGATACAGTAATTTTCGCTAACTGTTTTATGACTGCTGAACATTACCAAAACCCATTACGGGAAGTATAAACATATATATATATATATATATATATATATATATATATATATATATATATATATATATATATATATATATATATATATATATATATATATATATATATATATATATATATGTATATATATATATATAATTTTTTATATATATGTATAGATTTATATATATATATATATATATATATATATATATATATATATATATATATATATATATATATATATATATATGTATATATATACATTGCAAGAATAAGCTGGTTTAAATTACTTGTAAAATTGATGTTTGGTTTTAAAAGTGTGGCCCTTCTTGTGATGTTTATCGGTTCACGAAAAAGTTTATCAGTTATACGTCGATTCACAAAACACTCTGTGATTAATTTTCAATTTCTATTACATCTATAAATATTTCCATGGTGAAATGCATATAAAAGAAGGAAGTATTCATTGACAGTAAAAAAGCGATCGTTAAAACGTGAAAGTATGTCCGCTATCTTTCACAAACCATGACAAGTTACCCAATTCATTCCAAAACATGCTAAATGAATAAAAACTTTGTGGAAAAATGCATAAAAGAAAATAACCTTAAACTGACGACATGTTTATGAAAAAGTAGAGAGCTTTATGACTTTTCCTGCAATCGCTCACAAACCACGACAAGAGTTCCAATTTATCATAAATACAGTCCCCTGAGACATACCGAATGCCATTCTCTTGTCACAATGGGAATCGATAAGTCTTTAAGACATCCATCAAACGGACATGTCTTAAAGCCACAGATGATGCTATCCTTCTCCGTCATCTTCCAATATCCTGGACCTGACAAGGATGGTCATTTTGCGAGATTGCTTATTATATTTGTGGGGGCTTAGGCACTTAACCTTGCAGTCCATTTACCCATCTCATTTAACGCATTCGCATTAGAAACCGAAAACTCTGGATATGATAAAGCTCATTTCAGCAATTAGCGTAACATTAGAACTATATCTAAAGTGGCTGTTCAACCTAACAGAAACAGTTCTTTTCGTTAAACATTTCTCAAAATATCGCTTCGCTATTGAGATACTTTCACGTCTCAGACCATGTATATGCTGCAGATGGGAACGGGTTAAGACGGTTCGAGATACAGAAATTGTGAAAAAATGAACCAGAGAAGAGGATTTCAAACTCTGATGAGAGCCTGGCGCATGATAAATGTACACATTTGGAAATAACTCTCCTTCTAAATCCACTGGCACTCGGAGTATGTCAAGTTGCACATTTCTTAAATAAACTTCAAAAAAAGGAACCTTTGATATCATAATTGTGCTATGTAATTTCGGTATCAAATAAATGTTCATGGTTACCATAGTTACGACCGGCAGAAAGGATACTTTGTTGGTGTATCTATATACCTAGTATGTTCTTCTGTATCTAGCAGAAATAGATATGTGAATATATCTATATATCTATATATCTATATATATATATATATATATATATATATATATATATATATATATATATATATATATATATATATATATGTATGCTTTACCTTACAACAGACGCCCCTGGGAATGGGCAGTCATATTGCAACAGTGGTATATGCTAAGGATATCAGGATGGGACCAGATAAGTGTTTATAAAGCCATTTCCTATGAGATGTACATTCTTTAATTTGATTTGGTTACCCTTGGAAGTATGGAGAGAACAATTTCACGCACTTTTGAGTACAGATTTCCGCAAACTTGTTCAATTACGAAACAGTTATTGTGTTAGCTAAGACATTGCAATCTGGCTGTCTGGATACGTCATATCTGCCTTCCTTCAACGTTCAGTGTCATTACCTGTCTGTAGTGTCTCTTTCCAAGACTAATTCATAATATTGATCTGCGTCTATATACCCATACGTGCAAGAACATTTATGTTTGGTGTATTTTATCATATTGTATCGTATCTGTTTTGAATTGTAACATGAATATTTTTTTAAGTGTTTTTTTTCTTATTAAAAGGGCACAGGGAATTCCAAGTCATTTTCAATTTCTACTTCGCGTTTATGCAACACCACTTATAGATTTAATTTCGGGCCAATTAAAGTGTTGGTCTTTTGATAGAATGATAGACAATAGGGTCGTTGGTATTCTTTTTCTTAATACCAGAGCGTAAAGTAACTAATACGCTTAAACACAAATTTGCATCCTATCTCGAAGATGCGAATTACACATTGATGTAAAATATGCTAGAGCACGCGGTCAAAACATTCTTCTGAGAATGAATACACGATTTCAAAAAAGTAGCACATCGGTTTTTTGTGAAGGGCATCATTATGGGTATTGGTTTTGAAGGCATATAAGGTAGATTGCACTTTGACATGCATTTGGAATTGTATATAGTATCCCTTGATCTGCAGATTTATGCTTACTTATCATCAGTCACTAGACATGAAAGAAGGAGGAATTTTCGGTAATATCAACGCCTAAACCAAAGTCACTGACAACATACACTGTACCACTTACCTGAAGTGGATTGCAAATCTCGCTACCTAAGTAGTGGTTGGACCACGCCATCAGTCGATGTGCAATGAATTATACCGACCGGCCATAGGGGCAGGCCCTCCTAACGCATGGTCGAAAGGTGATTATGATACTCTGTGTAGAGTATAGTATGGTGATGTTGATTATTAGTAATCAAAAGAGTCCGCAATGGGCAAGCGATACAATTTCCTTAAAAACACACCAAAGAATATAGGAAATATTATTTTGTCAAGAGACGTTCTTGTCCGAAAGCAGATAATGTTACTCGTGTCAAAACATACATTCCTAATAGAGCATGAATAACGAACCTCAACACAACATTTTCTCAATCCCTCTAAAATAACAATTCTTATTCGAAAGCACACAACCATGATGTGCTCTCTTAATGTCACCTAAATAACATTTTGTATTTTCTTCTACATCTGCATACAATGTGTTACCACACATAAAGGTATATTGGATTGCATGTTTATCAACTGTGAAATATGTTTTCCTAAATCATTCTAACATGTGATAAGGAAATGATAGAAAGATGAATATGCAAAGATGTAAATAATGCAATAGACGTGACCATACATGAGGCAGGTCTGAATTATTTCTCTAGAAATAAGTGTTATATTGGTTTACGTAAAAATTCATTTCCGCTGGCTCTTGTGATTGCAGGCAATGGAGGCATGTCCAAATACGGACATAATCAATTTCTAATAAAACATGATGACTTTGCCAGAAATGTCGTTTAAAGAGTAAACGTGTATTTCGTCCCACTAGTAGGCTAGATTTGAATTATTTTCATACTATTGACTTAGTACTAAAGTGATGATTTTGCACTATAGATATCATATGATTTTTTTCATTTTGGCCTTATCATCATGAATAGGATGAGTTATTTTGTAGAAATGAAAATATTTGAAAGAGAACTGTCGATATAACGGAATACCGTCCCATTTGATGCCTTACACATGTTATGTAGCTTCTACGGTATATCGGAATATTCGCCAACGAATTAGGTGTGCTTTTTCCAGGGTATGCTGATTGCCTCATAAGGCCCGATCAAGAATACTGTTGTTGATAGTGAGGAAGAAAATTGGGGAGGCAACGAGCAGTCAGAGCCAACACTTGAGACCAATGGCGACTTCATATTCATTTCAATATATGTAAGATTATTCAAGCCTCCAATGTACTTCAGATAATACAAGCCTTTAAAAAAAATCAAATTATCGGTTAAATATGGAATGTGTAACATATTTTGAGTTCATGAGATCGCTTTTAGGTACAGCCACTATATTGCATTTGCCACGTCAGGCAAAGGTCGAAGTCAGTATGATCGTTATAAATCAGTTTAAGTATCATTGAGTCTAGCCGCAACGATGATTGGTGTCAAGATTTTATTGCTTAACAAGAAGCTACATATCATAAGATACCAACACGGCAATCGGATATGCTGTCGGGAATCGATAGAGAAGATTAGATCCGGATCAAATATTGAGTTCTTAAAATAACAAATCAGTTGAAGTAGCACCGAAGGAATACTGAAGGAATTGAAAACGATGATTGGTGCTATTGTAACGATTGGCTAACAAGATTTAGCCTATGGTAATGTACTATGATGCCATTCATCAACCTGCTTAAATTTCGATATAAGCAACAACCTTCAAAAAGGAAAGTATTGTTTTCCCGCTTTATATATATACATATATATATATATATATATATATATATATATATATATATATATATATATATATATATATATATATATATAT
>OZ012692.1:40479665-40511577 GCA_963942565.1 Maea johnstoni | reverse complement strand
CATATGATAGATACCCCATAATATATCAAGTAGCATACACATGTGGACATACAAGTTATCATATTCAATTTGAGCGTCTTAAGAACCAAACTTCTCCCACTCTGAGGTGTGTTTTACAGTTAAGGATTAGTCGTCCTCAATGGGTGTTCTTCAATGGGGTTAAAGGTCAAACTGGTGTAATTGTCCGATCAGATTCCTCAATTTCAATCAATGGGTCACTGCTGCTGGGTCAAAGGTAGACCCAACAATAGCGCGCGTGGATTTGAACAAGCGTCACGTACGTGATCTGGCGCCAGTTTCTGGGGAAACAAACGGTGCACGTCACAACAAACGCGTATTACCATTGTTGAACTAGTGCGCGGGTGACCTTTGGCTGACATAGTTTAGCTAGCTAACTTCACGGTAAAACGTGTAAATTTCTCCTTTTTATCGTGGGAGAAACAGGTTCTATCACTCGTGGATGGCAAGAGGAGGAATCTTGCACTCGTGAGTGATTTTGTGTCTTGGGACTCGGCAAGCCTCGTCCCAAGACACAAAATCACTCACTCGTGCAAGATTCCTCCTCTTTCCATCCACGAGTGATGGAACCTCTATATCTAAATGCTATTGAATGGAACGAATTACTACTTCATTTAATTCAAACATACATACCGATATTGAACTAATGAAAATAGTTACGGTACACTGCATAAGAGGATATGTTTGTGGTCGTATCATCATTTAACCTACATCTAGCAAATTAATGGATGGTCCCAATCGAATTTGTGTCATTGGCCATTTAAAGAGTCAGTTAGTGAGTACTATAAACAACAGCTACAAGGGATTGAATGGAGGAACTGATAGGGGGATTCGGAAGTTAGATGCGATTTTATATATTTACCCAGAAATAAGATATTAAACATTCAGTACATATGAAATGGATGGTGTGAATATCATGCAAAGAGAAAGATTAGTTTTAGATCGAGAAAAACGTCGGAAATGTTGCTTATTAACATTAAACAACTCGCCCTGTCAGGCTGGACAAGATTCCCTTTGTATTGATATACGATGATACTGAGTGAACTGATAGGAAAATGAAAAATCATCTGTTTTTATAGAGAATTACAAAAGACTGGCCCTTACGGGTCTCGTTGATTAACATTGAAAATCAACAGTTCGTAGCCGTTTCTCTATAACATAGTGAATACGTTTTAACCTTTAGCTTGAATCAGTATTTGGTATAACTTTGTGATACCTAAAAATCAAAATGTCTTTAACAGTTTTTGGAACTGCATTCATTTGCCCTTTTCTGCAAATGTTTGCACATATATCAGACCACAATATCTGTATATATATATATATATATATATATATATATATATATATATATATATATATATATATATATATATATATATATATATATATGTATATATATATATATATATATATATATATATATATATATATATATATATATATATATATATATATATATATATATGTATATATATATATATATATATATATATATATATATATATATATATATATATATATATATATATATATATATATATATATATATATATATATATATATATACAAATATATATATGTGTGTGTGTGTGTGTGTGACCTTACACAAGGTAATATTTGTTCTTTATAGGCGTCTTATCGTTCGCATACTGAAAGATTCTTATATTCTTTATTGAAAAATTGAAACCTTCAATATTTTTTAGACATAGCTCCGTATAAAATATTTCGCTGCCCAAACGATCACATGGGGAGATACCAGATCTCCATGTCTGCATCCCCTCCCTGTTGTTATTTTGCTTGAAAATGTTCATTCTGTACATTATATTTTAATTGAATTTCCTTGTAACGACTTCAGCCATGTTCTTGTATTATTTACATATTTCAATCTTTCTAAAAAGATGATATAAAGTCCCATTAGATTGAATTGAAGTGAACGCTTTCTCAATATCTACCAACATATTTAACCCTTTGGAATTTTCAATTTTGCATTCATGAATTACATTATGTATTGACAAAAATGTTGCATTTTGCTTCAAATCTCCAATGGATCTAGAAGTAAAGTTATAGCTAGAGAAAAAGCATACACCTAGTTGTACTCTAGCGGTCGATGACACACGTGAGTTGGGAGTAGCACTGTTTTACCGTGTTGCAGAATTAAAAATTGACGCAATAATTATGTTCAGTACAAAAATAGAACAGAGGAAAATAGCAATTAGCTATAAATGTGCTTCCAGGAATAACTAATTTTTGCAATCGGCATTTTTCGAGTGCGTTGTGGCTATATGATCAGAAAAGGCAACTCCATGCGTAGATATGCGATAGATGAGCAATATTTTGTTTGACGTTACACAAGTTAAATAGAATTAATTGTTTTGTTTCCCTAATGAACGATATTTGTTGAAATAATTCTATCTTTCTCTCTCTCTCATAACATTAGAAAAAGCACAAACATACATAGGTTTCCCCATTTTGTCAATTTCATCGTATCTTTTATTTTCATTGAAATTCGGATTCGGGGATAAGAAGTTAAACATATGCAGTTTAACTTGTCACCATTGATACTAACCAAAACTTAAGATAGATAGGATATTTGCTGTGGGCCTGAAATATATTTCTGCTGGTACCCCTGTTTTCCCCTTCATTGCCCGTGCGGTAGATCCCCATTCTCTACTCGCCGCTCCTACAAACTACAGTGAACACTTTATTGAGCGAGAAAGCGATTAGGACATTTCGGCGATAAATGTAATCATTATGGCCTCTCCTCTCTCCCAAGGAATTCCAGATATTATTGGCACTGACATCGCCGCCTCTCTCTATTATTCACATCACGGCCTACTGTTATCAAGACAACATTACCCAATCCCTTTAATGATTGGCGGAGAACTTTCGACACTTAGACCGAGGAAATTTGAATATATGGTGACATTGCATTGATACCCCTTGCGACGTTTTCGCTACTTGCTTTGTGTAATTTCCCAATCGCGAACCTTGGCCAAACATTGGAATCTGTTAATGGAGCGCTTGGCCCGTTATTAAATGTGGTGATAAATCAACGTTAGCATTTAGCACTTCGTGTCGTTGAATTGTATGCAACAGATCTACTATTCATCATTGCAGCTCATTTGGTAGCCATTGCTGCAAACGACCTTTCCCTACAATTAAACACAGACAGAACCGCCATCGATTAGCAAATTGCACTTAGTCATGCCGTGGTCGGTTACTGCAGTAAAGACATTTAATATGAGCTATAAAAACCCGGACAGACCGGGCATTTGATTACCTATTGACGCCTGGGAGTCTGGGCGTGGATAGGCCAAAACATCCATGAAATTGAAGCTAAAGATAGCCTTTAGCAGGCAGCAGCTATCTAGTGGGTCATGAGTATGTATGCATAGTTATCTCGACTGCGGATTGCCATTGTTATCGTAATAATAATTACTACAAATGTTGAAGTTTTCAAAAACTCTTAAACGTTTTACCTAGAATATTATGAGGAATAGAAAAAATGGATGGGCCATCTTAAGGCAAAGGACCCATTCAACGACCAAAGCAATGTTTTCCCGTTATGAGTCAGTCGCGCAGGTCATATAGGTAATACAGCAAGGTATTTTAGTCGTTTATCTGTACAAAATGAATTTCATTTTTAGACAGCTGCTGAAAGACTGGCGGCTGTGTAAGTCACACATGGGAAGCAAACAGTTTGCACGATATATATGAAATTGGCTGGAAAGCAATATTTTTTATGCATACACACCAAAAAACTTCATCTGGCATTTCTCCAAGTGAACCCATGCACCGATAACTCATTTCATTATTTGAAACATTCAGACTTTCTGGTTGTGATTCAGTAATACCATGGTCCGTATACAAAGACCATACACAACGTCATCTGTTCCAGGCTTATTGGAACATTAGAATGTCTTGTTACAAGTAAACCATGCCCTAATGAGTGTTCTACAGTACAACTTATTGATAGAGGTCTACATCGAAGTACTTTTTTGGCAGAGAGAATACTTTTATTGGGTAGGAAGTGTGAAAGGTGTTAAGGTGACATTGGTAATTATGAAACCGATTTAACTTTACCCTTTTCATCGAGTATGCGTTTCCCTTGCGGTCAGTACTCCATCGCCTGAGTGTGATATCCGTTCAGAGGGGAGGGGATACGGGGTCATATCACACTCTTAGACACAACTCCCACTCCTGCTAATGGCATCACGTAAAACAACGCTAAATAAAAAATAACGTGCCAATGCATCATTTTATGACGTCCGCCTCGGAACACGAGAGGCCTTTGCGCGATTAAGTTAACACTCGTAACAGATGCGTGGCGAGGGCAGCTTTTAGAACTCTTATGCCAGACTCCGTTACCTTTATCGATGGCCAATGGCTTTTGAGACCTTTGTGATAAGCGATAGCTTGCAAAACAAACCATCCAGAGCGCATAAATTTGCCAAATTGGTGCCATTATCGCCTCGGCGAAAAACGGCTTCTAAATCGTGCGCCCTCAATCGCCCATTACTATGGAAGCGGGCGCCATCGCCTTAGACATGAAGGTAATGTGAGATATAAAAACGCCGATGTCGACACGGTGGGATCTGAATACATTCACTGTCTGACTCCTAATGGAGGGGAAAGTGATCAGGAAGGTATTTAGTGATGACGGATTGCGTGAATATACATTGGCATCAGTCAATCGCTGTATATGTACTTATATCCAGTTTTTTAAGTTTATAATATATTGATATCTGGTCAATTTCACAACACAGCAATTGTTTAAAGAACATATTTTAACCAAAAAAATTAACTTCATTGAATTATAACATGATTGTCGCAGACAAATTTTGCCACGAGAATTATCGTTTATCAAAATATGCGATTCATCTTTTTATAAAGGTGTGGCCCTCATGACGACAAATATTCTAATCCTTTAACCTTTTCATATTATATTCTTCGAAAATGTAAAATATCTAATCCATCCTAGAAAATGACAATGTTTTGACTTTTCCACTCTTGGCAATGAATGCAGTGTTAGAACGAATATATCACACATTTAGAATGCTGTATTTTTTGACATTTCCACTCCGACCAATGCTTTATTTAAACACCTTTATGGATATTTTGCGTGTATCGTTGAGTGCAAACTAGATCTATCCATCTTCCTGTCTATTCGATTTGAATGAAGACCTGTGGAGAATGATTTACACACGCTGGAAATTAATTTTCCTCTTTTTGTTACCCATTTTTACAAGTTTAAAATAATTCTTTCCGTCAACATTTAATCAACATTATATATATATATATATACTTCAGAATTTTGAGTTTCCTGTATCGTCATTCTTCAGCCATTATGCACTTGGTGAGGAAATAGGACAACCTAAAGAAAACCTCCGTCTTAACCCAAACTCAATTGAATCAGGATATTATTTCACGAATGGGTTTTATGGTCAACTTTAATGCCTTATTAGAGTCAAACCATGAATAGCAACCATGTGACGGTACAGAAAATCTCGTGGAAAAACTGATCGACGAAACCACGTCACTGACGAACTAGAGAACTCGGTGCTTCTTTTAAATGAGAAGTACTGTTACTGTAGCAGATATTTGTAAACATCTATAGTTTTACAAGTACCTTTTTGGCATTTCAATAATTGTGAACATAATTGATTTCTTCTTTACAAGGTTAAGAAGAAACCAAACATAGGTTAGTTTTGATCATTTATGGAAAAGGTGAATGTTCATTGATCGTCATTTTTTCAGCCTTTTTCCGGCTTAAAGTGGTGACCAGCCAGATATAAGTGGTGAAAAAACAAGAAAAATAATAATGTCTTACTCCAAGTCACTGGTAACCTTTTCACATCCTCTGAGCAGGGTTCGAACTACGAGACAGTGGTGAGAGAAACCGCGCAGTCAGTGACAAGGTTTTAGACCACTCAGCTTTCAAGGTAGGCCTACCATTCATATGGAACAGACGTTTTTGATAAGCATCTTTACGAATTACTGGGAACAGAACTCAAACATTACCAAAAAAAGGTCAATATATAAGATTGCGTGTGGCCTGTAGTCCAAAAGCAGAGAAATTGCTGCGTTGGGAGCTTGCAGGAAATTCTTAGTACATGATTAATAGTTACTACGTAAATTACACTTGAACTGAGCAATCTATCCTCATGTGTCCGCTATAGGGTATTGCCCTTCAACACTCCACCAGTAAAGTGCCTCGTCCCAGTACATGTAGTTGAGAAAAACCCTGAAAAAGGTGCAATTCATTTCTTTCCTTTGAATTTGGTTTTGTAATTCATCTAGTTGTCAGCTTTGCTGCAATATTTATATAGATCGTGACTAGCCACGTCATAAATGATCCCTCTCTCTGCCCTTAGTTGATTGTGTTATAGGTTAAAGTTTTAACCGCCAGAAATACTGTCCGCAAGTAACAGGCAACCGCTAACATGCTCCTGGGCCGGGAGTCGAATCCCTTTAGACGGAACTATTTGTAGTTGTATCAATATGTTTCAAAATAACAAATCATCATTAGCTAATTATTTTCAGTGATTTTATGATATGTGATAGATAAAGAAATCACTGATAAAATTATATTGCGAAGACGAAAACTTATTATATACATTTCTTTCTAGAATGGTTTCATTTGCGCTATATAGGATACAGGAAATCGAGTACAGTATGGGGTTTTCGGTGTTGTACATTCATCTATTGCTCTAGGTCATTGTGGAAGCAAGAAGATTAGATTCACATAGTGTGTGAGTCTATCGCTAAACATTCACATATCAATTATACGCGCCTAACCAAGTACAGAAAAACTGGACTAAGCAACTCCCGGATATAGTACCGAGGTATAATTTAATGCCCTGTACGTACGATTGACCTACATTTATATTTTTCATTTTTTCCTTCCTTCAACTAGATTTATTTTGCAGTTCACTAGCTAAATCCGCTTTCCAGGCTCCGGGCAATTCAATCTGCTTGAATAAATGCATTTCTTGATAGGAATAACACAATTGCCCACATAAAACAGTAGAAATGTGATTACCAAAACCATGCATTCAAAAATACAGATTAGGATTGTTCTACATCTTATTCGATTGTATAAATTTCGCTGCGAGGGTCGGGGATAATATTTGTTGCACATATGGAAGATATTAACGTTACCTGGGCTCTTATGCCTTTTCATATAGGTCCGTTCTTTTCTATCGCATGGGTTGAAATATCTGCGACGATATATCATTCTTCAGCTTTTCCAGCATAACCTCCCTCCAGATGACCTCACAATTGAACTTAGCTTTGATTCGCAAGCTACATGTACGTGGGTCATTGGTGTACATGGCTTATGTTTGTTGATACGTTGTCCAAATTTGTTCAACCATGTTCTACAGTCCTACGGTCGACTGTTGCAGGAATTAAATGTCTTTCATGCACACGTGCAGAAAAACATAACATTAACTGATCACTAGACCGCTTAGTCATGGGGCAGGCCTTCGGCGATAGTGGTAAATAGATATAGCCTGGTACCATGTACGTGCATTTCTCCCGGCGATGTCAATGGCATGGTAAAAAAGGCAATGTCCCAAGTTTTGCATTACAAAAAACAGTAAAGAGACATCCAGCAACGCAGCGTGGGACAACGTAACGCTGTATGATGTCAATGGCCAATTCGCATCTCGAGCACGTTCATATTGTGAAATATTTACAAATGTACAAACGTATTCATAACAAAGCAGTTTTCAAGTGCTACTTGATAGAAGAGTGTCGTTTCTGTGAGGTAAAAGCATTCCTCTAGAGATAGGGTTTCAATTAGTATTCTAAAAGTTACCAGACTACCCATTATGCCGGGGCCTGCCCTGATAGCCGAAAGGTCCAATATGAGTTACCATTGACAATTCGTCGATAGCCCTCACTGTCTGGTTTCGACTCAAAAACCAATCATACGAAACAGTTGCCAGGGCCAGGGGTTATGTGGGAACTATGGTTTCCTCAAGCAATTAAAAATGCCTTATTACGATTTATCCTAAATATGTCACAAAAGTGACAATAAACAAATTGATATGATATGTCCCAAATACTAAAAGGCTGGAGGAGAAGTATCGAAGTCCAATTGTTTGCGACTCTGCTATTCCTAAAATAGACGACCAGACGTTTGGGAACATGTAAGATACCATCTGCTGTGGCCAGCTTATTATAGCTACAGCAGTGATATCGGATCCATCTTCCAGAGGACCAGTCAACTGGAACCTAAAGGAAAAGCCGTCTCCCGGACACAAGTCCAAAGTCGCAAGTGTTAATCCTCTCACTGCTGTTAACTCTAAGGCCACTCTTGCAGTACACACACACATGTATAAACAATATATGTATATATATATATATATATATATATATATATATATATATATATATATATATATATATATATATATATATATATATATATATATATATATATATATATATATATATATATATATAAATAAATATATATATATATATATATATATATATATATATATATATATATATATATATATATATGTATATATATATATATATATATATATATATTTCGTGAAACAATTATACTTCACTCCCTAGTTGTGTTGTAGGTGTGACGTCACTATGCTCGGCCCTCTGAATATGAGCATCATACCTATTCTAAACATGTGAATTAATTATCCACCTACCATTTCATTCAAACAATCTTACATTCTTGCAGAAAGTATACCCATATTGTACTTTGACTACGTACACTGGTAAAGGCATTCCATTGGCTTTTCTCCAGCGGGGACGTCTGTGTACCTGTGATGAGTGGGCTACTATCTTATGCCACACCTTCCACACTCCACCTATGAGCCTGCCTGTTGCCTGCCTGAAGTACTAGGGATGGTGATTTCTTACAAATGCATAGCGCTCCCGAGAGGCTGCCAATAGAATACACTCACTAACCTAGCTATAAGGTGATGCTTCATCTTTCGCCGTGGAATGATGAACCGCGGGCGGGCGGGCGGGCGGGGGGCGGGTAATATAGAGGTGTAGCCGGTGATGAAGCCGTGTGACACGCCTGCAAATCTCTCCGCCGCATCGGGGGCAGGCTAAATAGAACTGCATCCACGAGCGGGAACCATTTGAGTCTGGGCGGGCACCGAGTCTACACGGCTGCCTATAAGCACGTGCCGAAGATCTCGCATTCACCATATATACATACAGGTGACAAACCTTATATACAGCTTATATACACATGGTTGGAGTAGGAGACACTGGACTATGGTGATCGGGTCATATTCACGTACTTTCCTCCGCATTCTTTCCATTTTATTGGAGGACTTACTCAAATGGAAACCTTTCGCCTAATTAGTACTGTGAGGAGAGATGCTGCCTCTAGTGAATTTTGAGAGAAATGAACCGACGAACTGTGTTGGAAATGACCCGATAAGCTGGAACATATGCGTGAAGGATTCGCTGTACAGTGATAGTTGATGTAAACTGCCTGCACAGATTAATACCATACATTTAGAGCACTCTCAATGGAAGACACTTTCTGACTTCACACTTGATGATATACATTTATTTGTAGTATACAGTGAGAACTAGTGGAGTTGAGAAACAGTTGAATACATGCAGAACGGGTGCTATGTATAAGGGTTTACGATTGTTTTGACATTGGGCCAGAGAACCTTACAAGCCAAGCCAGAACGTGCAGAATATCAGCCATCAACACGTTATACCAATAGGACTACACGATTGACATTCTCTTGAGTTGTATATGCTAGGTTTCAATGCGGTGAGTATCATTTTACACCTTTGTAAATGATATAACTCTCTTTTACCTATTGTAATAATTAATAGACTGCTTTCATTTTTAATATGAATCTTAATATTAACAGGATTCAGGTTCCTTACCAATGCTGAGTTGAGATAGATACGAGTTGGTTCACTGTACGTAATTTTGTAATTTACTATCGATGTGTTCAATTCGCCAATATTTACCCATTAGACGTGATCGGTAGAATAAGATTCGAGAACTTTTGAAAAGCTTCAGATTGGCAAATTCATGACGTTGACAGGCAGATCAGATGCCAGCCCTTTTTGCGGGAGACCATGGCTAATAAACAGGATACATTTATTACACTCTGATTGAGGATATGAGAGGGTGAATTATGATCGACACTGACACGTGTCCGGTTGTTGACTTCATGCATCAAGAGTCGAGATGAGAACAGATACTAATTAGCGTATGCTCATTGTTTAATGCTAAGCCGACTGTCGACATATCAGCGCTAGTTTCAATCCATCCTCCCTTACGATTTCAATTACTTGTATTATCACTTAAGAAGATGTGCCGCCCTGTCCTAAGTCAGTCCTTCCTACCAAGCTACCGTTGTAATATCAATGTGCAACAGTTGACTGCTGTTTTAATTTTCTGATTATATGTAATCAAGATAGGCAAATTAAGATTGGAAAAATTCTCATAAAGGCCAGATCCTCAATTTTAGAACATGGAAAATTAACCAGATCTACAGTAGTCTGTGGTTTGCCTAACTTAACTATGCAGTGATTGAGAGATTTATTTGATAGATACCTTTTATACTATTAGTATAGGTTATCTGTGTACCTAACTAACGAAAATCAAAGCAGCATTTTTGAAGGTGAAAGACTGACTGTATTCATTGAACTGCTTTGAGAATATAATTGCAAGTGAAAGTGGCATTTGGAAGGTAGCATTGATATGTTGAGGAAATTGCCACTAGTAATATGAAAGAAAGAGAATGGCTACCATTCCATTGTTATGGCAAGGTACTGGAAAGAAACAGACAGATATCGATCTAATGGACTGTGATTTGAATGTATTGTGTTATTCATTTAATTATAAATGTTCCTTGACAGCACCTATATATGTCTTGTATGTGATAGTTTCCTGTGTAAATGTCTCTGTCATTATATAATATTGCTGTATGTGTTGTAATTTTATGACATATGTCATAGTCAATAAAGCATACGCATAGTGTAAACTAAATTACAAGGAGGGATTAAGAAAAAGATTGCACTTCCACAGTACATGTAGCAAGCTATATTTTACACAAGCCTGTGCGTTTTGGGTTACTATATTCAGTGTGGCAAAGTCAAAATAGTCAATCTCTCTAGTCTGTGTGTGGCTCATCTTTGATGGTCCTCTTAATAATGCATTTCTCGAAAGAATTACTTTGTACTTTTCAACTATAAGACATATGACAAACTAGATATATAGGCTCTCCTGCAACTAACTAACTTTATTGGAAAGTAGATATGTAGTTCCTCCATAAAACAAAAATATTGCTGTGTTATAAAAAGAATGTGCCTGCATTATACACAAAATGTGGGTGGCAAATTATTTCAGGATCGGAAACACCAAAATTGGTCAATTTCTCTTGCCTACTTCTGGCTGTATCATATCTAAATACTGCATATCTCAAGAAGCACTATATCTGTTCCAATCATGCGACTACTGACAAACTAAGTCTATGCCTTATTGCAATAACAATGTTATTGCTGTATCATGAATACCTTGCCTGCAGTATAAACTAAATCAGTGTGGGAAATTATATTGAGTGCGGCAAAGCCAGGTGATTTGGTCTATCATAACTAAATATTGCATTTCCTTAAAAAGCACTATACGTTCCCTAATCATGAGATTATTGACAAATTTGATTTATAGTACATATATATATATATATATATATATATATATATATATATATATATATATATATATATATATATATATATATATATATATATATATATATATATATATATATATATATAGATAGATAGATAGATAGATAGATAGATAGATAGATAGATAGAAATTGCTGTGCTACGAATACCTAGCCTGCAATAGACACGAATTAACAACAAATGCGTTTGGAATATCATATCTAGTGCGGCAAAACCGAAAGCAGGCAATTTCTCCAGACTTCGCATGCTAGAGCCTAAAGGCTGTATCTTTTCTCGATATTGCATTTACGACTAAAGTGTCAAGAGTACTAAGTAGCCCGCTCCTGGTCTTCTCATTGTGAGAACGCCGAGCAGGTACGGGCACTTCCTCTATCTTCAGGTGTGCCTCCTGTGGAGAGCCTACCTGCTCGGGATAATTGCCTCACATCTCGAGGGATGCGTTCTCTCTAGCGCAGTATTTGGTTGGAGGCAGAATTGCACTGTCTGAGACTGCGGTGGGTGAGTACTGCCGCTGATGTGTTCCAATACCTTAATGATAGATTAGAGATGTCTCTCTAAGATCATCCGTTTAATGGCAGATGAGTGGTTTGTTAATTAGGTAGAGAGTGTCCCCGTTCATAGCGATACGTAGACGCAGATAGTGTGCATCTTCGTGGTTTGATTGTAAAGGAAGAGAACTAGGATAGATTTGATCACGCTAAACCAATAGGTACCTTGACATAGATGAGTATTCCTCATAAAAGATGTTCACAGTTGCATCGCAAACGAGAGTAAATGAAATATTGGCCATCCATGATCTTTGTATTTTTCTATATATATCTGTACTCATTATACTATATCTGAATTACTGTCAACGCACTTTTTTCAAGTACCGATCCTTTCTCGGGTAGGTACCAGACAAAATCATTCCAATGTTCTACCGTAGCACAAAAATTGCCTAACATCGACTGTCATCATCCATTTTTTGACTAATGGTGCTTTTCCACTCGTCAATACTTATCAGGAAGGTAAAGGACTAACCTTTTCCAATGTGCACTAACAAGAAAAAAATGGTCAAACATAGATAGTCCTCACCCTTTCAGACGCAGGTTGCTATTTTCATGATCCAATCCTTCTCAATTAAGCTGTGGATTGATGTACTCCTCTGTGCAATCAGAACGAAATGATGGTCAAACATCGATGGTCATTATACATTTACCACACTAGGTGTTTTTTCATTAACCGATATTTCACAGGGAGGCAAATAACAAATTCATTCCACTGTGCACTTCCACGAAAACAATGGTCAAACACAAATAGTGTTCACTAATTCAGACGCAGGGTGCTTCTTTCATGATCCTATCCTTCTCAATAAAGCTTTGGATTGATGCACTCGTCTGAGCAATCAGAGCGAAATGATGGTCAAACATTGATGGTCATTGTACATTTACGACACAATGTGCTTTTTCATTAAGCAATACTTCAGGAGGCAAGTAGTAAATGCATTTCACTGTGAACTATCATGAAAACAATGGTCAAACATAGATAGCCATCACCAATTCGGACACCGGGTGCTTTTTTCATGATCCAATCCTTCTCAATAAAGCAGTAGATTGATTCATTTCTCTGTGAAATCACAGCAATATGATGGTCAAACATTGATGGTCATCATACATTTACGACACTTGTACCACAGTTGCTTGCCTTCCACCAATCAGAGGCCTCGAAAAGTGTAGGGTTATAGAACATAACCCACACTTTTCAAGCCTTTGTTCTCTAAGCTGCCTAAAACCAAAGGTGTTACCCAAGGGTATACTTTTCTCGGCCTGTGATTGGTGGAAGGCAGTCAACTGTGGTACAAGCCACATAGACTCCTCGGAAGCTGTGGTGTATGTGATACCCTCGGGGTTACTCGGCTACGCCTCGTAACACCTTGGGTATATCCCATACACCACAGCTTCCTTGGGGTCTATCTATCACATAGTACATGTATTTCACAGAAAGGCAAATAGATAACCCATTTCCCTGTGCACTCACAGAAAAACAATGGTCAAACATATATAATCATCATCAATTTTAGACACAGGGCGTTTTTCCATCAACTAATACTTCTGAAGGACACATACACGTATTAAATCGTGTTCACTCTGCACTTATAACAAGATCAAACATCGTAAGTCATCATACATTTCATGCAGGTGTTCTTTCATTGACCGATACTTTTCTCGCGGGCAAATATTTAATACAATATACTGTTCTTATACAGTAAGACAATTATCCAATTCCTAAAGTCATCTTCGAATTCTACACATTGTCAAACTGTTTTTTCATAAACGGATACTTTTTAATAAGCAAAGAATCCAATCCACTTTGCTATCACAGCACAACAATGGTCAAACAGAGTTCATGATAATTCTCTTGGCCATGATGTGTTTTAATAGACTAAAACTTTTCAATGAGGCAAAGAATGATTCTTATGCGTACTGTAATCACAATAATGGGCAAACACCACTAGACCTCGACCATTGTGAACAAAAAGTTGTTTTTTTTCATTAGCCTATATCTTATGATAAGACAAACACTTAATCGAGTCCCTTGAGCACATAAAGCAAAACATTGGCAGACACTGATGATCATAATCTATTTCAGAAACATGGTGTTTTCATGAGCTAATATTTCTCAATAAGCCAAGAATATAATGGATGCATTCACTTATTTTTATTAGGAACAATGCTATCAGGCACTGTTGGTCGTCATCTATTCAGACTTGTTTAGGAGATAACGTTTTAAACCACTCGACTCCGCAATTCACAAAACAATGGACAAACATCTTTGTTCTTCATCCATCTTAGAAACACGGTCAGGTTTAGAGTTAGGAAATGTACCACACCGGTCATTTTTTAGTAGAGGGCTGAACCCCTGTCTCTGATTTATCTGATTTATATTCCTAGCCTGGCATAGTAATTTGAGCCATCCAATTACCCTGCCCTTTATTTTCTATTATGGCCATCACCGGTCGTAATAAGGCCTTACGCCAAGCCCATAAATACTGCTCGTGTGTGGTTAGGTCTTTGGCGAGATCTTGGCTTGTTAACCTATCCTCATAGGAGTTGTCTGACAAAGGTTCGTAAAGTAATTACACACACATACATACTCATACATTTTGTTCTATACACACACACACACACACATATATATATATATATATATATATATATATATATATATATATATATATATATATATATATATATATATATATATATATATATATATATATATATAACCATGTATGTGTGCGAGTGTGTATATACTCTGTGGTAATATTTATTATTTTCCATACAGAATGGACTATTTGAGCGTTTTCAGTTATTTTCCAAATGATCAAGATTGCAACACCATGGACAGTTGGTCAAGGGCAGTTATGTGAATCCTCTCTGTACATGCCTATAGATCCGCCGCGTATATAATGGGGAATTGACTCGCTGGTGTATGACAATAAAGCGATTACAATCATGAACACTCATGACAAGAGGTTGCACGTACATGTAGGTGGGGCTTCGGTATATGTAATCCAGATTATTTGAACTCTTTCCCAGGGAATATAATTTTCCGAACCTGTCGTTGAGAAAGGTACGCGTACAATATGGGTAGTGTTGTATCTACATCTATACGCATATTGACTTAAGCTAGGAGTGACAAGCGGCACATACATGTACCAAAACACACATGTTATATGAGAAAATGAGCAGGCAGTAACAAAAATAAGCCTCGGTTAGCAATAAATGGGCTAAACAACAAACTACCCAACTCATGATAAATTCAACTACGACATGATTTATGTGTCCATATAGCATATAGGTTGGTAGCATAATTTCTCGGGGAAAGAGTATTTAGACATCTGAGGAATGCCAAGAAAGGCATGTTATGAGGAGGGCTTACGTGGGGCAGGATAAAGCCAATTTTCCTTTGTAGTCGTGAACTGACTCCCTTAATCATCATCTACCTGTCTACCTCCTTTCAGCATTAGGGCTCTTCCAGGAAAATCAGCCTGGGGGGATGCTCTCATAAAATAAACATTGCTGGGGGTGGGGGGGGGGGGGGGGGGTTGTAAGAACATAATAAACAGCGATGAGGTGATTGCAGAGATTCACCTCTGTGTACATACTAGAACTCCTATAGTAGTACTACTCCCGAATTGCAGAAATTTACCAACGACGCGAACAATGTAAGACCGCTATCTAAATTAGTAAAAAAGAAATCTCACTCTCGTGTGCGATATGCCACGAGACTGACTCAGTTTTCCAGAGAAGCATATCCAGAGCAAACGTGTGGCAGCAGGGGTGTAGCTCTAGATTTCTGTCTCCACCAAGTTTTACAGTGGTTAATTGTTACTTTTAGATGATAGCTAGTGGAGGGTCAATTCTTAATCATTAAATGCTGACCTTGGAGGCAGCTACGTGTGGTGGGTTGCCATAGGAACTATGATAAATACTACCTCGGGTATGTTTTGTGACAGCTAACTCATTTCCTCAACAAAATAGAAAATATTTGTTAACTAAAAAGTTCCTCTGCATTTTTTTGTATCATATTTGTGCAGTAACGTCTTTTTAAAAATGGCCACAAATTAAGGTAAGAAAGGGCCAGGCAGCAGCCTCTGACATATATGTTGCCAGACGATTTGTCTGAATCTTTTGAATTGGAAAAATGATTTGATCGTTAAAGATGTAATTACAATTAAATTAAAGACTTGTAATTTAACAATATATATATATATATATATATATATATATATATATATATATATATATATATATATATATATATATATATATATATATATGTATATATATATATATATATATATATATATATATATGTATATATATATATACAGGTGAACTTGGATATGACGGACTCAATGGTGACTAGGAAAATTGGTCCGTCATATGCAAAATCCGTCGTATACATATGACGAATACTTCATGTGCATCGGACAGGGACCAAGCATATCGTCCATCAAGAATCCGTCATATCCAAGTTCATCTGTATATATATATATATATATATATATATATATATATATATATATATATATATATATATATAGAGAGAGAGAGAGAGAGAGAGAGAGAGAGAGAGAGAGAGAGAGAGAGAGAGAGAATTATATATATGTATGTATATTACCGACACACATTTTTCAAATACTGTAGCTAAAATATTGTGTAATTAACCAATTTTTCTAATCACTTCTAAGAGAAATGAAATTGATGACATGTTACCAGTTTAAAAGTTCTGAGATAAAATGTCTATCTGAACATGATCAGCGGCTTAGAGTTGAAAAAACGTCGCTGTTTTAAATATGGGCAAATGTGGTCTTCATACAACACTTGTAGATTGAAGTGTTTTCAAAGGACCAGTATAATGAGACAAAGGATATAACTTATCTTTTTTTCTTTTATAGTGCTGATCGTTAAATTAATCGCCCTAATTACAAAGCATAATTATACTTTGCATTTCTGGAACAATAGAAGTATCAACTAAGATGACAGAATCTTTCTCTGTGATCTTCTGCTGATTTAGTATTTATCGCTCTTTTATTTTGAATCATACTCAAGAGATCCGCTTGAAATCTGGTTTTATGCGTTGTTTTTCTCTTAAAACGGTTGTTTAATTACGTCTCAACACCCTATGCAGTACACATAGTGGATGATAATTACTGACATCGTTGCTGAGTTATCCCCTATTACTCCAATTTGCAGTGCCTGTATAGGGGCTTTATAACCGGCAAAAATACTTTAGGGAACATGCACACATTATTTTCTTTGAAGATAATATATCGCCAACAAACCAAATGATACTTCACCCATCTATATAGTACTATTAGTTATCTTTGTTGTGAAATGGTGTACGGCAAGACATTAACTTTGAATTATGATAGCCCCAACAAGTTTGAGGTTCTTGCAGCAGACATTCGAGTAAAATGTTCGTCTTACTTGGCTCATGCAAAGCGAACACCAAGGAGTTCTCACTTGAATTCGCGATTTCTTAAGCCTAAATCCAACTTCGTTACATCCTGCCATGTTAGTTTCTAGATATGCACCATTTTGGCAGACTATAATGCGCAAATTGTTTTTTAAACGCAAAAATCAATCAATTTTCAGCGGCGGTGTGGAGGGCAGTGGCTGTCATAGAAATAGAAAGCAACCTCTGTTAAAAATGGGAGAATGTAGTTACTATCGATATGGCAATGAATGGTATTTTAGCTGGTCCCAAAAATGAATGTTGCATTGTTAGGATCCCAATAAAGGATTATATTGGCCTCCTAACATCGACAGTTGTTAAAAGCAATGTTAGAATCCCAATATAGTCCAGTATAACACTTAAATTGACCAACCAGCTGCTAGTGTCAGAGTGGAGGTTATGATAATTTTACTTATTTTAGGCACAATTGATAAACTATGTAGCCTTGTTTATAGATTCAAATATGTAAAAAAAAAATTAAATAAGTAAGTTGTGTATGATTTGTTCAATTTGTTAATGAATTTTTCTTTGGCAAGTGATAAAATGGGAATTGATTATGATTGGTGGGTGATTGTGGCTAACACTGCCCTCCCAGAGGTTTCAGAGGTAAAGATTGTTGATTTAATAGTTTCATATCAAAACAGTGTTTGATTAAAAGATTTTCCACCTAAACACTGTATCATTAACATGATAATACAAACAACAATGTTAGTGTTACGTGTTACTCTATATAAGGCATTAGTGTTAGCATTGGAGATAGTGTTGAATTGTGGTGTTCACTTATCATTTGATTTCAGCACTGTGATAAATTAACACCGTTGTTAACATATGTAAAAGTAGGTCAAACCTCAGTTATTACTGAGGCAGCTATATTGTTGTGCCACATCAGCAGGCTGTTGTTAACAGTTACGTCATCGACTATTTGATATCCTGACTAGATCATGTGCATTTTGAAAAGAAATAATGTGATTATTAAAATTGGCAAAAAAGATTGGAATATTTGGAAAATAGATGATCTGCCCTTGGAAAATCGAGAAATAAATGATATCAGTCTTGGATTAGATATCATTTGAAGTGCCAGGAAATTACTGATAATGCATTTCAGAGTGTTTTGACTCTTAGGGCTCCCGCGGGCCTTAAACGGCCCAGACCCCCAAGCAGCCAAAAGCTTCGCACTTGCATACCACACGTCCTAAAACATTCAGCTCAGATAAAAAGGTATTATCATTAAAGTTAAAAAGTATTAGCAAAAATATGATATATTCGTATCTATTCAGTTTAATTGCCATGCAAGTTCCTTCACTTCTTTGTAAAGTTGTTTCGAAATGCCCCTTAAACTCCCCTTCTCCAATATCAAAATCTGAATAATATATCGTCCAGCATTTCAAGAAGCTTTAAGGGCTATCTCGCATATTGCGCAAGTACGACTTCAGTCGTTTTGAGATCCAATCGTTGAAATACCATTAACCAATGACAGTGCTACAATTGGCGGCTTGCATTCGTGCCGTTACTGCATCAAAACCGATCACATAGTTGAAGACATCGGTCGCGTTTTCCATTACCGATACAGAATTCTTACAATCGAATTACCCCTATAATGCTAGCTACCAGCTAACCGTATCAAAGCAGGAGTTATCCTGAATGGCTTTCTAATGAACACCTACCTCAACCGATATTATCCCTTCCGGCTTGTCTATTGGGAACGCATGCAAAGAATTTTACCTGTCTCGCCCCAGAGCCATGCCGCTCGGGGCCTTAGATTTCATGTAAAATGGAGAAAGCCTTCAGGTAGCTTTCGAGAGACTTTGAAGAGAGAATACGGCATTATAGAGCCCCGGGTGTCCTTCCGGCTCATCTAAAGCCAATTTCCTTTACAAAAGCTGCGCAAGATGCAAAATAAGTAGAGTAACCCAGTTATAGATTGTGCATAATAAAGTTCACGCATGTACTCATACTTGAAAACGCGTTTCAATTTGACGGACCTACTTAAATATCATATTTAACAATGTATGACGGCCCACAATGATTTCTTTATCAATTATTCACCATGATTTATAATCATCAGTTATATATTGGGGTTCATGTGGAGTAAATCTAACACACAACGGACACGAACGTAACTACTACAATTATTTTGAGAATTTAATTTAGCTTCCAACATGGCTAGTTATTAGCCACGTGACTGAAACGGAAGATAGACAAAGGTACTACTCTCAGAGTGCATAATACAGAATAGAAGTGTGGGTGTGATTACATCGATGACATTTTCTATCAATTAAAACAGCCATAAATAAAACATTGAATAAGAGTAGTATTTCAAATGTTACAGCAATTTAATTAAAAGTGTTGAAAAGCTACACAAATTGAATTACTTTTCAACTTCAAAACTTAATTTGGAATATAAAGTAGCATTCAGGTGGTTGTACAGAGATTATGCCGATGATTTAATTATATTGTAATTAGTGCATGTAATGCCATATCCGGAAATGGATAATATTTCCCAGCTCGTGGATGTATGGTTTTCTGGCTGTTACAAAAAAAGATACTAGACTCCTCAAACATTTCATATCTACCGGTTTGCCCTTTAACTTCTGACGGCATTTAGCCATGTATATATTTGTATGTATGTATGTATGTATGTATTTATGTATGTATGTATGTATGTATGTATGCATGTATGTATGAAAACATGTATGTATTATGTATGTATGAACGTATCTATGTATTTATGAATATATATATATATATATATATATATATATATATATATATATATATATATATATATATATATATATATATATATATATATATATATATACACCAAGTGTGAGAGAGAGAGACTCGTCCAACGTTTCTGCCCATACATCCAAAGTTCTAGTTTCTCCATTACATCATCCCTCAACTCAAGTCACTAAAATATTCATCAAAGGCAAAACAACATGTTTGAGCGTAGAGGTAGATGACATCCTGCTCATACTGGGTGGCCGCCTTGGAAGCAATCAAGCAAACAACAGAAGTTCTTAATGAATTCTTATGTCAGTCTTGACAGATACCGACCCGGAGATCAGCTTCAGAGTCTTTAACGTTATGCATACGCCATTTGAACACACATCTCTTGGAACGGGAACGGGAGGCGGTCCTTTGTTTCGAAAGCATCTGAGTTCGTGCATTTGACTAAAGATCCAATTCGTTGGAACGGAGATTTCTTTTAACATCATTGATGCATTGGTGTGTTTCTTTAAATTTATCGCTGAATCAAAATGAAATATTAGACGATATATGTTTTCTCTAAGTCAAATTAAAATGATTGCGCTGTTTTAAGACGGACACTAATAAGCATCACACAGAGGTATTGTGCATAGGCCATTGGGAGGAACGTTTCTTGGATCAGTAACGAGAGCCTAGCCTGTCTTTTTTGCCTTTTTTAACGCGTTAAAGCATCGAGCTCGTCAAATTTCTTTTATAACTTACTATAATTGGGTTGCAACTCTGCAATATATCCTATATGATATAACCTGAACCGACTCATCCATAAGTAAGCGTGCTTATTAGTGCATTACATTTCTTGGAATCGGGAGGGAGTTTACGTAAACGACACATCATGCAGTGTGTTTTCTTTTAAATTGTCGTTTAATCAAAAACAGAAATTGGAAGACATTATATTTTTTCATTTAGTTAAATTAAAATGATTACACTATTTCAAAACAGACACGACCCACTTCAATGCATAATCATTGTGAGTGTTTTATCCGATACTATCTACGTGGGCGATAACTGCAAACTCATAAAGATTTAATTTTATGGTGATGGATTTAATACAAACCTTTTTATAAATGTATAACGATTAGAGGCATTTTATTGCAATTTTGAGAGTGTTCTCAGTTTATGTTAGTGTGCATATATGCCAGCACTATTTTTACGGCTTGTGGAGGCACTCAACACTTACAAATCCTTTGGGCGACGCAGTGTCGCCTTGAAGGCAACCTAGAAATATTTCACCACTACATGTCAATGGAAACACATCTTAGTCGACAGGGGTTTATCGGTTGTCTCGTTAAGTTAGAAAGATATGTAAAGAGTTTAGTCCAATGCAAATTGGGTGTATTGCTTTTTGACTCGCCATGCTTAGATATCGACAAGTTCAACTCGCGCAACGTACGTGTGTCATTAGTGGCCGTGTATGTATGTATGTATGTATGTATGTATGTATGTATGTGTTTCCTCATATTTTAAAAGTGTTCTAGCTACTCCAGTTACTTACTGCCTTATTTCGATGCACACCAATGGTCTAGTTACTTTGCATCCTTGGCAGTAGAATGCCTCATGTATATGTACAAGTTCTTCTGGCAACATGTATGGTGTTTTGTCGCCGTGTTCTAGACAGTCAGTACCTGACTAATTATTGTGTAATTCGGCTGGTTAGTCACGATAGTCTCCAGGCATCAAGTAGAGCTTCTCGTGCGGCAATAAACAGTGAGGATAATTCGCTTATGGAGATTGACAATCTTTCTTGGACGAGCATTGTGTATGTGTGGTGCGTCACTGATTACCATACCTTCCTGTACCTGCGATGGCTCTTGTTGATACTGTTACGACATCTGCAGTGTCAACAAAGGCTGTGCGTTCTATCTAAAAGCTCTGGGAAAATATGCAATGGGTGACGTTTGACAGTGCTGAGTATTGCGGGACTGCCACAATAGCCGGGTGATCTAAAGCATTCCGCACACATTATTCGCTGTTTTTCAATACCCCCAAAGTTCCCGCGTTCGAATCCAACAAGAGGCATCTAAGAACCGTGTCAGTGTGCAGCGATTTGTCGCTGGTTTCCACCAGATAATCTGGTTTTCACTACCGTGAACAAGTGGTTGGTCATGATTTAGTCTCGATAGGAAATATTGACCAGAAGTGAAAATCTGAAGATGCCCACTTATTCAAAGGTCTGCCTGTTGATTTAACGATCATAAAAACCATATGAAAAACAGTAAATATACATCATCAGTATTATCATAGATAACTGCACATGCTTTGGTTTGGTTTCTCCTATAAAAGACATGTTAACTTTTAACCATTTGGGCATTTATTTCTACTTTCTTCAATTTTCCCCAGAAGGACACAATACCTGAAGTTATTTGATAAGGGAATTCAGGCAATGGATATGAATCAGGTCTAACTTCTATGTAGAGTATGTACTTTCTTTTCATTTCTAAACATTTTCGTTGCATTATGAACTACATTAACATTTTTTTTCCAAAATTGTTTATCACAAATTGTTTTTCTTTTAAAACAGGCATGATGTTGTCAGTAAGTTATTATAGTACCTAAAAGTCATATTGTAGAGATAAAGAAATGACGACTATGATAATTGTAGTGCATTGGCAGGTAATAGTTGTGGATTTGATTGGGTTCAGAGTTTAGCAAGAAAGTATCCACCTGCCTTGCTTTGACCAAATCGAATGACTGGTATGTAAAAAAGAAAGTTGTTTTACTTTTGATTAATGATTCCCTGATTCTCTGAGAAAAACGATTAGATAATACCGAAACCCCTTAGATCTTTCAAAGCCCCTGGCCAGCTGTTGGATCCCTGACCTCTATGCACTTGTGAGAGACAATGAACACCCAAAGTGCAATGCTCGTACCACCTGGTTTTTGGAGGAATCCCTTTTTTACTGTACAAAAGCTAAGTCGCTACAAGCCCAAATCACCGGCAGCTATCTTGTATGCCTCTATCCAGAATCGATGCCCGTATATTCGCTGTGGTAGCGCGCATTTGGTGCTTTATGATCACAACGTATGAACTGTGTTATGCACTTTTTGAATGTACGCAGACATACATTCACCCGTAATTTCCTTAAACATACTTTACAATAGCAATAACAATTTACACAAGCAAACAAACATAAATCTGAACATTCTATCCATTTCCAATTTTCTTTTTCCATCATGAATTTTCCCGAGTGTACATTCTGTCTAATAGGATTCTTTTGAGACGCTTTTGAGACGCCAACAGAAAATAGCACTAGTATCAGAATCTATGCTAGACATCTTTGTCATAAACAGTGTTTTGTACATGTAGACGGCTGGCGGTCTCAGTGTGCCGGGATTGGTTTAGACAAGAAGATAGATGTACTTGCCAAACACTGCGGTTTCCAATTGCTATTCATTCTTATAGACCGTTTTTGCTTTCGTTTTATGACATTGCTTTTGACCATTTATCATTTGTTGCGATGTTTTTGTGATCTTTTTTTTTCATTTATAATAACTTCTTTTATTGTTTTCTCGATTTGTGACGATTACATGTGAGTATCAATCTGGACAAAATATCAGGTCTGACATCTGGTCAATAAATGTATATACTAGTATCTAGACTATTGATATACAGATAGATACAAAAAGCCCTTCTTTCATATCAACGGAAAGGGTATTCTCTAACAGGTTTGTATTATGATGGAGCCACATAGAGTGTTAGACATACGAAGCAATGAGTTATTTGTACATTTTGAAATCGGTTCAGATAAGCGGTATGACAATGTGATAACAGATGAAGACCAAAATCATTCCCTTTTTCGGGCGTATCGTATTAAAACTAATCTCCTTTCAAACTGATTTGATATTGGAATAATTTAGGTCGAATAACATCATGATCTACACAATAGTCTTGATTTGGAATATGCTGCTTTGGCTTTATTACATTTAATGTTTGCAAAGTCATCAACTCTACTAGCATGTGCATGTTCCACGCTAGACTTGTCTGTAGGAAGGAGTGAGTGGCAGACAGTGGACTTCCTCTGACTACGCACAGTATAAGTGTTCTGTGATTGCTTTACACGAGTGGATTTTATTTACTCGTGTAAACACGCCGGTTAAGAATTGGGCGTATGGGCATGTGTGATAATATTATAACTATGAGCATATGAAGAAGGCCTGAAGGCTCCGATCTTTACCGAGTGGCCGTCGCTATAGTGGGGGCAGGCGGAAAGGTTTATTATGAAGCTAGAGTTCTCATACATGTATTGGCTAGAATCAGAAAGGCTTATGGTATCCCAATGAGATATGAGAAGTCAATTTGTGATTGTGTGCAGTGGCCATGTGATTACTGATCTCACCTCTAGAGGGCGGCTGGCAATGCCAGATTATACACTGCCAGATACCGACCTCAAGGGTACGCCCTCATTGATTCTCGGGTTGCGAGTATAGTGATGAGCTGAAGGGGTGCATTGAAACAGATTTCCTAATTTTATTAAAGCAGCCTTAAGCATGTCTACACACATACTGCAAACATTCATACATACATATATACATAAATACATACATACATACATGTATTCATGAATAAATGGTTTTATGTTGAATATATATATATATATAAATATATATATATATATATATATATATATATATATATATATATATATATATATATATATATATATATATATATATATATATATATATACATATATATAAAGAGAGAGAGAGAGATTGTTGTTTTTCTTTTTATGGTATTTCAAAATGTATGTTCTTCCCTCACCGACACACTTCTTTCTAAAGAGTGTAAGTAGGCAGATGGGAATAAGTTCTCTCCGGGTATCGACCTGAATGGCGAAGCCTATGCTCACAGAAATGAAATGCCACATATGACGTCTTCGGATTCCGGCTTGTGAAGATTCCTATCTTTCTTCTTCGCATTTCCCCCCAGGAACTCGTAGAACTGATGCTGAATGCATTTCTATGAGTTTTTGTATTCTAGCTGAACCGTGTGTGCGTCACTATTCTCCGGATAGAGCATTCGTCCTGCAGGTTTCATACGATATTTCCATTGGGATGTGCATGATCTATTCGTGGTTTATTGTTTTCTGCGTTCTTTGCATCTTATGCTTAGGGTTGTTGCACTATACACACTGTGGTAAGATTCATGTGTTTAGTACAGTTCTTGCTACAGATCCATGTGTTTAGTACAGTTCTTGCTACAGACCCATGTGTTTAGTACAGTTCTTGCTACAGATCCATGTGTTTAGTACAGTTCTTGCTACAGATCCATGTGTTTAGTATAGTTCTTGCTACAGATCCATGTGCTTAGTATAGTTCATGCTACATATCCATGTGTTTAGTACAGTTCTTGCTACAGATCCATGTGTTTAATACAGTTCTTGCTACATATCCATGTGTTTAGTACAGTTCTTGCTACAGATCCATGTGTTTAGTACAGTTCTTGCTACAGATCCATGTGTTTAGTACAGTTCTTGCTACAGATCCATGTGTTTAGTATAGTTCTTGCTACAGATCCATGTGTTTAGTATAGTTCTTGCTACAGATCCATGTGTTTAGTATAGTTCTTGATACAGGTCCATGTGCTTAGTACAGTTCTTGCTACAAATCCATGTGTTTAGTACAGTTCTTGCTATATATTAAAGTATTTTCTCTATTCTATTAACGTATTTGTTTTGGTCCTCTAAGATGTGGATCTTGTACATCTTTATATGATTTACATCTTTCATAAAATATGAAAATTTTAATATTTTAAATTCGAAAAGGGTTTAATACAATACAACATCCTCATCACCAACCAATAAGATCACATACATATATACATGCATACGTACAACATCAACAACAACTTCCGCAACTGCTACTGCTGCTTCTGTACTACTACTACTACTACTTCTGCTACTACTACTACTACTACTACTACTACTTAGCCATATCATTGCTGTATTTCACTCTTTGCGTTGATATAAGCTGACTTATGGTATTTCGCTATAGTCTCCTTTCCTTGTTTGATATGGACAAGTGTGCCATGTCTAATATTGAAGGCATCACTCTCTATTTATTGGTGAATCATTTACAGTGTTGCCACGCGGGTTATTACTGTGAACATCTGGGTTAAACAACTGACAACTACTCATGAATAGAGCCATCAACATTAGTCGATGATGACTGATCTGTATAACTGCGTGTATATTTTCATTGAGGAGTGTATGTTTATTTTCGGTGCATACTGATCCTATCCAATGATAACTGGCTCTCTGTCTATCCTGGTTCAATTGAGGTCTCGGACGCGCCGTCACAGCATAAGTCGATTACCCTGAGAGTAGGAGTCAAGAAAAAAGGGGAACGGTGTACTTTAAACACAACTAATCCCCCCATCAAAGAGGGGATTGCTTATTGCACTCTCGCACTTTCATAACGTACCCAACTAACCTATTCGTTGGGGGATTTGCAGGTATTGATATTTGACCCGAGGAGGGGATTCTAGTTGTCAAGATAATATGCCAAGGTGATATTGCTGGAGTTTTATTAGTTTGGAGTATCCCCAATCTGATGAAACAAGAATTTATTCCGAAGTATTTATCCGGCCTATCTCACTGCGCATGCGCACAAACAATCTATGCG
The DNA here is from genome assembly GCA_963942565.1 of Maea johnstoni. Taxonomy (NCBI): domain Eukaryota; kingdom Metazoa; phylum Annelida; class Polychaeta; order Spionida; family Magelonidae; genus Maea; species Maea johnstoni. The sequence goes on along the minus strand of OZ012692.1, from coordinate 40,484,448 downwards.
CTAGGGAGTGCAAATCCTCTACAGTGACGACATTTACTTCACACCACCGAACGCCCGATTTCCCGGGTACGGATGCGTGGATGACCTCACAACTAAACCTAGCTTTGATTCTCGAGCTACGTTGGCCAATGATGTGTTTGGCTTATTTTTGGACATGTTGACCATGGGTGTTGGTACGAACAAGCACTGGCAGACGTCCAGTCGACTGGTATTGGAATTAAATGTCTGTACTGTAGTTGCAATATTGGTGGTATCAAGATTTCTGTCACAAGAGTTATAACAACAATAACCTGTAGTCGAAAATGTTGACTACAGAACATACAGTCGAAAACGTTGATCTGTATACCATGATATTATCAGTACTTAAAAGTGAGGGGACCAATAGTTCCAGAAGTCCATGTGTATAATGCCACGTTTAAGGTTGGTTGCTTTAATTGACACTAGATCAATCGCCTTGCTTGATATAGATCAATTGCCTTGTTTGACATTAGATTATTTGCGATTTTTCAAAAAACCAACTCTTTCATGAGCTACAAGCAAAACAAGCATTTTATATAATATTTCTTTTATACATAAAAACGCAAACAACCACATGCAAACACACACGTTTGACTAAACCCGTACTAATGCCTTTGCTTACATGCAGTTTTTAGAGTGTCTTCATTATTTGTAAATATATGTGATTTGAATTTTTTATGGCATATGTCGTAGTTAATAAATCACATACATACATACACAAACAAATTTCATAAAGAACAACATTTGAACAGACCTTTGTAAAAATATTGTCAACTACTTGAGGTTTGTCTGTTTGATTGTAAAAACTGCAAACATAGAATGTTGGTTTCCTCATTGTTATGGTCTTTGTCTAAACCTCATGAGTAATCAATATACAGTGAAGACATTTAAATGCTGCACTAAATTACTGGGCAGCCCGGGCATAATACACGACCGCACGCCCAATGGCCACCCACCTTCCTGGTCACGGATGCATGGATTACCTTACAACTGAGCGTAGCCTTGATTCACCAGCTCCATGGCCCACTTCTGTGCTGGACTTTTTTTTATTTTGACATGTTATACAAGGGTGTTTGTACAAACAGGCACTGGCAGACGTCCGATTGATTGTTGTAGGAATTGAATGTCTGTACTGTACGGTTTGTCAGTGTTGGTCAACTCATGCATTATCGAGAATGTCTGATACAATGATTCGACTTGCATGGTTTGAGACAAGAACAGACCTAAAAGTTAAAGATGATTCAGAATGAAATAAACACAAGCACATGATTTCATCTCAAAGCTGCTCTAGTCCCCCGCCCCCCCCGTAAGACGTAAGCGTCAGCTTGTCATGCAACAATAGCAATGACGTTTATACTAAATGAACTTCTGTAACACAATTTGTTTTGTTTAGCACAAAGAGAATATTTGAGTAATGGTATAACGGAAAGAGAACAGAGTGTTGGTCGGGGGCTACATTCAGAACATAAGTGTTTCCCACTTGGCACATGCACTAAATGTTCATAGTAAAAGCTTTATTGGTAGTTCTAGCGACATTTACTTTTATGCTCATTATGGAATATTGTAATAAGGCTATGTTTTCATATGATTTTCATGATATTACTAGCACTTGTATTGTATGCGTCTTTTTACATATCTCATCAAAAGCTATGCATGTGAGTGCCATTTCGCATAGTTTTTAAACGGCATTTCTTTATTTTCTGTTTTCAGATTGCAAGGCTACTACCACTGAGGGGAACGTAACTGCCTACTTAAGAGTAAGTGTTTCAATATATATATATATATATATATATATATATATATATATATATATATATATATATATATATATATATATATATATATATATATATATATATATATATATATATATATATATATATATATATATATACACACACATATATATATATATATATATATATATATATATATATATATATATATATATATATATATATATATATATATATATATATATATATATATATAAGTGTGTGCGTGTGTGTGTGTGTGTGTTCCAGTACTTGAATAGTTTCAATATAACTACTGCTTATCACTTTTAAACCATACACATAAAAAGGCAATCACCTATACTTTGCTTGAGATTTCCATGTATAAATTCTTACACCATGTCACTGGTTACGGGTAAATCAGTGATCATTGTGTTATTGCATAAGAAATCACGACAGCCAAATAATGAATTCAAACTGTTGAATACTAGCTCGTTAAGATTACATCCTATTGTAAGTACCTTGGTTACCAGAAGTTGTGGGGCATATCCGCTATCTTATATCAACTGAGAGAACCCACAGAGGTTCAACTTCTTTTTAGGACTTATAGCATTACCAAAACAGGCCAGGTTTCTCCAGATTACGTAATGCGGAGTATTGCGCAGATGCATTAACATCCAAGGAGTAGGAGAGACTTACGTAACATTGAACAGGTCCCGATGTTGTTCCATGTGGAACCAGTTGTCTTCTATTGTCTTTCTGGGCGTCGTCGTCATCATGGCTTTATAAGATTAGTCGGATAGCCTTAAGGTTATTTTCTCAGAATCCTATTTATATCCCCTGCAGGTGGCGCGCCATGTTTTTGTGGTGCTGCTTGAATGCAAAATGTCGTCTACGCGCGAGTATCTTCTGTAAGACAATAGTTGCCAGGTCGGTGAGGAAAGCCTGCTCGCCTAAGGGTTAGTAATGAGATAGTTGTTTGTGCTGACTCCACGAAAGAAAAAGCCATGCATTAAGTAACTCGTTGCAAAGGGCTTAGGCAGATATCAACATGACGAATGTGTCACTGAGGTTAAGTATTCGCCATATAAAAATCTAATAACCAGAGGTATGGTAAGTAGAGTAAGGCTTACTAATGTTTGACAATAAGGAAATGTCAGTATTTGAGCTTGCATTTAATGGTACGAAGGACATGAAGAACTGATGATTGAAACGTGAAATGAAATTGCAACAAATCTTAAATGTTGATAAAATGTTCAGAAATTCAAAAATCAAACTATCTGAAAGTAGCATGATTGTCATTTTAAAACCGTTAAATATTTGCAGATCGTAAAACTTTGCCACATTCTTGGCATTAAAAGAAATACTTCTTCTCCCCTTTTGCAGGGTAGGGCGTGGTTGGTGTGTCTTCCCTCCATCAATCACTTCATACAAAACATTGTGATATCTTACAGATCGCACACTTTTATCTGTTCTACTCAAATCGGCAAAGTGTTTACTGCCAAGTGCCCTGCAAGCCTTTTTATGACTTGTGATTGGAGGAAGAGAGCCCTCTGAGGTCCATGCCACATGAACCTGTCAAGAGGTTTGATGAATGTGGTGTCTCTTGTGGTAGCTCGTCTTTTCCCTGAAAATCCTCCGGTATATCACAAAAATTAAAACCTCGGACGGTTTTATCCATGGTGATACGTCCGATAATAAGATTTACCAATCAAACTGGGTGCAATTCTAAGACCTTCATCAGTGAATCCTTGCAAACACGTCATCATTGCAGCAAGACTACTATATAAATGATTTAATGGTCTGACAGACATCTGTTAAACGGTATTATATGTGCATTGAATCATTTACTGTGGCTTATTGATTATAAAAATACATCCGTCATGTATATGTAAGTTGAATCAAGATTTTGGTGTGTGTGTTTTCCCGGGATAGCGGTTTCCTCTATCAAATAGTACTGGCCCTTCTCGATAAATCTCAAAGAGCAGAATAAAGGACGTTTTTGTTCGTGTAGTTCTCCTGTTGGCGAAGTAGTTTAATTTTCTGTTCAATTCTGTTTTTGTTCAATTATACCTTTTGTTTATTATATACCTTAATTTTTGCTTTGTATTCTGTATGCTTTTGTACTTTCTGTGCAGTCAATAAACATAAATACATACAAAAGACGATGAAATGAAATGTTGAGTTATAAGTTCCTTACGCAAACCCCTGTAGCCCCAAGTAAGGAGAGGGATTGATCTTTCCCTGTAAGGCGCTTTTATTTTATTGCCTAGCATTCTGTTAGGGTGTTATTGTATTAGCTCTCAGCAATTTCATCTCAAAAGAGATTGATAAGGATGCGTTTTTACGCCGTCCCTTCGTACCCCAGGCATGCCGTGAAAACAAGGACAGGCTTAGGGCAAGCCGAAGAGTCCGCCAGAGATGAATATCATAAATGTATGATTTAGTTAGCCGTAGATGAAGGAGTCTTATCACGCCCATGGCCTTAGCGCAGCGCCGTGAATGACATCTTCTGATAAGGCAAAAATGGCCTCAGATTACTTTAACTCTAGATGGCCAGAGTGTTCTTATCGTGTGAGATTTATGAAATTGTTTTCAGAAATATCATTGGTACGCATATACGAATATGTATACGTATGTTTCTAATGTATGCATGTCTGTAGGTGCTGTATGTATGTTTGTTTGTATAGATGTATATCTATAGTTACGTGTACGACGTGTGTATTTACGTACGTGTGCCTGTATGAATGTATGTAAACACGCATGATGCACGAATGCTTGTATGTATGTACGTATGTATGTTATATATATATATATATATATATATATATATATATATATATATATATATATATATATATATATATATATATATTATATATATATATATATATAATATATATATATAAATATATATATATATATATATATTTATATATACATATATATATATATATATATATATATATATATATATATATAATATATATATATATATATATATATATATATAATATATACTAGTATATATA
>OZ012692.1:40457463-40479465 GCA_963942565.1 Maea johnstoni | reverse complement strand
GGAACATGCACACATTATTTTCTTTGAAGATAATATATCGCCATCAAACCAAATAATACTTCACCCATTATGTTTCTATATAGTACTATTAGTTATCTTTGTTGTGAAAATGGTGTACGGCAAGACATACACTTTGAATTATGATAGCCCCAACAAGTTTGAGGTACTTGCAGCAGACATTCGAGAAAAAAAATTCGTCTTACTTGGCTCATGCAAAGCGAACACCAAGGAGTTCTCACTTGAATTCGCGATTTACAAGCCTAAATTCAACTTCGTTACATCCTGCCATGTTAGTTTCCAGATTATGCACCATTTTGGCAGACTATAATGCGCAAATTGTCTTTTAAACTAAAAAAACAATCAATTTTCAGCGGCGGTGTGAAGAGCAGTGGCTGTCATAGAAATAGAAAGCAACCTCTGTTAAAAATGGGAGAATGTAGTTACTATCGAAATGGCAATGAATGGTATTTTAGCTGGTCCCAAAAATGAATGTTGCAAACAGCATTGTTAGGATCCCAATAAAGGATTATATTGGCCTCCTAACATCGACAGTTGTTAAAAGCAATGTTAGAATCCCAATATAGTCCAGTATAACAGTTAAATTGACCAACCAGCTGCTAGTGTCAGAGTGGAGGTAATGATAATTTTACTTATTATAGACACAATTGATAAACTATGTAGCCTTGTTTATAGATTCAAATATGTAAAAAAAAGGATTTCAATAAGTAAGTTGTGTATGATTTGTTCAATTTGTTAATGATTTTTTCTTTGGCAAGTGATAAAATGGGAATTGATTATGATTGGTAGGTGATTGTGGCCATACACTGCCCTCCCAGAGGTTTCAGAGGTAAAGATTGTTGATTTAATGGTTTCGTATCAAAACAGTGTTTGATTAACAGATTTTTCACACCAAACACTTTATTATTAACACTGTTATACAAACAACAATGTTAGTGTTACGTGTAACTCTGGATAAGGCATTAGTGTTAGCATTGGTGATAGTGTTGAACTTTGGTGCTAACTTAGCATTTGATTTAAGCACTGTGATAAATAAACACCGTTGTTAACAAATGTAAAAGCAGGTCAAAACTCAGTTATTACTGAGGCAGCTATGTTTTGTGCCACATCAGCTGGCTGTTGTTAACGGTTAGGGCATCGACCATTTGATATCATGACTAGATCATGTGCATTTTGAAAAGAAATAATGTGATTCTTAAAATTGGCAAAATATATAATCTGACCCTTAATATTTGGAAAATAGATGATCTGCCCTTGGAAAATCGAAAAATAAATGATATCGGTCTTGGATTAGATATCATTTTAAGTCCCAGGAAATTACTGATAATGCATTTCAGAGTGTTTTGATTCTTAGGGCTCCCGGGGGCCTTAAGCGGCCCAGACCCCCAAGCAGCCAAAAGCTTCGCATTTGCATACCACACGTCCTAAAACATTCAGCTCAGATAAAAAGGTATTATCATTAAAGTTAAAAAGTATTAGCAAAAAAATGATATATTCGTATCTATTCAGTTTAATTGCCATGCAAGTTCCTTCACTTCTTTGTAAAGTTGTTTCGAAATGCCCCTTAAACTCCCCTTCTCCAATATCAAAATCTGAATAATATATCGACCTTGAATACACAAGGGATTGATTTTGGTACAATATGTACTATAACATGTCCAGCATTTGAAGAAGCCTTAAGGGCTATCTCGCATATTGCGCAAGTACGACTTCAGTCGTTTTGAGATCCAATCGTTGAAATACCATTAACCAATGACAGTGCTACAATTGGCGGCTTGCATTCGTGCCGTTACTGCATCAAGACCGATCACATAGTTGAAGACATCGGTCTCGTTTTCCATTACCGATACAGAATTCTTACAATCGAATTACCCCTATAATGCTAGCTACCAGCTAACCGTATCAAAGCAGGAGTTATCCTGAATGGCTTTCTAATGAACACCTACCTCAACCGATATTATCCCTTCCGGCTTGTCTATTGGGAACGCATGCAAAGAATTTTACCTGTCTCGCCCCAGAGCCATGCCGCTCGGGGCCTTAGATTTCATGTAAAATGGAGAAAGCCTTCAGGTAGCTTTCGAGAGACTTTGAAGAGAGAATACGGCATTATAGAGCCCTAGGTGTCCTTCCGGCTCATCTAAAGCCAATTTCCTCTACAAAAGCTGCGCAAGATGCAAAATAAGTAGAGTAACCCAGTTATACATCGTGCATAATAAAGTTCAACATGTACTCCTACTTGAAAACGCCTTTCAATTTGACGGACCTATTTAACTATCATATTTAACAATGTATGACGGCCCAAAGTGATTTCTTTATCAATTATTTGCCATGATTTATAATCATCAGTTATATATTGGGGTTCATGTGGAGTAAATCTATCACATATCGGACACGAACGTAACTACTACATTTAATTTGAGAATTTAATTTGGCTTCCAACATGGCTAGTTATTAGCCACGTGACTGAAACGGAAGGTAGACAAAGGTACCACGCTCAGAGAGCATAATACAGAATAGAAGTGTGGGTGTGATTACATCGATGACATTTTCTATCAATTAAAACAGCCATAAATAAAACATTGAATAAGAGTAGTATTTCAAATGTTACAGCAATTTAATTAAAAGTGTTGAAAAGCTACACAAATTGAATTACTTTTCAACTTAAAAACTTTGGAATATAAAGTAGCATTCAGGTGGTTGTACAGAGATTATGCCGATGATTTAATTATATTGTAATTAGTGCATGTAATGCCATATCCGGAAATGGATAATATTTCCCAGCTCGTGGATGTATGGTTTTCTGGCTGTTACAAAAAAAGATACTAGACTCCTCAAACATTTCATATCTGCCGGTTTGCCCTTTAACTTCTGACGGCATTTAGCCATGTATATATTTGTATGTATGTATGTATGTATGTATGCATGTATGGATGAAAACATGTATGTATTATGTATGTATGAACGTATCTATGTATTTATGAATATATATATATATATATATATATATATATATATATATATATATATATATATATATATATATATATATATATATATATATATATATATATATATATACTTTGGATGTATGGGCAGAAACGTTGGACGAGTCTCTCTCTCTCTCTCACTTGGTATATATATATATATATATATATATATATATATATATATATATATATATATATATATATATATATATATATATATATATATATATATATATATATATATATATATATATATATATATAAATATATATATATATATATATATATATATATATATATATATATATATATATATATATATATATATATATATATATATATATGTATATATATATATATATATATATGTATATATATATATATATATATATATATATATATATATATATATATATATATATATATATATATATATATATATATATATATATATATATATATATATATATATATATATATATATATATATATATATATATATATATATATATATATATACCAAGTGTGTGAGAGAGAGAGAGAGACTCGTCCAACGTTTCTGCCCATACATCCAAAGTTCTAGTTTCTCCATTACATCATCCCTCAACTCAAGTCACTAGAATATTCATCAAAGGCAAAACAACATGTTTGAGCGTAGAGGTAGATGACATCCTGCTCATACTGGGTGGCCGCCTTGGAAGCAATCAAGCAAACAACAGAAGTTCTTAATGAATTCTTATGTCAGTCTTGACAGATACCGACCCGGAGATCAGCTTCAGAGTCTTTAACGTTATGCATACGCCATTTGAACACACATCTCTTGGAACGGGAACGGGAGGCGGTCCTTTGTTTCGAAAGCATCTGAGTTCGTGCATTTAACTAAAGTTCCAATTCGTTGGAACGGAGATTTCTTTCAACATCAATGATGCATTAGTGTGTTTCTTAAAATTTATCCCCGAATCAAAATGAAATATTAGACGGTAAATGTTTTCTCTATGTCAAATTAAAATGATTACGCTGTTTTAAGACTATAATTGCATTGCAACTCTGCAATATATCCTATATGATATAACCTGAACCGACCCATCCATAAGAAAGCGTGCTTATTAGTGCATTACATTTCTTTGAATCGGGAGGGAGTTTACGTAAACGACATATCATGCAGTGTGTTTTATTTTAAAGTGTCGTTTGATCAAAAACAGAAATTGGAAGACATATTGTTTCATTTAGTCAAATTAAAATGATAACACTATTTTAAAACAGACACGACCTACTTCAATGCATAATCATTGTGAGTGTTTTATCCGATACTGTCTACGTGGGCGATAACTGCAAACTCATAAAGATAAAACTCTTTAAGATAAAGATTTTACTTTATGGTGATGGATTTAATACAAACCTTTTATAGACGTATAACGATTAGAGGCATTTTATGCAATTTGAGAGTATATTCAGTTTATGTTAGTGTGCATATGCCACTACTATTTTTACTGCTTGTGAAGGCACTCAACACTTACAAATCCATTGGGCGACGCGGTGTCGCCTTGAAGGCAACCTAGAAATATTTTACCGCTACATGTCAATTGTCACACATCTTAGTCGACAGGGGTTTATCGGATGTCTCGTTAAGTTAGAAAGATATGTAAAGAGTTTAGTCCAATGCAATTTGGGTGTATTGCTTTTTGACTTGCCATGCTTAGATATTGACAAGTACAACTCGTAAAAAGGTACGTGTGTCATTAGTGGCCATGTATGTATGTATGTATGTATGTATGTATGTATGTATGGATTTCTTCATATATCAAAAGTGTTCTAGCTACTCCAGTTACTTACTGCCGTATTTCGATGCACATCACTGGTCTAGTTCCTTTGCATCCTTGGCAGTAGAATGCCTCATGTATATGTACAAGTTCTACTCGCAGCATGTATGTTGTTTTGTCGCCGTGTTCTAGACAGTCAGTACCTGACTAATTATTGTGTAATTCGGCTGGTTAGTCACGATAGTCTCCAGGCATCAAGTAGAGCTTCTCGTGCGGCAATAAACAGTGAGGATAATTCGCTTATGGAGATTGACAATCTTTCTTGGACGAGCATTGTGTATGTGTGGAGCGTCACTGATTACCATACCTTCCTGTACCTGCGATGGCTCTTGTTGATACTCTGACGACATCTGCAGTGTCAACAAAGGCTGTCCGTTCTATCTAAAAGCTCTGGGAAAATATGCAATGGGTGACGTTTGACAGTGCTAGTTATTGCGGGACTGCCACAATAGCCGGGTGATCTAAAGCATTCCGCACACGGTGTTCGCTGTTTTTCAATACCTCCAAAGTTCCCGCGTTCGAATCCAACAAGAGGCATCTAAGAACCGTGTCAGTGTGCAGCGATTTGTCGCTGGTTTCCACCAGATAATCTGGTTTTCACTACCGTGAGCAAGTGGTTAGTCATGATTTAGTCTCGCTAGGAAATATTGACCAGAAGTGAAAATTCAAAGATGCCCATTTATTCAAAAGTCTGCCTGTTGATTTAACGAACATAAAAAGCATCTGAAAAACAGTAAATATACATCATCAGTATTATCATAGATAACTGCACATGCTTTGGTTTATTTTCTCCTATAAAAGACATGTTAACTTTTAATCATTTGGGCATTTATTTCTACTTTCTTCAATTTTCCCCGGAAGGACACAATACCTGAAGTTATTTGATAAGGGAATTCAGGCAATGGATATGAATCAGGTCTAACTTCTATGTAGAGTATGTACTTTCTTTTCATTTCTAAACATTTTCGTTGCATTTTGAACTACATTAACATTTTTTTTCCAAAATTGTTTATCACAAATTGTTTTTCTTTTAAAACAGGCATGATGTTGTCAGTAAGTTATTATAGTACCTAAAAGTCATATTGTAGAGATAAAGAAATGACGACTATGATAATTGTAGTGCATTGGCAGGTAATAGTTGTGGATTTGATTGGATTCAGAGTTTAGCAAGAAAGTATCTACCTGCCTTGCTTTGACCAAATCGAATGACTGGTATGTAAAAAAGAAAGTTGTTTTACTTTTGATTAATGATTCCCTGATTCTCTGGGAAAAACGATCAGATAACACCGAAACCCCTTAGATCTTTCAAAGCCCCTGGCCAGCTGTTGCATCCCTTACCTCTATGCACTGATGAGAGACAATGAACACCCAAAGTGCAATGCTCGTGCCACCTGGTTTTTGGAGGAATCCCTTTTTTACTGTACAAAAGCTAAGTCGCCATAAGCCCAAATCACCGGCAGCTATCTTGTATGCCCTTTATCCGCAATCGATGCCCGTATATTCGCTGTGGTAGCGCGCATTTGGTGCTTTATGATCACAACGTATTAACTGTGTTATGCACTTTTTGAATGTACGCAGACATACATTCACCCGTAATTTCCTTAAACATACTTTACAATAGCAATAACAATTTACACAAGCAAACAAACATAAATCTGAACATTCTATCCATTTCCAATTTTCTCTTTCAATTTATGAATTATCCCAAGTGTACATTTAGTCTCATAGGATTCTTTTGAGACGCTTTTGAGACGCCAACAGAAAATAGCACTAGTATCAGAATCTATGCTAGACATCTTTGTCATAAACCATGTTTTGTACATGTAGACGGTTGGCGGCCTCAGTGTGCTGGGATTGGTTTAGACAAGAAGATACAGTCATGCACTTGCCAAACATTGCTGTTTCCAATTGCTATTCATTCGTATAGACCGTTTTTGCTTTCTTTTTATGACATTGCCTTTGACCATTTATCATTTGTTGCGATGTTTTTGTGATCTTTTTTTTTCATTTATAATAACTTCTTTTATTGTTTTCTCGATTTGTGACGATTACATGGGAGTATCAATCTGCCCAAAATATCAGGTCTGACGTCTGGTCAATAAATGTATATACTAGTATCTAGACTATTGATATACAGATAGATACAAAAAGCCCTTCTTTCATATCAACGGAAAGGGTATTCTCTAACAGGTTTGTACTATGATGGAGCCACATCGAGTGTTAGGCATACGAAGCAATGAGTTATTTGTACATTTTGAAATCGGTTCAGAGAACCGGTAGGACAATGTGATAACAGATGAAGGCCAAAATCACTTCCAATTTCGGGCGTATCGTATTAAAGCTAATCTCCTTTCAAACTGATTTGATATTGGAATAATTTAGGTCGAATAACATCATGATCTACACAATAGTCTTGATTTGGAATATGCTGCTTTGGCTTTATTACATTTAATGTTTGCAAAGTCATCAACTCTACTAGCATGTGCATGTTCCACGCTAGACTTGTCTGTAGAAAGGAGTGAATGGCAGACAGTGGACTTCCTCTGACTACGCACAGTATAAGTGGTCTGTGATTGCTTTACACGAGTGGATTTTATTTACACGTGTAAACACGCCGGTTAAGAATTGGGCGTATGGGCATGTGTGATAATATTATAACTATGAGCATATAAAGAAGGCCTGAAGGCTCCGATCTTTACCGAGTGGCCGACGCTATAGTGGGGGCAGGCAGAAAGGTTTATTATGAAGCTTGAAGTCTCATACATGTATTGGTTAGAATCAGAAAGGCTTATGGTATCCCAATGAGATATGAGAAGTCAATTCTGATTGTGTGCAGTGACCATGTGATTACTGATCTCACCTCTAGAGGGCGCCAGGCTGGCAATGCCAGATTATAAGCTGCCAGGTACCGACCTCAAGGGTACGCCCTCATTGACTCTCGGGTTGCGGGTATAGTGATGAGCTGAAGGGGTGCATTGAAACAGATTTCCTAATTTTATTAAAGCAGCCTTAAGCATGCCTACACACATACTGCAAACATTCATACATACATATATACATAAATACATACATACATACATACATACATGTATTCATAAATAGATAGTTTTATGTTGAATATATATATATATATATATATATATATATATATATATATATATATATATATATATATATATATATATACTAGTATACATATATATATATATATATATATATATATATATATATATATATATATATATATATATATATATATATAAATATATATATATATATATATATATGTATATATATAATATATATATATATATATATATATATATATATATATATATATATATATATATATATATATATATATATATATATATATATATATATATATATATATATATATATATATAAAGAGAGAGAGAGAGAGAGAGAGAGAGAGAGAGAGAGAGAGAGAGAGAGATTGTTGTTCTTCTTTTTATGGTATTTAAAAAAGTATGCACTTCCCTCATCCCTTATGAAAGCAGCCTTAAGCATGCCTACACACATACTGCAAACATTCATACATACATACATACATATATACATAAATACATACATACATGTATTCATAAATAAATAGTTTTATGTTGAATATATATATATATATATATATATATATATATATATATATATATATATATATATATATATATATATATATATATATATATATATATATACTAGTATACATATATATATATATATATATATATATATATATATATATATATATATATATATATATATATATATATATATATATATATATATATATATATATATATATATATATATATATATATAAAGAGAGAGAGAGAGAGAGAGAGAGAGAGAGAGAGAGAGAGAGAGAGAGAGAGAGAGAGAGAGAGAGAGAGAGAGAGAGAGAGATGTTTTTCTTTTTATGGTATTTCAAAATGTATGTTCTTCCTTCATCGGCACACTTCTTTCTAAAGAGTGTAAGTAGGCAGATGGGAATAAGTTCTCTCCGGGTATCGACCTGAATGGCGAAGCCTATGCTCACAGAAATGAAATGCCACATATGACGTCTTCGGATTCCGGCTTGTGAAGATTCCTATCTTTCTCCTTCGCATTTCCCCCCAGGAACTCGTAGAACTGATGCTGAATGCATTTCTATGAGTTTTTGTATTCTAGCTGAACCGTGTGTGCGTCACTATTCTCCGGATAGAGCATTCGTCCTGCAGGTTTCATACGATACTTCCATTGGGATGTGCATGATCTATTCGTGGTTTATTGTTTTCTGCGTTCGTTGCATCTTATGCTTAGGGTTGTTGCACTATACACACTGTGGTAAGATCCATGTGTTTATTATAGATCTTGCTATATATTAAAGTATTTTCCCTCTTCTGTTAACGTATTATGTTTGGTCCTCTAAGATGTGGATCTTGTACATCTTTATATGATTTACATCTTTCATAAAAATTTTCATCTTCATCACCAACCAATAAAATCACATACAATACAATACAACAACAACAACAACAACAACATCCGCAACTGCTGCTACCGCTGCTGCTGCTGCTACTACTACTACTACTACTACTACTACTACTACTACTACTACTACTACTACTACTACTATTATTATTATGACTACTACTACTACTACTACTACTACTACTACTACTACTACTACTACTACTACTACTTCTATTACTACTACTACTACATATACTACTTAACCATATCATTGCTGTATTTCACTCTTTGCGTTGATATAAGCTGACTTATGGTATTTCGCTATAGTCTCCTTTCCTTGTTTGATATGGACAAGTGTGCCATGTCTAATATTGAGGGCATCACTCTCTATTTATCGGTGAATCATTTACAGTGTTGCCACGGGGGTTATTACTGTGAACATCTGGGTTAAACAACTGACAACTACTTATGAATAGAGCCATCAACATTAGTTGATGATGACTGATCTATATAACTGCGTGTGCATTTTCATTGAGGGGTATATGTTTATTTTCGGTGCACACTGATCCTTTCCAATGATAACTGGCTCTCTGCCTATCCTGGTTCAATTGAGGTCTCGTACGCGCCCTGCATAAGTCGATTACCCTGAGAGTAGGAGTCAAGAAAAAGGGGAACGGTGTACTTTAAACAAACTAATCCCCCATCAAAGAGGGGATTGCTTATTGCACTCTCGCACTTTCATAACGTACCCAACTAACCTATTCGTTGGGGGATTTGCAGGTATTGATATTTGACACGAGAAGGGGATTCTAGTTGTCAAGAAAATATGCCAAGGTGATATTGCTGGAATTTTATTAGCTTGGAGTATCCCCAATCTGATGAAACAAGAATTTATTCTGAAGTATTTATCCGGCCTATCTCACTGCGCATGCGCAGCAACAATCCATGTGCTAGGGAGGGCAAATGCTCTACAGTGACGACATTTAATTCACACCACCGAACGCCCGATTGCCAGCAAGTTTCCCGGGTACGGATGCGTGGATAACCTCACAACTAAACCTAGCTTTGATTCGCGAGCTACGTTGGCCATTGATGTGCTTGGCTTATTTATGGACATGTTGACCATGGGTGTTTGTACGAACACGCACTGGCAGACGTCCAGTCGACTGGTATGGAAATTAAATGTCTGTACTGTAGTTGCAATATTGGTGGTATCAAGATTTCTGTCACAAAATTAACAAAATTAACCTGTAGTCGAAAATATTGACTACGGAAAATACAGTCGAAAACGTTGATCAGTATACCATGATATTATCAGTACTTAAAAGTGAGGGGACCGGTAGTTCAAGAAGTACATGTGTATAATGCCACGTTTTAAGGTTGGTTGCTTTAATTGACACTAGATCAATCGCCTTGCTTGATATAGATCAATTGCCTTGTTTGACCTTAGATTAATTGCGATTTTTCATAAAACCAACTCTTTCATGAGAGATAAGCAAAACAAGCATTTTATACAATATTTCTTTATAAAAAACGCAAACAAACCCGAGCAAACACACACGTGTGACTAAGCCTGTACTAATGCCTTTGCTTACATGTAGTTTAAAGTGTTTCTTCAGTATTTGTAAATCTGTGTGATTGAATTTTTTATGGCATATGTCGTAGTTAATAAATCACATACATACATACACAAACAACTTTCATAAAAACAACATTTGAACAGACCTTTGTAAAAATATTGTCAACTACTTAAAGTTTGTCTGTTTGATTGTAAAAACTGCAAATATGAAATGTTGGTTTCTTCATTGTAATGGTCTTTGTCTAAACGTCGTGAGTAATCCACCTACAGTGAATACATTTAAATGCTGCACTAAATGCCTGGGCAGCCAGGGCATAATACACGACCGCACGCCCAATTGCCACCCACCTTCCTGGTCAGTGGTCACGGATGCATGGATTACCTTACAACTGAGCGTAGCCCTGATTCGCCAGCTCCATGGCCCACTTCTGTGCTGGACTTGTTTATTTGGATATGTTATACAAGGGTGTTTGTACAACCAGGCACTGGCAGACGTCCGATTGACTGTTGTAGAAATCAAATGTCTGTACTGTACTGTTTGTCAGTGTTGGTCAACTCATGCATTATCGAGAATGTCTCATACAATGACTTGACGTGCATGGTTTGAGACAAGAACATACCTAGAAGTTAAAGATGATTCAGAATAAAATAAAACAAGCACATGATTTCATCTGAAAGCTGCTCTAGTCCCCCCGCCCCCAAAGAAAAAACGAATGACGTTACATAAGTAACGTTTACACAAAACCGATGAACATATACATTTAAGTGATTTCATCTTGCCAGGTACTACATCTTTTATACTTTCCAAAACAACATCACTTT
This sequence comes from Maea johnstoni, assembly GCA_963942565.1. Taxonomy (NCBI): domain Eukaryota; kingdom Metazoa; phylum Annelida; class Polychaeta; order Spionida; family Magelonidae; genus Maea; species Maea johnstoni. The sequence continues at coordinate 40,467,766 of OZ012692.1, read as the reverse complement.
TTAAGTAGAGCATTCGCCTTAAAGTAAACAGCAGTAGAGGCTTTGTTACAGATACTGGACAGCCGAGTGCGTCAGCTTGTCATGCAACAATAGCAATGACGTTCATACTAAATGAACTTCTGTAACACAATTTGTTTTGTTTAGCACAAAGAGAATATTTGAGTAGTGGTATAACGGAAAGAGGACAGAGTGTTGGTCGGGGGCTACATTCAGAACATAAGTGTTTCCCACTAGGCACATGCACTAAATGTTCATAGTAAAAGCTTTATTGGTAGTTCTAGCGACATTTACTTTTATACTCATTATGGAATATTGTAACAAGGCTATGTTTTCATATGATTTTCATGATATTACTAGCACTTGTGTTGTATGCGTCTTTTTACACATCTCATCAAAAGCTATGCATGTGAGCGCCATTTCGCATAGTTTTTAAAAGGCATTTCTTTATTTTCTGTTTTCAGATTGCAAGGCTACTACCACTGAGGGGAACGTAACTGCCTACTTAAGAGTAAGTGTTTCAATATATATATATATATATATATATATATATATATATATATATATATATATATATATATATATATATATATATATATATATATATATATATATGTGTGTGTGTGTGTGTGTGTGTGTGTGTGTGTGTGTGTGTGTTCCAGTACTTAACTAGTTTCAATATAACTACTGCTTATCACTTTTTAACCTTACACATAAAAATGCAATCACCTATACTTTGCTTGAGATTTCCATGTATAAATGCTTACACCACGTCACTGGTTACGGGTAAATCAGTGATCATTGCGTTATTGCATAAGCAATAACGTCAGCCAAATAATGAATTCAAACTGTTGAATACTAGCTCGTTAAGATTACATCCTATTGTAAGTACCTTGGTTACCAGAAGTTGTGGGGCATATCCGCTATCTTATATCAACTGAGATCAAGAGAACCCACAGAGCTTCAGCTTCTTTTTAGGACTTATAGCATTACCAAAACAGGCCAGGTTTCTCCAGATTACGTAATGCGGAGTATTGCGCAGATGAATTAACATCCAAGGAGTAGGCGAAACATTGAACAGGTCCCGATGTTGTTCCATGTGGAACCAGTTGTCTTCTATTGTCTTTCTGGGCGTCGTCGTCATCATGGCTTTATAAGATTAGTCGGATAGCCTTAAGGTTATTTTCTCAGAATCCTATTTATATCCCCTGCAGGTGGCGCGCCATGTTTTTGTGGTGCTGCTTGAATGCAAATTGTCGTCTACGCGCGAGTATCTTCTGTAAGACAATAGTTGCCAGGTCGGTGAGGAAAGCCTGCTCGCCTAAGGGTTAGTAATGAGATAGTTGTTTGTGCTGACTCCACGAAAGAAAAAGACATGCATTAAGTAACTCGTTGCAAAGGGCTTAGGCAGATATCTACATGACGAATGTGTCACTGAGGTTTAGTATTCGCCATATAAAAATCGAATAACCAGAGGTAAGGTAAGTAGAGTAAGGCCTACTAATGTTTGACAAGAGGGATATGTCAGTATTTGAGCTTGCATTTAATGGTACGAAGGACATTAAGAAGTGATGATTAAAGCGTGAAATAAATTTGTAACAAATCTCAAATGTTGGTGAAGTGTTTAGAAATTCAAAAATCAAATTATCTGAAAGTAGCATGATTGTCATTTTAAAACTGTTAAATATTTGCAGGTCGTAAATTTTTGCCATATTCTTGGCATTAAAAGAAATACTTTCTTTTGCCTTTTTGCAGGCTAGGACGTGGTTGGTGTGTCTTCCCGCCATCAATCACTTCATACAAAACATTGTGATATCTTATAGATCGCACACTTTCATCTGTTTTGCTCAAACCGGCAAAGTGTTTAGTGCCAAGTGCCCTGCAAGCCTTTTCATGACTTGTGATTGGAGGAAGAGAGCCCTCTGAGGTCCATGCCACATGCATCTGTCAAGAAGTTTGATGTATGTGGTGTCTCTTGTGGTTGCTCGTCTTTTCCCCGAAAATCCTCCGATACATAACAAAAATTAAAACCTCGGACGTCAGAAAATAATATTTACCAATCGACTGTGTGCGATTCTAAGACCTTCACATTCTACATGTATTCGGTAGTAAATCAGTGAATCCTTGCAAACACATCACACTTACAGCAAGACTACTATATAACTGATTTAATGGTCTAACAGCCATCTGTTAAACGGTATTGTATGTGCATTGAATCATTTACTGTGGCTTATTGATTATAAAAATACATCCGTCATGTATATGTAAGTTGAATCAAGATTTTGGTTTGTGTGTTTTCCCCGGGTATAGCGGTTTCCTCTATCAAATAGTACTGGCCCTTCTCGATAAGTCTCAAAGAGCAGAATAATAGACTTTTTTGTTCGTGTAGTTCTCCTACTGGCGAATTAGTTTAATTTTTTTCTGTTCAATTCTGTTTTTGTTCGGTTATACTTTTTGTTTATTATATACCTTATTTATTGCTCTTTGTTCTGTATGTTTTTGTACTTTCTGTGCAGTCAATAAACATAAATACATACAAAAGACGATGAAATGAAATGTTGAGTTACAAGTTCCTTAAGCAAACCCCTGTAGCCCCAAGTAAGGAGAGGGATTGATCTTTCCCTGAAGGCGCTTTTATTTTATTGCCTAGCATTCTGTTAGGGTGTTATTGTATTAGCTCTCAGCAATTTCATCTCAAAAGAGATTGATAAGGATGCGTTTTTACGCCGTCCCTTCGTACCCCAGGCATGCCGTGAAAACAAGGACAGGCTTAGGGCGAGCCGAAGAGTCCGCCCAGAGATGAATATCATAAATGTATGATTTAGTTAGACGTATATGAAGGAGTCTTATCACGCCCATGGCCTTAGCGCAGGCGCCGTGAATGACATCTCCTGATAAGGCAAAAATGGCCTCAGATTACTTTAACTCTAGATGGCCAGTGTTCTTATCGTGTGAAATTTATGAAATTGTTTTTCTGAAATATCATTGTACGTCATGTGTATCATGTGTACGTGTGTATCTACGTGCGTGTGCCTGTATGAATGTATGTAAACATGCATGAATGCTTGTATGTATGTACGTATGTTATACATATATATATATATATATATATATATATATATATATATATATATATATATATATATATATATATATATATATATATATATATATATATATATATATATATATATATTCATTTATATATACATATATATATATATATATATATATATATATATATATATATATATATATATATATATATATATATATATATATATATATATATTCATTTATATATACATATATATATATATATATATATATATATATATATATATATATATATATATATATATATATATATATATTTATATATATATATATATATATATATATATATATATATATATATATATATATATATATACATATATATATATATATATATATATATATATATATATATATATATATATATATATATATATATATATATATATATATATATATATACATATATATGTGTGTGTGTGTGTAGATCGAGAGAGAGAGAGAGAGAGAGAGAGAGAGAGAGAGAGAGAGAGAGAGAGAGAGAGAGAGAGAGAGAGAGAGATTCTATCAACTTTATAGTAATTTGGTCCTGTGATATTGCCCTTAATTTCATCAGATTTCCTTGTGATCGTGTTTGTGAACCGGTTAATATCAGATCCTGCACGCTGCGTGAGTGATGTCCGCATATGATACCCTCCATTGGCATATTGGGGGTCAAATATAGTGGGTCAGATACGCCCACCCGCGGGAATAGTCAGGATAATGAACAAACACAATTCCTAACCCCTCCTCCCGATAGAATGCGTTAGTGCTTCGTCCTGCGGTCAAATCCATTTGGTCAGATCTGGCGGATAGTGACAAATGGTATTACTCCTATCCGTCTGAAATACCACCCGGTGCTTTCCTAGGGAATACTGGTGGCCAGGATTTTAAGCGTTCTGAGACTTATGTTGCTCACTGTCCTGAAACACCATCTAATCTATTTGTTCATTATATAAGTCGACAGTAACAGCCTAAAATAGAAAGCTTACGTAGGTATACTAGTACTGTGTGGTACGTTACATATTTATTTTTTCACAGTAAGCTTCAATATAATGCTTCCCTTACTGAGTTAATCTGTTATTTATGTTATCATTCTAGTTACTTGTTTCTTCTTGTTGTTTCTTTTTATAAAACCACTGATTTGGCATGATTTTGTACATCTTAGTACAGTCAATAAACATACACTACAATAAAACTGTCTTCAGTTTTAAACCTGTCATGACAATCTTCAAGGCAGTAGGGGGTGTGATGTATTTGTACGTATCTTTATGTGGGTTATGTGTACAATGCGGAAATACATAGAGAAGTAAAACATAATATATATATAGAAGGGAAATGCAAAAAAAGTTATTAAACTATAAATTCCTTGAGTAGTTTCATACATAAGATCAGAGGGATTTAAAGTAACTAAATAATAACATAAGCAAATGAAACAGCAAATCGAAAGCTAAACGTGTTTTGACGTTGGTAATTGATGTCAATTACATATTGTACAAGTAAGCACTGAAATACCGGCGAAGCAACTGCCTCACCCCAAGTCACTGGCAACCTCCTCACAGGTCCGGCCTGGATTCGAACCGGGCAGTGGTGAGAGACAGTGTGATCGCTTGGTTTTCAGGACAGACCTTATTTATATGCAGATTCCCAGCTTACATGGTTTGTACATGGTAATTTCATGGCAATCATTAGGTTATCGGCCACCTATTAGATACACGTGTTCCACTTAACAACTACTTTGAGCGAAACATATGCCGCAACTCTCCCATTATTATGGTTTCTATTAGGAAAGCGTAATTAGCTCTACTTCTCACAAAGGACTCTACTAAAAGGGGTGAAATCAACTCTAATTGCGTAACACACCAGAATATGTAAATGTAACATTGCATAGTCTGGATGAAATCTCAGCCATGTCCCTGATGGTGTATAATAAAGGAGGGGTAGTTCGTAACAAGCGAATCAGTGAGCTTTCACTAATTATTTGCCCCTCGTCAGATGATCTAAGATAATTAGGATATCTTACTTGGTGTTACGCGTTCTAGTGTGATCGCCATCACGCTCACGCTGCTGGGATAATCAACACACTGTGCTATATAACCAGATAACCCCTCGGAATGAACCGCCACCGACCCTACCCCAGGTATTAGGGTTTGGGGGCATGTTGGAGGCATTTTGGTCATTACCAATAGTTATCCTTCCAATGCTGATGCTACATTTGTTCAAAGCACAAGGAAACAAAGAATTTTGAATTTTTTAAAACCCTGTCATGTTCAATTTTTGCGTCCGTTTGGACCGGTCAATAAAGTACAATTACAACAACAAGTTGGTATTCATTTGATAGCTCTCGCTAAGTACTGTATGTATGTATATTTATTGACTGAAAATACATATTTTCAAAAATACAATACAAATAGCATTTTTTTCCCTTGCCTTTCAAAATCACACGGAAATAGTTCACATAAACAAAAAGTATGCAACATGAGCACCTTTAAACATTTGAATTAAATGAGGTATATAGTCCAGGAACGACTAAACACAAAGTACAGGTTAATTTAAGTTAGAAAAAGATTGACAAATATCCTTTTAATATCTGCAAGGATATGTAGAACCTTTTTGATATCACACTAAAACATAAAAGAAAAAAGGGGGTAGACAATCCATCAAGAGAATCTAGAGAGATGGATTCTCTACCGGGGATGGTTTTCACTTATCCAATTCCCGATCACTCCTTCATCACCATCATGTACATTTTATTGATCCAGAACATGGGTATGCACCATGTTGAAACATAGCACGCAAGGGGATATCTAAAGGATTTCCCCCTAATAATGTTTCTAGTCTTTTTTCTGGATCTATCCTTTGCCATATGCCATTGTTTTCATCTGTTAATATTATCTCATCAAACAAATTTGTTCTTAGAGCACTTGTCGCTGGGCATGACATAACAAGATGATTCACATCTTCGTATGCAGCTAAGTTACACATGGTACATGATTTTGATAGGAAAGATCTGTGTTTGAGCCTATAATCATCACACTTGAGATTACTAGCTCCACACACTAGGCTTGCCATGGTCTCACATTCCCTCATTCGATTTGTATATACATCAGAAATGTGGTACCATGTCAAGTATTTCACACATCCTAGTGTCATATTCAACTTATGTAGAGAACTCCTACATAATCATCACACTTGAGATTACTTGCTCCACACACTAGGCTTGCCATGGTCTCACATTCCCTCATTCGATTTATATATACATCAGAAATGTGGTACCATGTCAAGTATTTCACACATCCTAGTGTCATATTCAACTTATGTAGAGAACTCTGAAGATTCACAGTAAATGTCCAATCGGCATCCTCCACCCCCAGGCTCTTTTCCAGACTATTTCTTTCCATGTATTCTTAGGGTAAAAATGGGCGTTGAATATCATATTCATGACGGTCTCATAAAGCCCAAAAAGTATAGAGATTCTGAGCCAGTCAAAAATAGGACTATCATTCAGATTTTCCACCCCTTCTCTAATGTTATTATTAAAATCCCTGGCTCTTAAACATAGGATTTTTCTATATATACAGCTTTCTTCTCTAACCAAAATTGTTCTAATAAAGATAAACTTTTTTGCATATATGAAATTTTCCAATCTCATCCAGCTGAGTCCTGCGAAACTGGTTTCATTTGGACATGATACTGGAAAACGCTGTATACGTTTGCCTGCATACCTCTGAAATTTATCTAAAGCATCTATATCGTTCTGCTTTAGAATCCAGAGTTCAGAGCCATAGGTAACAATATGAATTATCATACACCAATAGATCACATTGCTTGCATACATAGTTAATCCACCTCTTTTAAGACCTAAGGCGGAGGCGGAGTTAAGAGCCCTACGTCCTTTGCTAATTTTATCAACTGTGCGACATATATAATCTTTACAATTACACGCTTTCCAACCCACCATGGTCATACTGTTGTTTCTCCTTAATAGGATCAGAACCTAGAGAATAATTACGAAATTTTGAGTTACGCTTATTTTCAACTTCAGACTCGCCATGTACTAATATAGCGGATTTTTTAGCATTAAGGTCGTATCTCCAAAGTTTACTATGTTCATCTACAACAAGCAAGACTCTATCCATTTTATTTTTCGATGTACTGGCTGCCGCAATATCATCGGCGTATCCCAAAGGAGTAGTCTTAATGTAGCTTATTGAACAGCACAGTTTCGACTCTTTAAGAACAACCAACAGAGAATTTATAAATGCCGTATACTTTATCAGTGAGAGAAATCCCCCCTGATGTATACCACATAGCATACTATACCAATTTGAATACTTCTCCCCAATTCTAACTCAACATCGGAACCCTAGATAGCATTTATATAATAACCTCCACAACTTTCCCTTAATACCCATTTCATAAATTTAGTAAAACAAACCATCTACCCAGACGCTATCAAAAACTTTGCTTACGTCTAGATATAAAACAAAGACTTTACTAGAATTTACCAAATTTGTTGCGATAGTCTCTTGCAGGAGCATTGCGGTGTGTATAGAAGACACACTCTTCCTACATGCACCCTGTGTATCAGAGATAATATTTGAAGAGAACCACCACTCTTCCACCCTATAGACCATATCAACATTTCAAAAAAATCGTATTAAAGGTACTGAGGAGGGTAATCCCTCTGTAACTATTTGGATCTAAAACTCTTAGATGAGTACCCATGTGCCAGAGTTATTGAGATATTTAAGGGGTTTTTTTCCACATCATTTGGTATTGGCCAAATTAGCCACCAGCAGCATAAGGGTTTAGATTTTTTGCGACGGGACAGAGGTAAACGGTAAAAAAGGTATTCGGTTTATAGCCTTCTATCCACCGAAATGTTCACACGACCTTCCTTCCCTAGCAGGCATGTACACACTGAAACACCGAGGGATATTTCAGAGCAGCTGGCAGCATATAGCGCACACGCTCTAAGCACTGCCTTATTATTGCTAGGAACGCGATGGTTTTCGCCGGGTTTTTCCCGTTTCCTCCTTAAGTTACAACTGGCTAGTCAGGTTTAAGCCGCAGTATGGCAGAAAAGGTAACGAAAGAAGAAATTCCGAAATTCTAGGGATTTTGAGAAAGCGAGGCAATTAATTTTCGTTGCCATCAATAGCTTCTAAAGGAGAATCGTGGCAAGATACAATATATTCGCAAACTTTCTCATCTAATTAATGAGCACCTAAAAACGTTTCTGTGTGTTGCTCGTTTGTAAAGCGACCAGATAAAGTCGCTAATGAGATACATAAGCGACGATTTAAACCGAGATTTTGCGATTGGTAGCTTTACATGCTACCACTAGGTCCATATGACATGCAGGATGAGGCGGTCATGCCAAGAATGGATTTTCCACCTAGCTAAATCTGCATAAGGGAATTTGATAAAGCTACAAACCCTCACGACGCCTCGCACCAAAAATAATCGATGTATAAAAAATCAACCCCATACCGAATTAGACGTCAATCTTTGCAGGAAATACAAAGGAGTCATTTTATTATGACGCCACCCATAGTTTTCTATTCATTCATTCTATTATTGGATAACTTTTATATTTTGTAACAGACATGCACTGTTACATGGTATGTTAGTATTCAGTAAAATAGTGTTGTTAGTTCAATTGAATTGTACTATCATCTATTCAAGAGGTATGTGATATACTAAAAATCTTCTTAATATGTATTGCAATTTAACATGCATTACCGATGATTGAGAGCTCAACCACATCTAATGTATTAATACGGAGTTCGGGGATTGATTTCTCCCTTTTTAGAGGAGCCTGTGCCATTTGACTTAAAGTCTGTAACCAGAGCCATATGTCCCCGTACGGGCATTTAAGCCAGTCGGCAGGGAAGGGCTAAGTTTAGTCACCTTCATTCTGCGGTATTGCATGATTTTACTGGCGTGGAAGTTTGAGTGGTGATCGAGTTGGCCGACATTTCATGAATTTAACAGCGCCATCTACTGAGAATTGAATATTAAAATGAATTGTTGAAATAAAAATTCAAGATGATATTTTCACACACACACCGTCACACACACACACACGTGTTTGTTCCTTCAAGTTGATTATTGCTATTATATGAATGTATTATGTAAAACATGAAGGAATGTGTTATTTTCATCAGACGAGGGTTTATTACCCATACATAGCCAGCGAAAAAGACCATTCATTTAACCCTGACCTGATGCCAATGTTTCAGTAAGGGTTCTAATGTTTTGAGTGGATAAGAGGTAGTTTGTGGTTTGTTTTATTCTTTGCCTCTTAACTTCCTGCGCATGATTGAGTATGACTGAGAATCCAAACCCGTGCTGTGCATGGGGGCCTGCTAGTACGGATTTAAATATCAGTTATGGCAACAAATTCGTTGGAGTCAATGGGACCATCATTAGTTGATCAACCTCCACTTCCCACTACACGAGTAAAGCCCACACTTCTGGTAGCAAGGTACCACAGATAAAGACCTTAAAATGAAGCGCACATCCAGGCATATCTTAAATGTAGGCATGGCCTGGCATTTTTTACAATCAATTTTCTGAACACTACTTCAGTTATCGTTCCACTTGAAATTTCTAAATCCCCCTTCAAACATTTCTCAACTTATATGTGACGGTGAAAATGCACCAAGTGCCGGTATGCTAAAATACTACTCTATCACTTACATAGCTATTTGACATTGATAGCTTTGGGATATGCCATCTATGCCCTGCCTGGGAATTTGAACTAGTGAGGCGTCATAGATATGGTTATTTGTTTTCAGGGCTAGCCAGAGCCAGGCTCGTTAAATTTCTTCCTGGTGTAGAATGATATAAGCGTCTAGACATATGGATTGCAATAAAAGGATTGTAACAATTGTCAACAAAATTCCCATTGGATGCCAATAGGAAATCGATAGGCAAATGGTAGAGTAGCTGCTCCGTTTGTAACATATAAAGTTTACATCACGATGGAAGGGTTAGGAGTTCGATTCCTAGACAGGGAAAATTGGTCTGTAGCTATAAGGACAGCTAACACCACTAAGACCATGTTGTCACGGTTTCCAAGCAGCTTCGAAACCGATACCTGGCCGAAGGTGATGGGTAATTGACTCAAGGATGCCCGTGCCAGTTTTATGTTCGTCAAGCTCCTCAAGTGTGTAAAAAGCAGCACCCGTTAAGTCAGATG
>OZ012692.1:40421858-40457263 GCA_963942565.1 Maea johnstoni | reverse complement strand
CCTATGTGCTCCTATTTAACCCAAAGGCAGAGAAAAAAATCAAATGATGAAAGCACATAGAAGATACCTGCCAGAATTAGAATATATATATATATATATATATATATATATATATATATATATATATATATATATATATATATATATATATATATATATATATATATATATATATATATATATATATATATATATACATATATATATATATATATATATATATATATATATATATATATATATATATATATATATATATATATATTTATATATATATATATATATATATATATATATATATATATATATATATATATATATATATATATATATATATATATATATATATATATATATATATATATATATATTTATATATATATGCATATATATATATATATATATATATATATATATATATATATATATATATATATATATATATATATATATACATACATATATATATATATATGTAAATATATATATATATATATATATATATATATATATATATATATATATATATATATATATATATATATATACATATATATATATATATATATATATATATATAATATACATATATATATATATAGATAGATAGATAGATAGATAGATATATGTGTGTGTGTTGGTATAGTTGGAGAAATAGAGAGAAAGATATAAGTAAATCAAGGGTCCAGTATTTCAGAGTGACCACTCAAACTCGCCTTAATAAAATTCAGAAACACATTAAAAAAGCAATCCATTTGCATCATCGTTTGCACTTATGTACCGAAAAATTTCACTTTTCTCAATTATATACTCAGGTGAACAATCATTGATTTAAAATGTAGTCATATTCAGCACTTCTGAAAGACTCACCAACAATTGGCCATTGAAAAACGTTATTGCGTTTAGCAACCAATTTTGATTAGTTTACTGCGATGGATCCATATTCTGAGTTGAACAATTAGTAGGAAATATATACTTTTTGCCAGTTGTGACCGCTTTAAAGAAGTTGACGATTTATTCCTTAGCCACCTCACTAGCACTTTCCTTATTTTAGCAAAATCAAATTTACTCTGTATCTACCCAATCATCCCCAAAACTTTGAGAAAGTGGAGTTTATAACGACTACTAAATAGGTAGTGCAAACTGATATGATCTTCAAGATATATCCTTATATGATTCTAATTTTTCTTTTGATGTTTTTTTCATTCCAGATAGGATATGATGAATGAAACAACATACTCTACGATGGGGATACTAGCGACAGCTGCGGAAAACCTTACTAACGTCACTTCCGTATGGGAACGCCATCCTGGAAACCGGATGTACGAAGTGCACAAACCGGAAATGATTGCAGTGGACAAATTTGTTACGCCGGTTTGGTACATCGTAGGAGCATTGGGAAATTTCCTTGCATTCGCTGTGTGGATTCAACGCCCTATGAGGCATTCGTCTGGATGTTACCTGGCGGCTTTGGCCCTGAATGATATGTTATTTATCCTATTGCATACGGTGTACGAAATGCAAATGACCTGGGAAATACGTGTCGTTCAACTTCCCGGATTGTGCGAGATATTTTCTATAGTCTTCCTAGCCCCGCAGTACATGTCACCATTATTAGTGCTCGGCTTTACCGTAGAACGCTACATATCGATATGTCACCCTTTTCAGCGGGAGAAATTCTGCACGATCTCGCGTGCGGTCAAGGTCGTTGCACTTCTCGCGGGAATCTCGTTCGCTCTCGCGTCAATACAGGGCTACTTTTTTATGTTCGACAAAGTCAGGAATGAGTGTGACATACGGCCCGAGATCTCGGCAGGAGGCACGAGATCTATCTGGTCAATCTGGACTTGGATAACGGAACTTCTCGTCTTCGCAATTGTACCTCTCGCGGTACTTCTCACGAACGTGCTCGTAATCCGCGAAGCACGTAAACTCTCGGCGCAAGAGGGCCAGCACGAGAGTAGGCGGCACAAACGCGCGACAACCATTATGTTGCTAGCGGTGTCATTCTATCTCATATTCACCACTCTTCCAGTGACAATCGTGTATGCCATTTACTTTTCCTATCAGCCAGGTGACGCATACCTCACAGACGAACAGATACGAGCGGACGCCACGTGGCAACAATATCTTACTTACGTTTTCGCCCGCCAGGTGGTGCAGGAGATCGGCATGTCGCATTTTGCCGCCAATTTTTACATTTACTGCATAACGGGCAAGATCTTTCGGCGCGAACTGAAGAAGATTTTTTTACGGTGTCTATGCAAAACCGATCGCGTTAGCGGCTTTGATTACGATACGAACTACAGCCTGAAGAATAGGAATACTCTGACTTCCGTTGTCAATGGCAACGGCACAACTTCCGCCACAACCAACTTACTTCTGGCAAACCATAACGTGTGATGTGATGTGAAAATACGCACTTATCTCGGTTATAACAAATACGCTATGTTGGCCTGAAACGAATGCATATCTATCATTAGAGTCCGAGTATTGTTGAAAGAAATATTTAAAGACGGTGCACATCGAATAATATTTATGATATTATCAATTTCAACATATATAAAGGTATCACGCCGTTTTGATACGATTGCATTGGAATTATATAAACCTTTGTCAGACGAACTCGGCCACTGGGATTCGTTAGGTTAACACCTTGCCTTATTATGGGCTTGATAATACTATGAAGTGGATGAATAAACTATGGTATCTGTGAATGCGTTGAACACAATATCACATTTGCAAAGCCAACAATTCTTAATAATTGTATGGTAAACTCAGTACTACATGATCACCGCTACATACATGTAATTAGTGGCGATTTATGATCGCGGATAACGATACTTTTTGAATGTATTCATCCGTGGCAGAAATTGAAATATTTACTTCCAGTTGCTTTATGTTATGTGTAGGAATCGCTTTTCAACTGAACATGTGCACTTATTGTCGTCTCAGTGTCACCATCGCACAACCTGTATGTATACAAGGCTCTTCTAAGACAGCTGATAAATGGATACAATGGAGATGTATTATCTTTTTACGTAATACCGAGAGCTGCCTCAAAGCCTGAGAAGTATAACGTATTGCGCAAAAACCCCTAGCCGTGTCTCGCCAATGTGTGAGGTGCATATCTAGACCTCGAGATGTTCTTTAATCATGCGAATCAGTTGACAATAACTAGAAATATGGTAATGCTTTCTCCAAGGCCCACCGTTTTCTTCACTACTAAGTTATATACCTATGAGAACAATTCTGTCTAGACTGGAAGAATAGGAGGTGATCAAAATATTTCTCCGTCTTTGATTAACAAACCACGCCCACTACACGCATATCCAATATTTCATATGGCTGCCGTCATTCAAATTCAAATAATTAACCATCTCCTAACCCCGAATCGCTGGCAACTTTCTGACACTCCGACAATGAGCCAAGCCCAGGTAGTAGTTGTTGACATCTTAGATCACTTGGCCATCAGTGAAGGCCGTTGATGCACGGGGAAAATGCAAATTGCTTTGGTAGGTGGTTTTCCTCCACAATCATGCTTCTGTCTTAAAATTGTCATTTCACATCTGGCCAAAATTATAAACATCACTTATGAAAATTGCATATCCAAAGCCTTTTATCCGATATAAAAAGGGGTGTTAAATATGAATTTATCCGATTCATTAACTCTAAGAGGGACTTTTACAGCCTATTTAATCTTGTAAATCTAAGAATATTCCAAACCGAATCAGTGGGAGATGAATTGCACAATGGTCCAGAGAGATTAAGCCGCACATCGATTTTATAGCTAGAAATCGTGCTTGGGTGTTGAATTGTTTAGCACATCGTTCATCATTGTCCAGAGTATTCATAAATCTGAATTTCTCCTGGGAATTCTTAAAACATAGCCTTCCCCTTACTGACGTGAAAGACAGATGTATTTATGCGTAATCTGTTTTGGGATTTCTCCGCAGGCCTTTGGGAGAAAGAGCATAACACACCCGCTGACAGCTAGTGCTTAGTGTATAGAAAATGATAGCGTTATCAAGGCGGGTCTTGGCATTTCGAAACCTCTAAACAGCCCTAGAGACGTGTTCAAGGACTTCTGGCACAACATAACGCATTAACACCCGAACTGTACATTATGGGTAGTCTAATGTATTACCATGTTCTTCTGCAGAAGGCACGTGATAAATACCATTATAATCATCGTTGAAATAACTTCAATAAAGTTGTAAGTAAACATCTCCCACACTATCACAACAGTAAATTGTTAATTCCGCAAACAAATTTCTTTGCCACAATTTAGTCACGATCGTTATTTTCGCCATTCATGATAATACCGAAGACATTTTAATCACCATCATCATCATGACCATCCCCATCATCATTATCATGCTTCACCATCATGGCTTTTCATCCCACCAACATCATATTGTTCAAAATTGCTCAGCGCTAAATGAGTTTTAAAAGAAGACACTAGTACATACATCTAAAAGCTTTCACCCTCTTTCCCACTAAGCTGCTTCTTATGAAACATTACTATTGGCATCGGCATTGATATCATAAAGATCATCGCCGCTATCGTCATCATCATCATCATCCTCATGCAATGTCACCATCATAACAAAGTATATGCATTGCTTACGTCAGCAAAAAGGGATTACAATTTTTTCTTGAACTCTATAAATTTTGATAAACGATTACACAAACACACACACTTTCAAACGCTTCTTCATTTATATCCACAGACACAAATACGCATATACAAACCTTATACATACCAACATACATACATACATAAATATATACATACATACATATTACATATAACCATACATACAATCAAACACATATACATACAGGTACACATACTTGCATGCGTGCATACATACACACAATCATACATACATACGCATCCATAAAATGCATCCCAACATACATAATGCATGTATGCATTCATGTATACATACATAAGATATGCATACATATAGTTACGTATTGACATACACATATACATACACACGTATAAACACAAACATAAGCATATATACATATGTATCTACGTATTACATACATACATATTTACATATATATTACATACATATATATAATCCATACATGCATATATACAGTGTACATACATACATACATAGAGGCATGCATGCATAAGTACATACATACATACATACATACACATATACATCCATGTAGACATACATGAAATACACAGGTTCACGCATACAATCATCACTACATACATTATGACATGCATGTAACTATAATCATTTGCATCGGTTCCTACCTGGCATAAGCTTCAGAATCAAACGAAATGTTAGAAGTTGTTCTTCAGTTTCAATCTTAACTACTTCTCAAGTTATGGGAAATACACCTGGTATGTGATGGGTGAATCCCTGTTCCGTTTACTTCTCAAGTTATGGGAAATACACATGGCATGTGATGGGTGGATCCCTGTTCCTTTTACTTCTCAAGTTATGGGAAATACACCTGGTATGTGATGGGTAAATCCCTGTTCCTTTTACTTCTCAAGTTATGGGAAATACACATGGCATGTGATGGGTGAATCCCTGTTCCTTTTACTTCTCAAGTTATGGGAAATACACATGGCATGTGATGGGTGAATCCCTGTTCCTTTTACGTCTCAAGTTATGGGAAATACACATGGCATGTGATGGGTGAATCCCTGTTCCTTTTACTTCTCAAGTTATGGGAAATACACATGGCATGTGATGGGTGAATCCCTGTTCCTTTTACTTCTCAAGTTATGGGAAATACACATGGCATGTTATGGGTGAATCCCTGTTCCTTTTACTTCTCAAGTTATGGGAAATACACATGGCATGTGATGGGTGAATCCCTGTTCCTTTTACTTCTCAAGTTATGGGAAATACACATGGCATGTGATGGGTGAATCCCTGTTCCTTTTACTTCTCAAGTTATTGGAAATACACATGGCATGTGATGGGTGAATCCCTGTTCCTTTTACTTCTCAAGTTATGGGAAATACACATGGCATGTGATGGGTGAATCCCTGTTCCTTTTACCCAATTCTTGATTCAGAAGATATTCAAAATACATGCATAGACTTGCTGTACAATATAAGTGTTGCTCGACTAATCGAGACACTTGACAATAATCTAAGAGATGTGGTTACAGAAAATGCACCATATACCAGTTCTGTTCTGTTCTGTTCTGTTCTTGTAATTCCCTCCTTTCGTATCAGGAGCGCCTCCTATAGGAGTAATAAAGTTCCAGTCTCTGGTCTAAAAGAATATTAAAACATATAAACACAATCTCAAAAATAATTTAGCATTAGAGATTCAGTGTTAGTAATGCATGCAGCTATCTCTAACAATTTCTCAAAATTCCTCTACAGCTGCCCTCAACATGCAAACAGTTGCCTTCCACCTCCTTTGAATCACGAGTTAACATAGGGCTGCCTCTATCGGTCTAGTGTAATGTATAAAGAATGCCTGCTGTTTCTCGCCACCTATACATTCTGGCTAATCTAAGTTGATCATAACGGTACGGGTATAACGCCTGGTTTAGAAATACATTTGGTAGCACGATGCAGACATATATGTTGGGCCCATTATGATAGCACATGTTCTGGATCTGATATTGAATTTTCATATGTGACCACCTCCATTGATTATATTGATTACTAGTATTTGTTTGTGCTGTTTCGGATTTTCGAATTCACTGGTTCGAATCACTCTCAAAAAGTCCAAATTAGTGTGGCGTATAGGGTTATTTTGAAATGTGTATATATACTATACCCTACATCATCTTTATGTTAGTACTCAGCCCAATAGTGACATTCTTGGACATCACTGAGTAGTATAATACGCCCGAATAATAGAAAACCCCACATAGGCTTTCACTCAAGTTTCCTTTCCCCATATTGAATTTCACAAAAGCAGAGTTGCTTAAATGTATACCTAGTGTATCAGAGTGTATTACTGATCAGGGAGGAGTATCTTATTTTCCTTCCAATTTTGGCTGTGAAAGTTCAATCTTCAAAATGAAAAAAATATATATATACGTTATTTCCCCATTCTAAAAAGTTATTATCAAGTAAATGGTTGGAAAATGTGAAAAGAGCATAACTAAGAAATAAAGGTAATGAGCTCAGTATTCAATTTTCCTTCAATGGGAACCCGATGAAAAATAAGTACTAGTATTTGCTACGAGAATTAGAGCTTTGCCTGTGTCTTTGACTTCCAAACAATTATAACATACTAATAGTTCGTGCTTTGAAATCGTACCTTCCAGCAAGCATAAAAGAAGAAAAATACGTTATTTGAACTAACTGGGATGATCTGCACAACCAAGGTAATTCCCATGCTTATCGTGGTTTGTAGTATGACCGCTAGGTGGTGTCAGGGCTTTCCGATACTACACCTCTTCTAATGCGATAATCTTAGAAAAGGAATTCCCAACCCCTCATGTTATCGTGTAGTTATCATTGGGACTTATGTATGTGGTTCAGTGGCACTCGAAACAGACAACACACACAATATCATGACTAGTTTAGCTTTGATCAGTGTCATAAGGTATCTTTTTACTTGATTTAATATACTTATATCCCTTTCTCTTCATATCCTTAAAGAATGGTTGCCTGCTTCCTTATGCATGTATAAATATGGTTTCTAGTCGCAGGAATACTGCTAGCACAATCACCTAATAGAGGAGACAGTTTTCTACCGAAAAGGTGAGACGGTTTTTGCTTTCTTGCATATATCCCTAGAATGCCTTCGTAATAATGTGTATATACTTAACATGTGTAGTTATTTTTATTTAAAAAGGTTTCACTTCCATTGTGATAGCCTACAACATTGAGAATAGTTCCATGCCAACCCTTCTTCACAATCAGCCTCATATTTTTAACACAATAGTGTGTATAGATGTCACAAACATATTCATATGATCATTGCTCGGCCGAGACATGTAAGAAAGTTGCCAGTGAGTTGGGGTTCGGCGGTGGTTTACTCCGGGTACATCGGTTTTGTCCACCACTTACAACCAGATAGTCACGACTTAGACGCAATGTGGCAGGAATAAGTGACGATAATCGATATTGCAAATTCCTTATTCAAGTTGCGTTTACACATGTACATATTTGGTTTATTGTGTAGAGAAATCTGTAAGTTATCTTGACCACTTGGACAGGTGGCTAATGCGGGTAGTACAAACATAATGTACAGGATGGGAATTTACAAATATGATTGTGCTGTATCACAGCATAAGGAGAGAAAGACATCAGGATGGTTCGATAATGAAAATTGTTGAAAACGTAGGGCCCGAGGGGGAATTGTGTGATTCCAGATTTAATAGAGGCAAACATGAAGAACAGGCTACTCATATACATAAGTACTCGTGTGATATATATATATATATATATATATATATATATATGTATATATATATATATATATATATATATATATATATATATATATATATATATATATATATATATATATATATATATATATATATATGTGTGTGTATATGTATATATATATATATATTGCACATACACATACGATTTCTATTACCGTCATTTTTACTCTAGTCAGTTTACCGTCAAAGAAGTGACGGTTATAGCTATAATTTAACTAGTGAATTATATTGAAATATATGTACCGTTTGACGAACCATTATGTGATGCAAAATCTATCTTATTTTGTAAACAATTGCAGTCATAAATATAGGTAAAATAAATTGATATTATATTGTAACTGTGTTTGCCTTCTTGATTTGGGATTTCTTTTATGTTTTATAGTTTTCACGTTGTGACATGTGCTATGTACAAACCATTGCCAGATGGTTAAGACCATGGTCCTTCACCAATGTCCAGTCACTACATCACAGTTTAGGATGTAGTTCTGGGATTACTACACGAAGTTGACTTATGATGTTTGAGTTAAATTAATACACTAGTTACAGTCCAAAGTATACTTTTTGAATATTTGAAACACAGTTGTGCCCATAAATTAAAGTATGTCCAGTATATCAAATTTCGTTGAAGAAAATTGAGTATAAAAGCAGTTTTATTGGAAATGGCTAGATAAAGGTGGGATATTTAGGTAAGAAATTATATTATAATAATATAGGACTTTTAGCGTGCTCCTGAGGGTTGAAAGTTGTATCTAGTGACTTTCAAAAGTTATATGTGATTTCCTGTCGTGTTACATATCAAAGTCATTTCCGTCTTAGGTCATTTTTAAATGCAGGCTAGTTGTCAATATTCCGGATAAGTTAGGGATAATGTCAGATTATGAGTTTCATAGAAATGTTTTTGATCCAAGCATGAATATGGCAGCACATTTGTCAAAGGCAGTCAAATCTGCAAACTATTACCTTAGAAACATCGAAAGGATCAGAAAATACTTGACTGCAGAATCAAGTAAAAGTGCTGTCATATCCCTGGTAACCTCAAGATTCGACTACTGCAATGGACTTCTCTGTGGAATACCCGAAGAGCTAATACGTAAGCTCCAGAGAGGACAAGACAACGCTGCCAGGTCGATCACTCTCACAAAGAAGTATGACCATATCACTCCAGTACTTAAGGAGCTGCACTGGCTACCAGTCAGGAAGAGAATTGAATTCAAGATTCTGCTACTGGCGTACAAGTGGTTGCATGGAACTGCACCTTCTTACCTGAGGGATTGCTGAAAGAGTATGTCCCACCACGGACACTGAGATCAACATCCAAGAACTTACTCTGCGAGCCGAGAAACAACATGAAAACCTACGGTGACAGATCGTTTAGTGCCTGTGCCCCAAAACTATGGAATCTGAGCTCCCAGATAATATTCGGGCAGCTGGGAGTGTGGCAATCTTCAAACGACAATTGAAAACACATCTGTTCAAAGATGTATATATCAATTAACTATGTGGATATCAACATCTATCCTTTGACAATAGAATGTAATGCGCCTTTGAGCATGTTTATATGGAAAGGGCGCAATATCAAATGACAATATTATTATTATTATTATTATTATCATAATCGTTATTTGGTCACTGTGCCCCAATATAAGAACTACATTAATTACAACAATACCCTTATATCAAAGTCTCTGCCATTTGGGGAGTCTTAGGACGATATCAGGGGTTCCCACAAGTCACAATTGAGGAAACAAAAGACAGTTTTGTGAGATTTTGTCAATTTTATTTGTGAATCAAGGTGATGAGATACATGTTATTCCCTACGGAAGCTGAATGCGCATGCGCACACCAGGAAGTGTTCAATCTCAGCTTGCGACAAATCAGTCGCTACGACAACAGGAAAGGCGAAAGATACTGAAGCATTCCTCGCATACCACATCTGTTGGAGCAACGATTCCGTCTACAGGCATCACGCATAACAAATGGAAATGCACACGCATGTACATTTCACGGATGCTACTTCACACACACTTAGTACATGCTGCTAATAAAAAAATAGTATTCATCAAACCATTCACACACTTGAATATATACACTTTACTTCTTTCACAGCGAAGCATCCATTCAATGACAACGTCCGTCCTCACGTAGGGAATTTTTAAAATGTGTCATTCACGCAACTCCTTACCAATATAACTTTAAAAATCATCATGACGTGTGTGAAAAAATTGCCTTTTCCACTAAATATTTCTCAGTTGGAATATGTTACATCATATGTGAAATATTATTTACCTAAAGCTTAATAAACTGACTTGGACCAACAATATCATTACCAAAAAGGCTGTTTAGCGAGTACCACAAAAAAGTTGGTATTTCCAAAATGCTTTACAAATTTGAAGTTTTCTATTTGAACACGTCAAGGTGGTTAAATACTAGAGGGACTTTGTTACCCTTCATTGTCCTCAATAGATACAGTGCAAAACTAACGTGAACTCTGCAAACTAAAACTCTTCATCTACAACATACTTTACATTAATTTCTATTTATAATATACATTTATGATGAATTGTTGATGATTACAATAATCAATCGCTCACTAGCTACTATATATGAGCATTCGATTGATTTTGAGATGGCTCTATTTCTGTTATGGCACGGGATTATGAACATAGTAATGAAACAAATGAGTATTATACAAACGCCATCTCTTACCGCACTTTGATAACGTATATATATCATTATATAACACTAATTGATGATCTACATTTCATTCAGTGGGAATCAAACTGCATTAGGAATCTGCTCTGTAATAATTGTTTGCATCAAGTTTTGGAACGAAGTCTGCCAAAACAATTCTAGAAAAGAAGATTAAGATTTTAACTGCACTTGATCAGCAGTATACATTGAATATTTTTCGGATTTCCATTAAATGTTAGGTATCTGAACTATAAATTTAATTAACTAACTTCTCAATAGATGGCGCAAACTGTTAGTCTATTTTAAAAATTGTTTGATATTCACTTTGTGTATTTCTACCAATTATCCACACTTTGTTCAAAACAGAATGCAAACAATAGAAACCGGATAACAATGGAGTTGACATATAACTATCATTAGCAGCACACGTCGCATCAACCAGTTGGGTACTGTACCCAAGAGTCAGCGTTGCACACTGATTTTTATCAAGTCTCCCACCACGTCGGGGTATGTGTTCAAGTGTGCCGTGTGCACAATGGCAGCAAGGTTGCTCTCCTATCAAAGGAATTCATCCCAGATCACAAGGTTCTAAAAGAACATTAGGCTCAATTCGTGTCCGCAGTAATCTGCATCATAACGACCAGCCTAATTGAATTCTGGAGTGTCAAATTCGAAATTTTCAGTTTGTGTATAGATATTCAGCAACTTAACATGAAGACATAAAACTCAAATTTAAAGACAAGGAAATTTGAATTTCGGCCAGGATGTGCTTATTACTAAAATGGTAATTTATGTATTGTCTAAAATATTCTGACAATGTAAAGTCATCCAAATGAGATCTTACATTTGTATGCTAAGCAATTACAAATATTCACGCAATGGGCCTGTTGTACAGAAGGTCTAAAAGGTGGTATTGGACTGAAACCGAATTGCCACCATACCAAAATGTTTTCGAACGAACATCAATAAAATGGTATCAAGGTTTCAATCAAACTCTACGTTTTAGACCTTTGCACAGCCAATCCCACGGCATCAGCGATTAACAGAAACGAACCGATTCTGTTACACAGTGCCATCTAGCGATCATTCAGGATACTCATGAGGATTCAGGCTCCTAAGATAGGCCAACGAAAGTAAATGTGAACCTGGATCGATGGGTTATTCCCGAGAAGCTGCATCAACTCGCATTACAATTGGTGAAAAGGTGAGTATAAATATATGTAAAGATATGTCATGTATACATAGCTCTCATAACAGATTACATCATGTCATCTGGATTGATATCAATTTGAATAAAATAGGACTCGAGTGGGAAACTAAATATAACTTTGGCTGCTATGGGATACGAATGAGGTATCCGTACCAGTATGTGTATGTTCAAAGACATATACACGTATGTATAATCACAGGGCGCAATGTAGCTATTTAATATAACAAAGCGTACTTATTTTTCATATTTGCAAAACTATATTTTCATCACAGAAAAAGCTTGTCATTTAAACACAGGTAGCAATGTCTAGCATTCTTTGTTCAAAATAAACTATAGTTTTATCACAAATAACTGTATCACAGGTCTTGATGAGTAAGGTATGTACAGTTGAATATATCACAGCTGACCTTCTCCATAGCGAATACATGCAAATCAACTGATGCCTCGCGTGTTTAAACGGATCATAAGCTGGCTTTGCAGTTCGTGAATTTTGACACAAATATTGCAAAACAGTTTATATCTTGATTGAAGTTGGATATGTCAATATATGTATTGGCCATACCGAAGTATATGAAAATACAGAATAAATAATATAATCTTAAGTAACAAGTTTAATTATCAATTGCGTGAAGTTACGCAAAGTACATAGCATTCAGATGACAGTATCACAGGTATTGCATTCGAATACAAGAAACATTTCATGTTACAAGTTACGGTATGGCACTTTTGGCACAGTATATAAAAGTTATATATATATATATATATATATATATATATATATATATATATATATATATATATATATATATATATATATATATATATATATATATATATATATATATATATGAGTGTGTGTTTATGGCTCTGCTGGAGGTTCTTCGTTTGCAACAGCTGGTTGACTATCCTCCACCTTTCTTGGTCTGAAAAACGTAGAGAAAGGTAATATAAGGAAACAGTTCTGCCTGGTAAGTGGTAACCGTCAGTTTTATATAAATAGGATTATACCATAGTTGCCAAAGTAACTACAAAGTAATGTGTATGGTGGGCAAGTAAAGTTATTGTTCTTAATCGACATGACACACAATAAATATCAACTGACTCTAAGTTGTAGGTAGCTTTACACACTTTTCGTAAATTTGCAATTTTCTGACATACTAAATAAATTCTTATCATAGCATTTGAGATTACATATCTATTACGGAAAACGACTTATTCTTGAAATTGAGTGCCTCAATGAACACTGACCATTTGCTACAATATACATGAAAGCTTAGCATACAGGGTCAACATTAATTTAGTAATCGTCGACCATTCACTGGCATACGCATGGCATGCTAGGACTTGGTGTCAAGCATGAATATTCATGACCCAAATAACTTGGATTTAAAGCTACATTTAACTGTTACGTCAGAGGTGTGCAGCCATTTGGAATTCCAGGCAGCAGAAGGATGATTGTCTTAGAGCTTTACAAAGGCTTGACTGTGCAGGATTGGAATTTCCAAACAAACGTTTCTTAGAAGTTGAGCTCACACATACATTACAATTATCCTTTTCGAGCTTGGTTCTGTAAACTATAATATCTTTATCCGTTTACATCTATGTGCAAAGTACTCCCTTCCTTGCTCATCTTAGGTCAATAAAGCAATATAGATACAACACAACACATATTAAGAACTTACCTCTTAACAACAACAATGATGATAATGACGATGAGAAGAATTGCAAGTAGCACACAGACAACTACTACGGGTATTACCCAATCTTTAGAGTCGTCTGGTCCCGGATCAACCTGGAATTATAAGAAAGGTGAATACAATATAACAGTTTGCAAAATGTTAAGGTTCTGCTCTTAAATCATTGTTATGTGACAAATAAGTATAGGTATACAACGCCTGTGTAGATTTGCTGACACCATGTCTTTTTGTAATGTTGTAATGTGAGTAACACTTCAATCCGTAATGCATGTTGCGATGTTTCGATGGTAGGCAAAGAGCATGTTGTCATAGACTCCTGTGTCAATATTTCAGTCGCTTAGTAGAAATATGTGTAGGGATCGCTAAATGGTTTGCTTCTTTCATGTTTACCTAATGCTGTCCATTTTCTTCACTTTGTTATTCAAATTATTTTATCTTTACAGCCATACTATAACGTATATATTAACTGTAAAAACTCCCATAGTGATTTGATTATGGATAGATATGACTTTAAAGTGTACATACATTAACATGCCTTTTTAAACGTCTTATAAATATCATACGGACCTCAAAATTGTGAGGTTTGATCCTCGTAACATATTTTAGGCGTAGTTACGATCATAAGTGTATGGCTCATTTACCAGTTGCAAGAATGAAGATTCAGAAATAAAGTTCCCAAACTCGTGGTCCTAAGCTAAGTCTTTCAACGTTTGATTAACCCTTATGCTGCTGTTAGCTAATTTGGCCAATGCCTAATGATGCAAAATAGCTGGGAAATGACTGAAACCCTGGCACGTGGGTACTCGTCAGAGAGTACTCAGTGAGAATTATCCAATGAATACCAAAATGACAGGGTCTGGATAGTTTTCAAAAGTGTTTGCATACTTGTGCTTTGGACAAAAGTAGTCCTAGTATTGGTAAGATTAAGGTCACAGTGACTCGTCCTAGGAATTGAAACTCACCCCAGAAACTGTCGTGGTACCGCCGCCAGTGGCAGGTGTCGTAGTTGTTGCTGTGGCTGTCGTGGCATCACCTATGTAGATTACAGACACTGGTACTCCTGTGTATGCGTTCTGGACCAGAGTCATCAACTGCTGTCGCCTATAGAAAATACGAACAGTACAACATATAAATCTACCTGTTTAAAGTGGCAAGTGAAGTCATATGACTTATTCTTGTATTACTAATACGAAAATTCTACTCTACTACAGGATGTTGTAGATGACGAGGTAGGCTACATTCGATTAACTCTGTTTTTTCAGAATAGGAGTGATGGCTTTTACTAGGGTTTTGACAACTTCTGTCAGTATCAGACACTTTACTCTAGACTACATCAGTGAACGCGAAGTCTACATTGTAGAAAGTGACAAACGTTTGCAATAGCACAGCTCCTTTGACTGATGACTATTTTTATATATCATATACAATAGTACTTTTTTTCATTTCTTTTTTCGTTTTCATAGGTATCATGCAGGACAGCATTATCACAGTATAACTAGCATAAGGTACTTGTAAGCCTTTCAGTGGAAGGGATCATTGGTGTTAAGGTATGCAATTAATACACTCTAAAGGCAGAACCATACCTTTGAAAATACACTGAAATGAATTATTCATAAACGAAAACATGCGATTTTTATCATTTTGAATAATTGCTAAGTTGACACTGGTATAAAGAATAACGTATTGGCTTGACAGACAGCAGTGTACACCAAAACATAGCAACATAGAGAACAGCAAAATAACTTACGAAGTGTAATCATTTAGTATTAACTGTAAGGTTGGTTGGTCCATCATTACTTGGTTGGCATTCATTGTAATGACCTCTCGTTTTCTTCTAGTTGCTGCCACTGTTCCATCTTGACATAGAGCATTGTTCTTTTCAAACCTCATTGCTACTACATAGTCACCGACATTACTACTTGGTTTACGTGGGTAGCCAGTTTCAAAGAAAACTCCAGTTACATCAGCGAAAGTGAATTGCGAGTTAGGATTTTGCCTGAAAATTAAATTCATAGAATATGAGAGGCATGTACAGTTTTACTTTCATTGAAATGAACATAATTGCTACGTGTGTGTTCATTTGAGATACGTTTATTGACTTGATATGCATAAACATATATGCCTGAAAATTAAATTCATAGAATATGAGAGGCATGTACAGTTTTACTTTCATTGAAATGAACATAATTGCTACGTGTGTGTTCATTTGAGATACGTTTATTGACTTGATATGCATAAACATATATGTATTCGTCATGCTCTGCTATATTGTTGGTCTGATTCGAGACTATACCATAAAAAGGGACAGCAAGCAGTCGGTGGCAATTCCTCGTACTGTTCGATTATGGGCAAGCCCCGGTATAAATGTAACACGTTTTGGATTCATTTTTATAAAATATAATTCATACCATGTATCCTGGATACACAGCACACCAAATGATAACTGTACAACACGGATATTGCTGATCAATGATGTTGCTTGAAATATATGACTATGGAGAAATAAAAACCTTGAAGAGTGCAATTTGGAATATAAAAAAGAACATTTTTCACACAATTATAATTGGCATGGGAAATGGATTGGTGATTAGTTCGTCGATGTTACACAAAGGAAACAATAGAGCATGCTTACCTTGTCCCCCTGTTCGCACAGCATTTGCTAAAGTTGCCTGGAACGTTGCAGTGGGAGTTAACTCTATCCTTCACCCAGTTCTTGACAGAGGTTTGCATCAAACCCAACTGGAATTAAAACGCAATATTGGTGTCAAATAACTATCATACGACATTTTAACTAAAATGCTTCCAATAGATGAGTGGACTAAATTGTGCTATACCTTATTTTGTATTTGACAGTTTGCAATACTTTCCTTCCAAGTCAAACGCTTTGCTCATATCACAAAAAGATCTTTGATTGCAAAGGAAGAATATAGAGTTTACAATATGGTCACCTACTCTACTGTGATTATTTATGTTGAAGTGTTGAGCATGCAGTATATACCACACACATACATACTTCATATAAAACACTATGCACACTATCACACTCTACACAATAGACTCAACAATCACATCTCAACTGTGATTGGGCATTTGAGTCGATATCATAGAATAATTTATAGTTGAACTAACATATGTGCAGTCTTTCGCAGGACTTTACCTCTCGTTCGAATGTGAAACTAAATTATCATTGAAAGGGATATAATGATGGACGGATGAAAGCATGGTGATACTTATAACATTCCATTCCATTACAAAGATAGTACTCTGCATATGGTTTTCAAACAAGGTGTAACTAGGCTATAAACAAAATTGCCTTTTTATAGCTATATATATATATATATATAATATATATATATATATATATATATATATATATATATATATATATATATATATATATATATATATATATATATATATATACATATATACATATATACATACATACATACATACATACATACATACATACATATATATATATGCATGTGTTTGTGTAGAAAACTTACCTGGTGGGTAGACAGGGAAGAACTAATTCGAACTAAGACACCATAAAGTTTGAAGTTATCCGAAACTGAAATATTCACAAGAGAAATATGAATTGATCTATCAGCGTATTTTGCTATTGCAGTAGACATAATTGTTATTAATAAAAATGGATGTTTGTCCTAGGCATCCATAGAAGTAGATGACAAATAGTCAGTAGCATATGGTATATATGGGAAGAATGTAAACTCAATAGTGTGAATTAAACTCCCATTCCATTGACTGAAATTACTAAAACTTACTCCTTAACAGATGTTTTTGTACCATACATGATTTCCTCAATTCCAAGGACTTTGACAAGGAACATTAAGAAATATGATATGTGTAACAATTTACATATGTTTGTATTTATGCAAACACGGTAGGAGAGACGTAAGTAAAAAGGGCAAGGCGCATTTCAAATCTTACTAGTACGTTTATTATTTTGTTATAAGGTAATATATTGAATATGTCTTACTTGGGCAGATGTGAGTATTACACAGCTCTGCTTCAGATGTAGGTCCTTGACAGTTCAATCCATTGCCCACTTTGGTTGGGTTAGTGCAGTTTCTTGACCTGCTGCGTGATCCAGAATCGCAGCCCTTGCTACAGCTGGCCCATGCTGACCAGGCTGACTGACCACCATCCCGATCTGAAATCATACACAAAACAGCAGTGTGAAACAATGTAACAGTAAAAGTTACAACATACAACATATAAAAAGCAATGAGCTATATGAAAAACTAGTCGTAAGCAATATTTCAATATCATTGTATAGCAGGAAAATTTTATGAAAATAACGGTGTTTTTAAAACGGGTTTCAATAGTATAAGATATTCATTGTTGAAGGTGTTGATTTAACTGTTTAGATTATTTTAAAAGGTAACCTTGCAACCTCGAAAATGCGTACCTGGAATGTTTACGAAATTATGACAGATCTAATGTACCCAATCCATTCTTTTTTACTTTGAAGTTAATAAAAACGCAGATTTTGGTTACCTAGGACACATTTAATTGGTCCTTGTTTGTACGAGATAAGCAAGGTTATCGTATTATGAAATCGTAAAAAAATAGGAGTAGATGTTGGTACGAACACAAACATACGCATGCGTAAATACAAACACACACAAAACACATTTATATTTACAAACACACACACATATATATATATATATATATATATATATATATATATATATATATATATATATATATATATATATGTATATATATATATATGTATATATATATATATATATATATATATATATATATATATATATATATATATATATATATATATATATATGTATATATATATATATATATATATATGTATATATATGTGTGTATGTATGTATGTAGATAGATGGATGGATGGATGGATGGATGGATAGATAGAGGTGTGCATGTTAGGTTTCAGTTCCTTTACTTACCCACACATTGTCGTCCGTCAGCCGAGAGTTTGTAGCCATTTTGGCAGACACAGCTGAAGCCCGGAGACTGGTTGCTACATACCACATTGCCAGAACATGGGTTGGTGAGACACTCGTCCACGTCTGCGAATTAATAGAAAGTACATAACTGGTTAAAATGCTCAACGTCAAAAATACCCTCTCATTTATATCAATGATTAAGGAATCCCTGGATAATTAACGAAAAAGTAGATTGATGCAATGGCAAAATTTGCAACTGGTCAACTGGTGCAGAAATTGAATATCGTTTCTACCAGGAACCAATGATATTCGTTTTTTCATTCCTTTTCATTAGGATCGATCACACCTTACTCATCAAAAAGTACTGAAATCATGTACATTACCCACTCTTAGCCATTACTATTATCATTAGCAATTCTACTCACCAGCGCAGGTTTTGCCGTCAGCTTGCATTGCGTAGGAACTGTTGTAGCACTTGCATGTATCTACGTTGGATATTCTGGCACACAGTTGATTGCAGCCAGCGGCAGAAGCATCATTGCATGGTGAAGTCACTAATAACAGATTAAAAATCAGCATTATCAATAGATATATCATCACAGTTCTTAAAGTGATAACATAATACAACGTTTTATGAGTGATCTATGATATTTTGATTTTTCTAGTATGGATATTATAGCAGTAAATGACTATATT
This sequence comes from Maea johnstoni, assembly GCA_963942565.1. NCBI lineage: Eukaryota > Metazoa > Annelida > Polychaeta > Spionida > Magelonidae > Maea > Maea johnstoni. The sequence continues at coordinate 40,437,599 of OZ012692.1, read as the reverse complement.
ATATCACATCTTTGTAATCTGTTGCATCACTGAAATGTATGCCTTGTTATTTCATCTAATACCGAAATTATAAGTTCTATATTTTTATATTCTACATACTCCTGTAATAGGAAATCAACATGAATTGCACTCAGTAGTCTGGACCTTGCTTTAACTTAAGCCTATATATCATGTTAGAGATATCATTAAGTTAGGTTCTATTCGGTCCGACTAAAGTATTTTGAAGCTTAGCCTATCAGAAAACCATGCAATATTTTACATTGATGACGGAATATGGTGAAGTATTGTATATGGCATCTTATCCACGCAAAATGATCAGGTTATGCAAGACTAAAGACAATTCATATTGGATGATATTTATCTTGAACGTATACAGAACTCTTTGATTCGTCATTGATTAATAAGATTTCTTATGTATCAGTTATCTAAAACAATATATTTGAATTCAACTTTGCACTCCCTACTATAGGGCCTATACTGAACGTCTATTCAAATATATTTTTGAGGTTGAATGTTGTTTTATCTGTATGCATATGAAATCAAACAGCGTTAACAGTATGGGCAATACAAATAGAAAAAATGGATAAAGGAAATAAATTGTCTTTCGAGCATCCAGAGTTTTATCAGGATTAAATTGTATACGTACATATACAGGATCTGCCATCAGCGTGTAGGTGGAAGCCTGTTTGGCAGGCACAGGTGAAACCTCCTTGGTTATCTACACAGTTGTGGCTACACGTGGCAGTTCCAGCCGTACACTCATTGATATCTGAAAAAACAAAATAATCAAACTTTACTAAATATACTCTGTCCCAAGTATGTCAAATGTCATATATGCGAAAAGAATATGTGTCCATATTCAATATTGGACAATGTTTTATAACACAGAATATAAGAATATAAATACCATGTTTTTACAAATATATTAGACAATAACTTGTATTGTTTGTCAAATATTTACCCTTTACCTCTGGTGTAATGTCCTGTATTTTTTCTTGAAAATAAAAGTTTTTTATATCATTTTTAACATTCAAAAGGTTTTGGCCTTTGTTCTTTTTCCATGGCATTATAAATAATCTTCTTTGTTATCAGATTACATCTTAGGTGAGCAGTCTATGACATTTGGATATTACTAGTTATTATTGTTGTGAACATGGTTTTACAGTAAGAATCTCTTCGAGAAGCCGGCTGTTATTGGACGAAGGCCCACATGCCTCCTACTGTATGCAGACATCTTGCTGTACATACCTTTTTACATGAAGGGTAACACATTTACTTTCAGCTCCCCCATCCATCATCAATTTTGAATTACGATAATCATAACAAGTTCTAAGTTCCGGGTTTATACGGCAGACCTCAACAAAACTCATGGGTATTGCAGGAGCCAGGGTTTCGCCATGGATAAGTACAAAGGGCACACTTTTTTAATACAGAACTAAAAGTATACTTACTGACACAGGCTGTAGTTCCACTGAGAGCATAGCCTGCTCTGCATGAACATGTGAATGAACCAACAGTGTTGGTACACATATGGGCGCACCCTCCGTTGTTAGTTAGACATTCATTGATATCTGAAAATAGAGTAGTGGGAATATTCATCACACTCATTAAAAGAATGTGACTGTGTTCACAATATGGACATTCTCCAAACCAACACAATTATGAGAGTGACATTTGTCCCTTTACTAGACTTCGAAAACTGAAAAGTAAAAGAAATTTACAAATCGAACGCTTCTCTATGCTAATCAAATACGCATATATATATATATATATATATATACAAATCATATGTATTGATAAACAAAGTCACGACTATGGTGATCGATAATTTGACTAAGAATTGGAAAAAATGATTAGAATGTCATTGATTAACACCTACCACTGCATACTGAACCATCTCCCGAATAGCCTGGTTTACAATTACAGGTATACCCTCCGTGTGTGTTCACACACGTGGCGTAGAGAGAGTTGCACGTGTGGCCACTAGGAGTGCTGCATTCGTTATAGTCTGAAATGAACATTTTATGATATTGAAACAATTGAATAGGCTCGTTCTTAGAATCTCACATGGTTCGTCTGTATCAAAACTGCTCATACTATATTTCAGATAAGGAATATACTTTAGAAAATAAATAAAATCAATATTGATTCAAAACTAGAGAATGTTGAATGAAATAAGGGACCTTTATCTATTATAAATGCTCTATCTCTATGCTGAAGCAGTCATTACGCTTATGTTAACTGACAGACAACAATTGCAGAACGGTGTCCAGTGCACTGACGACACAAGTAGTTCATTTCCAAATCACTAATATGTGATGATGGTACATGCCTAAATAACTAAATACGCAAGACTATTCAACCAGAATTGAATAGCAAAATTTCAATATTATTTATAGGAATATAGGAATATTATTTACAGGAATTTTAGATAACCCTTTTTGAGAATTCTCAAAAAAATATCCTGAGTAATGTGTTAGACGACATACCAACACAGGAGCCAGTGGAGGTTGCAGGGGACACCAGTCTCTGGAAGCGTGCACGATGGACGTTGGGGCAAACACAGTCACCATCCTTGTTAGAGCAGTAGGCATGACTATCAGTGCAGGTGCCCGTACCAAGAATACATTCATCCTTATCTGTGTATAATTAAATATATATATATATACATAAACATATATATATATATATATATATATATATATATATATATATATATATATATATATATATATATATATATATTTATGTATATATATATATATATATATTTATATATATATATATATATATATATATATATATATATATATATATATATATATATATATATATATATATATATATATATATGTATATATATATATATATATATATATATATATATATATATATATATATATATATACATATATATATATATATATATATATATATATATATATAAATATATATATATATATATATATATATATAGAGAGAGAGAGAGAGAGAGAGAGAGATATAGATATGTGTGTGTGTGTATATATATATATATATATATATATATATATATATATATATATATATATATATATATATATATATATATATATATATATATATACTTTATGATTTTATTATAAGTAACGAGGTTTTATTGTTATAACTATATTAATGTGAACACAATCGTCTGAAGAATAGTTCCACTTTACTATTTTCGATACTCTTTCACTATTAACTACGCATATCATGTATGCTGATGATTATGTAAAATTATATATGATGTTAAACTTTATGTTATGTGGGAAATAGGTTATTGAATGTTTAATGCTCATGGCTTACAGATCAGCCACAGATACTGACGTCCAGAGATACTGACCTATGCAGCGGAAGTCCTCCACCTTCTGGTAGTTGGTGTTTGTACAGTCACACCTGTACGAGCCAGGTGTATTCACACAGACCACATTGTTAGCACTCGGGCACGGGTTGGTTCCACTAGTGCACTCATTGATATCTAAAAGTGCATTTTCAAATCATGAGGGTAAGGTTTTGGCGTAATGCATAAGGAACAATGTAATTCCCAGAGGAGTAATTAGTGTAAACTTGCGTTTAAGTTTTAGAATTGAATTAAACGATCTAAAACAGTTTAGTACTAGTGAGTCCAACGTTTTGTAATGTTTACGACTAATGCATATTTCTTTCTAACATTTTAAACAAATATTTAATATTTCTAACGTGTTTTCCATCCTTGCAACCTTTTTCATCTCTTTATATATTACGCATTCGGTTTATCTTTTCAAGTTTCCATGATTGAAAGGAACAAACCAATCTAGAAAACAGCTATCCTTACACACTTCAGAAAGATTAAAATCTCTACAACAGTCAACCGGTTCTCCGCCAGAGCCCTGTTGACTGATTGCCCTTGTGTCCTTTCCTGCTTAAGTGAAATAATTAGCATCTATTTTCCTGACTCACATTGCTTGCTATTGGAGCTTTTACTAGCTGTCGCATATACGTGTATACCTGACAAAACATCTGGATGAAGAACTAGCAAGCAGTCATGTAAATTGCTCATTTTGCCCGAATATTAATTGCGGGAATTAAATGTTGCAATATAAGTTACAATGCAATATATCATGAAGTTGTAGTATGTATATGTTTACTCAGTATTATTGTTGGTATCTTATGATAGCACATATTTTCCAATTACTACTCTACTTACCAATACAATTGTTAGCACTTGAGGGGTCGACAGTGTAGCCATAGGGACACTGGCAGGTTGGTGTGTTATTTATCATGGCACAGCCTTTGGAACAGCTATTGGCTGGGCAGCTTGTGGCACCTGCAATACAGAGAATACCATACACTAAAATAGGATATTACGAATATGCTAATGACAGTCTACCGTTTACCTAATAATGCTATATGCTCCATTTTAAACATGAACTACACAAAATGGTCAGCAATAAGAGGAATAATATTGAATTCTTGCATGTTTACACAATTGACATCCATCATCTGCCTTGAATGCCTGCCTATGCCTTTTGGCAGAGGTACCTATGGTATGCTTTCATCACATCACTGGCTGTCTTTTCGGAGAGAGGTATCTCGCACCTGTATCTTAAGTGACAAACTGGAATTGTTCATGAAGTATGGTGCGGTTTCAAGTCTTACATCTAAGAAGCATACCTATCTTAATCTTTGGTGCATATATGGTGCGGCAGCTTTTACCTTAGCTCCTCAATCAGAGTGATAGTTATGATATTCAAGATGTTGTCATATCAAATACAACTGAAACAATCTAATACCGACAAACGCTTCACACATGATTGCTTTGATATATATATTCCTTATCCGTGAGAAATACTGTTCACTTTTCAGTTGGTGATGTTTTAAGGTGACCAGTACCCATTGAGGTGATCAGTGCCCTTTCAGGCTATTTCAAAGCCCTATTCCAAAACACACCTCACAGCAGCATAATTATATAATAATGTGTATTTCCAGATTCCTGAGTGTTATCAGATTGAACGTCCTTTGTCAAGCCATATTTGATTTCATTTCAATATTTAATTATTTACAAATTTTCACTCAAATGACATATTCTCATTACTTAAACATGGGATGGTCACTGCATAGACATTATTATATGGTTATGCTGCTGTGAAGTATGTTTTTAGATGGGGCTTTTAACTATCTTGCAATGGTACTGATCACCTTAATGGGTACGTACGAAATACCAAGGTGACTTACTTGCACATATCTTGGTGCTAGGCACGATTGTCAGTGGGTATGGACAGCAGGACGTCTTGTCTTGTTGAAGGAAGAGGTTATTAGGACAGGTACAGATGTAAGAGCCTATCTTGTTTACACAGTTGGCATTGGAATAACAGAGATTAAGGGCGGATGAACTGCACTCGTCTATGTCTGAAATATACAACATAAATATGATGAGTATTAATTATAAATTGTTTGTGGTCAAGTCATTTTGATGATAATATATTTGTATCTTTGTGTGCAATGTGTGTATGTTTATGTGAATGTTCTATCTGTAACTTCATTACAAAGACAGAATCTGTTACATTGATATCTATATGATGCATAAATATACTGCTTCAAAATAAAATAAAAATCCGATTACACATGTGTATTATTTGAATTTTTTGTGATAATTACAAAGACCATGTATGTTTATGGTTTTATCGATCCTTATCTTCCATCCCCTTAATGTATGCTTCATTTGAGCAATGTGTCTTGCATATTTATGGCGATCATTTAGATGTGTTTGTATAACTTATACCTTTGCAAAAGACATTACAGACTATTGTATGTGATCAGGCTAACACAGGAATTTGGAATTTCGTTTTCATCAAATTTATGCCAATTGTGACTAATTCGTTACTAGTCAGTTGTAAGAAGTAAAGGAAACCGGAGTACCTAGCCAAAAAACGCCGCCTAACCCAACTCCGGGGCAACTAACACAGGAATCCCTGAACATTTTAATTTAATGTCATTTTCTCAAAGGCTCCACTCTAAGTCAATTTCCAGTGTTTGTGGCTAGATAGGAATGATGCCCTTATAAGTACAGCTATCTCCCAGAACGTGGTCCAAGGAACCCATAATAGAAGCAAAATACTTACCGGTGCAACTTTTGCCATCAGTGCCTAGTTTGTATCCAGGTCTGCACACGCATTTGTAAGAACCAATGGTATCCATACAGGTATGGGCACAAGGTGAGGAAATGGCACACTCGTTGATATCTAGGAGGAAGCAGAATACTCGCGGTCAATTTCAATAATGATAATAACAATAATAATAATAATAATAATAATAACAATGATAATAATATTAATGATAATAATAGTAATAATAATAATAATAATAACAATAATAATAATAATAATAATAATAATAATAATAATAACTATAATAATAATAATTAGGATAATAATAAAAATAATAATAATAATAATATCAATAACAATAATAATAATAATAATGATAATAATAATAATAATAATAAGGATAATAATAATAATAATGAAAATAATGAGAGTAATAATAATAATAATAATAATAATAATAATAATAATAATAGTACTACTACTACTACTATTACTACTACTACTACTACTAATAATAATAATAATAGTAATAATGGTAATGATAATAATAATAATAATAATAATAATAATAATAATAATAATAATGACAATAAAATAATGATATTCAGATAGTAAAAAAACAATGATAGTGAAAAGGATAATGTATACATGATGACAATAATAATAATGATAATAATAATAATAATAATAATAATAATAATAATAATAATAATAATAGTAATAATAATAATGATAATAATAATATTGTTATATTGTACATTTTCAACCTACTTATACAATCTTCATATGTGACTAACAAGCTGATGAACATATTTTAGATTCCATGTAGTGCATTATCTGAATTGCGGGATGGTGGTTTCAATGTGTGATTATTGTATGCGATACATTTATGTATACTATAGAACAGAACATACTCACATACCAGGAAAATGAGTATATGTCATCATAATCGTTTTGAGAGATTAGCAAATATAAAGGAATAATGTATGCCTTTGATTTTTCACTGTATCTCTATCTGATCTTGCTTGCTGACCACTTCACAAATATGACTTACTGCTGCATGATGGTCCGGAGTAGCCCGGGTTGCAATCGCACTGATATCTGCCGGCGGTGTTGTTACAAACAGACATCTCTGGGCATGGGCTCATTGGTCTAGCACACTCATTGATGTCTGAAAGGAAGCAAAGAAATAAAACATATTGTATCTATACATTTATAGATATTCTAGAAGTGTTCCAATATAAAAGTATCAAACTATTCTTAAGAGCTGATGATTTTTATGTATGTCTTTTAACTTCCTCAGCATTGGGATGAATATCTGGTCTTGTATGCGTGTCGGGCTATGCAATAGATAGTGTGGAGTTGATTGATTGCACGCTGAACGTTTTTGTTCATCATATATGCACCATACTAACAACAAAACCTACTATATATAGTACATTTGCTTTGCCGCTGAATACATACATGTTCATTTGAAAGTTTCAAATTACAAGCTGCTATACTTTTGGACAATGCGGGCATCTATAATACACTCTATACAAATAATGGCCTTCCTGGTAAGTTTGTAGGGCTATGCAGTGTTAAAATATCAAGCTGGACATCATATTGACATTAACTACATATTTTTCTTGAGGAGACCTTTTGTCAGGCTGTCACAGTTTGGGTAGGATATTCATATCAATTTTTAGGATAATTAATTGGTTCTCAACATTTAAAAAAAATGGACATGGCTCTGACCATTCATAGTAAAATAGCTGTTCTTTTCTGCTACTATACAAGCGTATAGCCTGACAGCTAAGTGGGCTCAGTCATTGAAACAAACCTGCGCAGCGCAATTGATTATGTTGTCAGTGACTTGAGATTACCCAGTTGATTTCACATGATAGTATGGCCATTTAAAACTCTCAGGCAGAAAAAAGCGATGACTGTACCTTGAAAATGAAAAGTATTTCTCTCTCTTGAAATATATATCGATGGCTTGGTTACGTAAGTTGTTTAAATTCTTACCTTGACAGGTGCGTCCGTCGAGGCTCATGTAGTAGCCAGACTTGCATGTACAAGCGAAGCTCCCGGGAGTGTTGACGCATGCGCCGTTGGTCATATCACAGTTGTGAGCTGGGGTTGGCGACGGCTCGACGCATTCATTTTTGTCTGAAATTAAAGGAAATAATAACAACTTATGAAAGTATGATTGTGGTACTTGTACCCTCTAAAAAGACAGAAAAGGAACCAGCTCAGAAGTGATATTTTAACGATGTTAATTTCTTGTCATGGTTTTAATTTTAATAACAAACAAAAACCTGTGACACCAGTGCGAGGCCTATTTTGTCTTGATGTATTTTGTGTCTATCCTTGTCACACTTTAAATGTATTCATTTTATGATGTGGTGTTACCCAACTTGCTCCTTTAGACAGATTCCTCATAGGTCATCAGTGAAAAGCAGTACAATTAATATGTTCGGTAGAAGTTAACACTTTACTGCGGCACATCGATTGGCACATAAACTAAGATTTTTACTTGTTACGTGGAAATAAAATGTGTAAATAATGTGGAAATAAAGATCGCTTGGCCTACACATCATTCGTATCACAATCATTTTACAAGTTCACCTACCAATACAAGTATAGCCATCATCGCTCATCCGGTAACCAGCTAAGCAGTTGCACCGGTGACCGCCATCGGTATTTTGGCATGTACTTGTTAGAAGGTTACATCTATGTGTGCTCAGTGCACATTCGTCAATTTCTGAAAGTAAAAATGTTAAGGTCTCATATAAACGTGTTTTTTTTTCATTTATCAAATTACCGAGTGAAGGCAATAACCTTGACGTGCAATATTAACACAGAACCAAATATCATCTAAGTATTTTCAATGATAAAGTTCTTAAAAGATAATGCAAAACCCAATCAACTTTGTATTTAGATTGATAATTAGTGATGGCACCAGTACATGCCAAATGAATTTTGATTTTTATCCGCATCACACAAATATTCCTTCTATTCCATATACATAAAATGCAAGTTTCTATTCAAAATTTCAAATGCAGAAAATCATTTAATTCAATGTAGAATCGGTTGGTATGAAACGAAACACAACCTTGTAATCGCTATCAATGTACTAAACAAGGATGAATCTACTCATTTCCCTTTTGATATTTATATCCAGTAGGTATATGACTAGACTCCAATTGACAGATTTGCCATCAGTTTGTTGGATTGGTATGAAAATATATAATTCTTCCATTAAAGGCAACTAAGATGACCATATGACCTATTGCCAAACCTTTGCCTGGGCATATAGTTATGGACAAACACCTGTAACGCCATAGCAAAGTTACTTTTAGTCAAAAGCAAACCCACTCATCGGTACATCAGTTTAATTATCTTGACCATGCATCTAGTCTACTCGACTGGTAAAGGAAAGAACATCTCTACTGTGAAGATCTAACTTTTGCAATTTTATGTTGTCACTAGTATCCAACAGGCGAATGACTTCAGGTAAGACGTTGGGTTGACATACATGTAGTTTGGCTGGACTGGAAACCATTGCAAAACTAACAACCAACACTAGTGACAAACAAAGTAAAAACTGAGTCAACTATTTAATCAATTTTACTAACCTTCACAATTTTTCTGCACATTCAGCCGGTACCCCATTGGACATACACACACAGGAGTACCGCCTACTACTGCACACTTTGATCTCGTATTTCCACCATCACATGCTGCTCTCTGTGTGGCATCACAGGCAGTTGTAGCTGCAAGAAAAAGAGTAATGCTTATATTAAGTTATACCTCAATTTAGTCTAGTAGAGAAGCGAACGGGATCATTGTGCTGTAGTGATACGTATATGCACATAACAAGTAAATGACTTTTTGTAAGATATAAAGCCATCTCTCTTTCTCTCTCTCATATATATATATATATATATATATATATATATATATATATATATATATATATATATATATATATATATATATATATATGTATATATATATATATATATGTATATATATATATATATGTATATATATATATATATGTATATATATATATATATATGTATATATATATATATATATATATATATATATATATATATATATATATATATATATATATATATATATATATGAAACAGTTCTCATATCCGCTACTTATCATACCAATGTACACAGATTCATATCAACCTTTCAGGAAATTACGGATATTTGAATATTGTACAATAAACCCTATTCCGTATAATTTACTTTATAGAGAAAACCAGTGAAAGGCAAGTAATTCACCCTAACCTTCACCTGTAAGTTGCTGAATAATAAAAGGAGTATACATACCATCACACATATGGCTGTTAACAGCGTTGACGGTGAAGCCGGCCACACAGCTGCAGGTGAATGCATTGGTGCCATCTGTACACGTCTGTTCACAGTTACCACTCTTGGCACAGTCATCGATATCTGGAATAAGATTGAAAAAAGCCGATATTTGTATGAAACATAGAAAAAATGTTAACCAAACTCTATAAAATATTATCATTATTATTATTACTATTATAATTATTATTATTATTATTATTATTATTATTATCATTATTATCATTATCATTATGGGATTTTACCTTTATATCTATCCAGAACTGGAAACTTCAGATTATAATCCAATAGTTATTCAAGGTTTATAACACCTGAATCATACCTCATTCAATTAAACCATGTAACACTACATGGGTTTGTAATTAGTATTAAAAAAGGTTTCACTATATAATTCGCATACTGACAATGACTATTATTAGTCATTTGAATTTTTGTGTAAATTTTCAACCAAAACGATCATTCATAAATAATGCATTTTACCCTGTTTGAATATTGTACAATACAGATAACGATAGTCAGATAACAAATCTGATGTAATAAAACAGGATGATAATTATAATATTGTACTGGTACTTACTGGTGCATAGGTTGGATGGAGGATTCATCACATAGCCAGCGTTACAGTTACACACGTGGCTCCCATTCGTGTTCACGCAGACACTATTTGCAGGACAGGGGGTTCCCGTACACTCGTTGACATCTGACAGAAGAAATAATGTTTCAATCAGCATAAGCAATGCAAATAATATTCACCAGCAATGGAACACCAAACTCGAGGGTCATGCCAGGATGGCCATGTGGTCTAAGGCATTGCCACCGACTGGTAGCTGCTCTCGCAATTGCCTGGGCTCGAAACTCAGCCGGAGAGTGTGAGAACGTGACTTGGGGTTAGGTTGTGTTTTTCGCTGGGTACTTTTGGGTGATGGTCTTACCATCTCTCTTGTTTAACTCCTTGTTTCGTTATTATATATTTTTGTACCTTTACACTTATCTTCTGATTTCATGTTTGAGTCGACATGGTCAATAAAGATACATACATACGTACTTCAGTTTCCTCAACCACTTACAATTGACTAGTCCCGAAAAATATCAAAACTCCTAAATTCCAAACGCTAATACATTGGATAAACGAATGAGAAGGATTACAAGTGTACTGTACAGAATCATTCCAGAAACAAAATAATTTAATCTTAAATTGATTGGATTTAGTATAAGGTAGAGTAGCTTAGCATGCTTGGCTAATATTAGAGGATGGCCTATTCTCATAATAAACCTAAGGTGTATTGAACAACTTTATAGTAACAAATCTATAGTAAATGTGAAAGGAAATGTTGCTTACCTGAACAGGTGGTTCCTGTACCGACCCATCCACTCTTACACGAGCAGGTGAAGCTTCCACCTGTGTTGGTGCACATTGCCATTGCATGACAGTTGTGTGTTCCCAGTGCACATTCGTCAATGTCTACAACATCAAACGATACTCATCATAACTGCATGAATTAATCATCTAGAGGCATTTCAATCTACATACGAACTTCTAATTACAATTGGATAAAAAATAACTTGTACTTTCTCTAACATTTGAATTGAATCCTTGTTGAAAAAAAACCTTTCAGAATAAACCTGATACGAACAATATGAATTATGTCAGTAAGTTTAGAGATGCGCTTAATCAGATTGTTATGTTATATGCCAGCCAAACCTGTTCTTGAGAAAGATTTGTAGCATTAGCAACATATCCGTCACCTTGATTAATCCATAAACTTCTGATAATAAACAGTTATTGCCTGGCTTGTTGGTGGATAGTGCAGATTATCACCCCGAGAAGGAATTATTTCCCGAGGGCGTTGCCAGGCAATAACTGGTTTGTTATACCGAACATTTTACAACAAGGGGCAAAATCATAAGACAAGACCAGAGCTGATTTCAATATTTTAATGATAACAAAATGTATGAATATCATAGTTTCTCATCTACTGATTACTTCAATTATACCATAATCACTTTGATATGAAGGCTAAATGCACTAGACTTGTAAAGTTTGCCATCTTTCTTCCTGAGATCAACATAGAATAACTCTAATACTAATCGATCTCCTTTGGATCCAACTTCTCAAACTCAACATTGCTGCCTTTCTCCCTGCAGTACTCCTTCCCAACACAACCTTAACAGAATGATTAACTGATTTTTTGGTGTTTAAACTGTCTTTTTGGTCATGTAAATCTTGAATATCTTCTTTGGTAGCACTGCCTAACCGAGACATTTTGAAAATATGCTGTGCTCCAAGCTGCTCTGCTTGACAGTCTTTTGAATGAAAATTCACTCTATTATCGCTCACTACTACTCAAAATTTCATTGAAAATATCCTGGGCTTCATATTGAATCAACTAGTCCTGTTATGGATCTTTACCTTTTTTCCTTGAGTTAGACCCAACAAGTAAATAAAACAGCAATAAACATCTTTGCCAGCTGCATGTATCTGTTTATTCTAGCAGAAAAAACTGCATTCATTTGATAAACCAGTCTCATGAATAGGTGCACCGGTGCACCCTACAGTATACTGAAATCTATCATTGAAGTCGCCTTATTCATTGAAGAACTTCTATAACCACCTGATAAATTTTTCGGCAAGCTAATATCATAGTTATTTTAGTTTTTTATTGATAGTTAGTTGTCACCTGACCCACCACAACTTTTATCCTGTTTTATGAATCAAAAGCGCCCAGCCACCATAGAAACATGGAATAGGGGAGATTATTGACTGGCAAAATTATTCACCTGCTTGTGCTATTATTCCACCTTTTCTGATAGATAGGGTAAATTATGAAATGACTCTTTATATAGGGTGAGGTATAACAATATTCATTATTACATGGTAAAAGGAATAAGTGATACGAACCTATGCAGTTCTTGCCATCAGCTATGTAACCAGCATTGCAGGAGCAGCCGTAGTGACCTGCGTAATTGGTGCACACCTGGGCACAGCCATGTCCTGGCAGTTCACACTCGTTCTTATCTGAAAGGGTTTCAGTCAATCATTACCACAAGTGTGTGTGTATGTGTGGTTGTGTATACATACGTATGCACATATACATACATGTCTGAACACGTGTATATATATATATATATATATATATATATATATATATATATATATATATATATATATATATATGTGTGTGTGTGTGTGTGTAATAATATTGTCATTTGATATTGTATATCATATGTATGTTTGTATGTATGTATGTATCATTATAATTAGAAATGATGCATAATTAGACCATGATTATTAACAAAACAAGAGCAATGATATGAGCAAACCACGTCTTACTTAAATGCATCGGTTTTAGAAACAGTGTATGTCAACTAAATATCAACGCCTTACTTAAGAATTGTACAAAGAAGTAGAAACATAAAGTTCTCTCCGACCTGCTTACCTACGCATGTTTTGCCATCGCCTTGGAAGCCAGCAGGGCAGGGTGCGCATGTGAACTGCGCGTGAGCGTTGGACAGGACTGAGGCAGCAGGAACATCCGTGCACGCAGTGTGGCAGGGTCTAGTGGCACAGCCATCTATGTCATACTCGCAGAAGTGACCGTTGTAGCCAGGTGGACAGTTGCAGGTGGCGTATTCAAATTGAACCTGGTTTGTCGGCCATTGACAAGTGCCACCATGCTGAAAAAGAAATTTTCAAATGTGATTTGGCTAATCATACCATTTTTTGAATTGTTTTTGAAAAGTGACTAGCCAATTGTTGATGGAGTATCTGAGAAAACATAACTCATAACCAAAAGTCACTGTGCACCTTCTCACATTCATGACCCAAATCTAATCATGTGCATGGTATCAAAGAACTCGTTGCACGCTACCTATAGACTCCCTCTTTTCACTATTTTTCTTCTTCCTATGTCACTGAATCAAAGCATGAGATAAGGATTACTGCTCCCTTATTCCTGAATTTTATTTCAGTTTGATTTGACAAGGTATGTTAGCCTTGAAGATGAAATTAAGGAGGATTTTCTTCTAATTCTTGCCTACTTAACCATGCAAATACACACCTATTACAAGCAAAAACCAATTTTACATGTATAATGCAGAAAATATCTGAATTACACCAGAACGACAGGGTCATGTCTGCGTGGCTAATTGACAGTGATCTGTGGCAAAAAGTTAAAAAGAGTGTGCACACACTGTATTATGGCAGCATGGAAAATGATATATATTTATGTTACATTATCTTAAAATTTAACCTTTTTATTGATTTTGTGAAGTTTGTTTTATATTGCATAACTGCCTGCGAACTGGGATAGCATAGAGACACACCACATGTAAAAGGCCAATTCTTAACTGCTTTTCTGTTTTATTTGTGAAGTTGTTTTATTGCATTACTGCCTACAATATGGAATAGCATGGAGGTACACTACCAGATCATCCAGTTCACAGGTGTTTAACCTACCTCGCACTTGCAGAATTTGATGGCAGGGGTATGTACTCCCCTCCCTCCCTTATTATCTTGTGCTATAATGGCGAAGTCTGCAGAGGTCATTTCCTGGATATTTGTCATGGTCAGGACACCAGTTGCGTTGACTATGTTGAATCCACTAGCTGTGTTAGTTATGCCCCATGTGATTGGGTCGCCATTTCTGTCAACTGCTGTAAACTGTCCATATGTTCCAGATTGTCCCTTTGTGACGTGGATGACGACACTGGTGTTGCTGATCTCAGGGGCATAGTTAACTGTGGGCAGATAGAAATTAAAAACAATCAAAATTAACTCTATCATAATTTCATCTTTTGGATTGAATGACGACACTAGTGTTGTTAATCTCAGGACCATCAAGTTAACCGTTGACAGATACAGATTGAGGAATCAAATCTAAATGTAACATAATTCCATCTTTTGATGCGAGTAATGAACTCATATGGTCAATTTAACATAATTCATCTTTTGCTTAAAGAATCATCACATCATTTGGCAAGTGAAAACACGTTATTTATATCACCTTTGGTAAATAGTGATATTGCCAAATTTCTAAGCAAAGCCGACCTTTTTTCCTCAAGACCAGATACGTATGCATCATGGAAATTGATCAATCAGCTTCTAGAACGAGGTTAGGGCCAGTGATTAGAAGAGATGCCTACCTATGTTCTGGTTTGTAGTGATGGCACTGTTTTCCGCAGCAATTGTCTCAGCTGCCTGTGAGGTCTGACCAGTGACGGCAACATCGAGTAAACACTGTTGTTGGCCTACAGTGGTTGA
>OZ012692.1:40357097-40409597 GCA_963942565.1 Maea johnstoni | reverse complement strand
TTGCCTGGAATATGCTTTGTTAGATTTTTGTGTACAACTCATCGTCAGTACATTATAGGCAGTCACATTTTCCTGAACACTTAAAAAGAAATGTTTTCAAGATGTTGAGATGTATGGAAATTCGTTTAACTCAGTAATTAACGATTCTTTCAACGTAACACTGTTGTAACCATATTCATCCAGGGGCCTGCCCTTATGTCCCTCACTACTGCTTGGATTCGAATCCCAGCCGGGGCATGTGAGAATGTTGCCCGTAACTTATGTTTAGGCAAAGGTTTCGCCAAGCACTCTGGTTACCACCAAAAGCTGCAACTGGCTTGTCATGACTTAGCCGCAACACGGTAGAAAAAGTGAAAAATCGAAGTTCCAAATACCAGATCGATCCAAGAGAAAATTTCACACTTCTTGGTTTATGATTTGTAGGTGTAAAATACCGCATTGTTAGTCCTGGAAATGCTACAAATTTTGGTCGCGTGGAGGTGTCGGTGTCTGGCTCATGGGGAACAGTCTGTGATGTCTACTGGGACGATAGGGAAGCAGGGGTACTGTGTAGAAGTAAAGGCTATGCTGATGGTAAGTAAGAATGTCATAATCACACCTATAAGTCCATTGTTTAACCAAGTCATCTAGGGAGATTCTTCTTGAACTCGTCAACAGGGTAGTATAATAACGAAAATGAGATATTTTGAAAGTAATGTAAGTGTATGAGGCGCCGTTGTGGACAAAGTTAAAAAAAAAAAACATAAATGTATGTAAAATCTTTGAAATTAACTCTTATAGAAGCAATGAAAAACACACTTTGAAATGACATCATTTGCACCGTAAAAATAAACAAAACATTGGAAACTTTTCAAAAAATTTATAGATAAAAAATATTTCAAGTGCACATGAAAGGTTATTCACTTTGATTACTTTTTTTCCCTGTGGATATTTTTCCTTTAAATTAACTTTCCTTTTGATAAGGTCCATCATGAAAGAATAGGCACACAGTGGCGTTATGGATGGATATGGATGTGTGTGTGTGTGTCTTATAGAGTTAAGGAAAATAATATTTAGTACAGATTTGACTATACTTAGAAACATGGCAATAACAATTTGGATCGCTGTGTATTACCATGGAATGCCTACTTCATATTTCCTCTAGAAAATGGCAGATAGTTCCGCCCAAATCAGTTTAAAAGTAGCTTGTACAACATCATCAGCATTAGTAATAATCTAGGGTTATATGTAACATCCTAGACCCGGTTCGTGTCTCTATCAGGCCATCCTTTTTGTTTATTGACATTTCTGTTATTGGCCTTTCCGAGACGCGGTACCACACAATAGTAAAAATCTGCTATCAGTCCGGTGAATTCACCGGAGTGGATTTTTCGCATGTAAAGGCCAGACTTATACCAATGAATTGAGTACATCTTTGACTAGTGTATTTGCCCTAAGTCGGCAGGTGACAATGGTTGAAGTGTTTTATAATCTTAGAAAGAAGTGCTGAAGCGGCAATTTCCGCCATTTTAAATGTTCGACATTTGCTAAAGACCTGACTAATTGAGCACCTGCCAAGACATTAGGAGCGTCTGTTATATGCGTACAACAGAAACATCAATAAACAAAAAGGATGGCCTGATAGAGACACGAACTGGGTCTAGTAACATCCATGCGAATAGTATTTCGGGTACAATACATCCCTCAGTAGTAACTCTCTGCATTCAATAGATATACATACATACACACATAAACAGGGAAAATGGTAAATCTGATTGTAAAGTATACTGAAGAATTAGAAATTAATCCGAGTGGTTTATTCTGCCGAGCTATTCCAAATGAGGTCACTTAGGTAAATTGGAAGTCGGAAACATTGTACCATACATTTACAGTATTATTCCTGTCATTATAATATCAACCTTCAGGGGTCAGGCTACGGCAAGAAACTGAGGAAGACCACCGGGCTATAGGTTCCCAAAACCTCATAGCCCGATAGAAAATTTTATAGTCCAATTAAAAAACAAAAACAAAAACGAGCTGCCTCGGTTATCCTAAATTACACACACACACACACATATATATATATATATATATATATATATATATATATATATATATATATATATATATATATATATATATATATATATATATATATGTGTGTGTGTGTGTGTAATTTAGGATAACCGAGGCAGCTCGTTTTTGTTTTTGTTATATATATATACACACACTGCTTATAGTATTGTTATTCCTCCAAGCATGACCTAAAAATGTCAATCTTTTCTTATAGCCAGCCGGGCTACAAAGGCAAATATTCTTATAGCCCGAAACAATTTTCTGTAGCCTCGGGCTATCGGGCTAGTGTGTAACTGGACCCCTGACCTTTAATATTGGCTTTTTGGAATGAAAAATCTCGGAAAAATCCAAAAAATGTTTTCGTTAATTTGCACCTCGGATCAATTTCCTTTTCTGCAGTATATGTTAATCTCCTTTTTTTCAGGCATGGCTTTTGTCAATGCCAAGTATGGTCAAGGTACAGGTCCTATCTGGCTAAGCCACCTTGAGTGTGACGGCACAGAAGCCAATCTCCACATGTGTCCTCATCCTGGCTTCAACAACTCCTACTCGTATGGCGACCACTATAGACCACGCCCTCCTAGAGAAATCAATCCTTACATGGACTGTTCCTCACACAGGGAGGATGCAGGAGTATACTGTTTCAGCTCTGGTAGGTAACGGTACAGTAGCGGTGAAGACATTTGATTTCCAACATTTATTGTGCCGAGAAACTGGGCATGATACAAGCTTGCGCCTGAGTAGGCATAGATATTATTAGTTACGCCCAGTTTGATAGGGTGGTCTGGCCTGATGTCCACCCCAAGAAGTCACCAATATCCTACGAGGCAGAGCCGAGTGGGATACGGGTAACTGAGGGTGGATAGTAGGCCGGACCGCACTTTCAAATAGGGTGTAACAAATTTATCACCTGTTTTTCCATGATTAGTAATCACAATGATGATACCATGTGATATCGATTATGGCATGTGATATAAAACAATGACATTCGATAAGAAATCTTAACGATATGAATGGACGCATGTCTGACACCTATTGACCAATCGGCATCTATAATTACAACAGAGAAGGTGATATGGTAGCATGACCGTTTCACAGCTTGACAAAGCTTTCCTCCATTTGCATAGTCAATGTGCACATCGTCACACAACTTATATATCATTAAATCCTTTTGTTTAAAAATAAACCAACATATATTTTAAAACCCTACAGAATCCACAACTATCAGTTGAATATTTCTCAATTTATGTCTTTGTATCCTAAATGTTTTAATTAGTGTCAAACCATATGTATTCTCGAAATGTGAATCGGTTGATGTGCGGTGATGCAGGCTATATGATTAGTTATTATGATATTATTATGATATGCGTGGCTAACTCTGATGCCTGGTCAACCATGCAAACCCTAACCACCAGTTAGAGAGAGAGAGGACTATTTTGTCAGGTAAACATGATCTACAATGAAGGGTAATAACTGTGTTTTTCGTATTTGCAGTTCGCCTATCCGTAGGGGTGAATGCTTCATATGGTGGCGTAATGGTATATAATGACAATGAATGGAAGCTTATTTGTGATGACAACTGGGATCATACGAGTGCAAAGGTGGTGTGCTCCCAGCTTGGCTTTGTCGATGGGCGTGCTCTTGGGAGATCAGCATTTGGTCAATACAAAGGATTCAATTTTGTATTCACCCAAGTGAATTGTACTGGAGAGGAGGATTCGATATTTGACTGTCCACTTGAAGAGTCTTCACAATGCAAAACTGGCTCTTATGCTTCCGTTTATTGCTCCAACGTCACAATAATTGATTCAGGTATATTTCGTTTTGCTTCTCATGGGACTCTACCAATCACTTTTGATTGATATAGTTTCATTATCGTTATAACCAAAAATAGTATTATCATTATTATTACTATTATTATTGTCACTATTGTTATTATTATCATTATCACTGTTATCATTATTATTGTTATTATCAGTATTGCTATTATTATCATTATTATTATTATTATTATTATTATCATTATTATTATTATTATTATTATTATTATTATTATTATTATTATTACTATTATTATCATTATTATTATTAGTAGTAGTAGTAGTACCATTATTATTAGTATTATCAATATTATCATTATTATTATTATAATTATTATTATCATTATAATTATTATTATTATTATTATTATTATTATTATTATTATTATTATTATTATTATTATTATTATTATTACCATTATCAATATTGCTTTGTCGTTACTATACATCCGCATATGTTCATTATTTTTCTCAGGTTTTAAGATACGTTTATCATCTGATGCCTATTCCTCAAATGCACACGGTGCGCTTGAGGCCACCGTTGGAGGTATTGTAGGGCGTGTTTGTAATAGCGGATGGAATGAAGCTTCTGCAAATGTTTCCTGCAGAGAACTTGGATATAAAGGTACTTCATAATTCTTATTCCATATTAGTTATGTGCATATCTGTTACGAGATGATACTGTAGAATAGGAAATTAGTCTGAGTGGTTTATTTTGCCGAACCCTTCTGAGTGGGGTCAGTTCGTTATAATGAAGGTCGGATGTATTATTCCTGTCATTAGAATGTTAACCTTTAAAATTGGATATTTGCAATAAAAAAATCTGGGAAAAATTACCAAATCACAGATTTGGTTAATTTGCACCTTGGATTTATTTCCTATTCTACAATACTCTAACAGGTGTGGGTGCGGCTGTCTGTGAGGAGAGAGAGAGAATAGATATACAATAATTATTGTGAATGCATAGGCCATCACCGAGACGAGTGAGAGACCATCTACTACAGAATCTCCCATAGACTTGTGCGCAAGCACGAACTGTGTTTGGCTCTTTTCTCCATATCGGATTTCCCCAAAACATGGTCGCTTTAAAGATGCATTTTGTGTATTTTTAAAGGATGTGCTTGAAATGCGTCATATATATATATATATATATATATATATATATATATATATATATATATATATATATATATATATATATATATATATATATATATATATATGATAATGATAATATATAATATATATATATATATATATATATATATATATATATATATATATATATATATATATATATATATATATATATATATATATATATGTGTATATATATGTATAGCTAAGGGTATTTCAGAGCGAAAAGTACTTTGGTCAAGAGTTATGGGATCTTAAAGCTGAAAATGTATTTTTTTTTAATTTTCACCAAATTTTTCGTGAGAAACGGTAATTTAATTTGAACGGAGTAAAATAAGAAAAACTGGGATGCCTATGCCTTGTGTATTGATCTTTGCATCGCATCTTTATAATTTGTAGGTCCCTAGACCATAATTGTGAGTAGGAGTTGAAAACACTATGCATTCTACCCCCAAATTCTTACTTGTTTAATGCTTAATTCATTCCTCAACCAAAGCCTTTTTAGAGAATATTTACTTTTTATATGCTAAATTACCAAATAAAAACAGGGTAGAGGAAAAACTGAGTCTGAGAAATTAACTCCACAATCTACCTTAACCATATCCATTCTTGTTCATAAGTAACACTTCAATGAAGTTCAACACTGTTTGTCCCAATATCACATGATAATTGTTTTATATTGATGCACATATACGAAGGCAGGGGGCAGGATAAGGTCAATGTCAAAGTACGTGGTGACCAGTATCAAGTGTTATTCGTATGTATTATCTACAGGTGGTGTTCCCTATCATTCTACTGTACTAAGTACAATGCCAGTGCTTATGAGTAACATCAGCTGCAGAGGCGATGAGAAATCCTTGTCGGAATGCCAGTACATGAAATGGGGAGAGCCATTTGTATGCAAGGAGGGCAGATTCGGAGCTGGAGTATTATGCTATAATTCTACAGGTACAACACACTTCATACTCATCATATACAAACACAATCAGGTCACCTAGATATGCCTATTGTAAAATGAACTGATCTTCTCTATGCAGTTATTTGAACTTAGTACATTTTGACTACAATTTACTACATATGATTCATATTCAGAGTAAGCTCTATATGTATTACTTTTCTGATTAACCAAATAAAGTTTATTTAGATGAAGTTATTCTATTGACATATGTCAAACTTCTCATGCAGTGATAATAATCGTGTTTTAATATATTTAGTCTGATATGTTCTGTACTGCTTTTGATCTGTTCAATGCTGAACACAACTCATTTACATTCTAATTTGATTCCTTTTGCACTATATTGATGTGTGTCAAGGTAGATGAAAATGCTTGTGGTGATTGCTAAAGTTCTAACACATTTGCAAGTGTAACATTTGCTTAATTTAGGCCACCATACATGTGCTACTTATATTTTGAAACTTTTTTATTTTTGTGAGCATTTTTTTCTTTTTATTGCTGTGTTGTTGTTTTTGACAATGAGAAAGGACCATTATTTTATACAGATGTCATGGCATCGAATGGCCTTTGTGTGCCGATATGCCTTTAAGCACCCTTTCATTCATCACTTGATTTAGGAAAGTGTGAGAATTTGCTATTGAATGCTTAACCATTGTTCAGTGCAAAAGGACTGTCCCAATAGCCTAGTGGTCTAATGAATCACCGTTGACTCTTTACTATTTCCCAACGCGTAAATAAGTTTAGAATGTGAATTGCCTCAGTCATGACGTATAGTGATTACTAGGTAGTGTCCCTGTGCAGGGGTAGGATGAAACTGTGACAGGGCCCTGCAAACTACAATCTATATTCATACTGACCTTAGATTCCATCAGAAATGTATCTGACTGTATATTTCTGGTATCATCCATCAATAACATTAGCTGTACATTCACTTTACCTTATATGGCCAAAAAGTGATGATATATGAAATTGCAAATCTACAGATGCCTTATTGTCCCATGTCTTCTTCCTTTATTACAGGTGTCCAGTACCGCTTAGCAGGTGGCGGCCGGAGTCACGGGCGGGTAGAGGTGGCTTACGATGGCGTCTGGGGCACTGTCTGCAACTGGGGATGGCGCATTCATGACGCACAGGTATTTTGCCGGACGCTAGGCTTTAAGGATGGTCAAGTGATAGGTTCAGGCGAAATTGGTGTTCCGGCGTCAGGACCAGTATGGTTGCGCTATGTTGCTTGCCTCGGACACGAAAACACTATCTTGGAATGTATCAACTCTGGATGGAATGTTCCAATTCCCGATTCCTGCCAACTGCACAAGCGCGATGCCGCAGCTAGGTGCTTCCGCGAGGAACTTAGTAAGTAACTAAGATAAGTGAACCCCACTCCCCCCCCCCCCCCCCCCCCCACACACAGGATGGTGCATGCAATGGGGCGGGGCTGAATTGTGGTTCTAGAGACAATGATAAATAGCAAAAGCGTCATCAAGCTTAACTAGGATAACAGAAAGTAGTCAATGAAAATAGTTTTATGGCAAATTCCACATCTATACCATCTATATACCTTGCACCTTTATTTAACATTGATACAAATGCAATCATAAATGCTTACTTAAAATAATTCATACGACATAGCTACCTTGCTGGAATACATATGATATAGATACAAATGTGTTAGTGGCCTGTGGTCTAGTGGTTAGGATACCTGGCTCCAAGCGTGAGTTTACAGGTTAGAATCTCACCTGGATTCCAAAGCAGCTTTGTCTGGCTTGCTGTCTAAATGTGCAGCATTGTGGAGGGTGGTCTTCTGCAACTAAAAGACCCCTTGGAACTATTCATGAAGAGGAAGGAATTTCTTCCCAGTTTCGGGTTTCTATCTCGTATGATCAAACCTAATGAAAGCAACGTAAAAACCCATTCCCTCCTCCTCATGTATGTTGTATAAGCTATAGGTAAAAATAACAGCCATCTAGCTGAACTAAACAGACCAGGAAACCTATCATAACTTCCTGCCTCTTTGGCACTGTTTAACTGATGCTGCAGCTGCACTGGGTACTGACTTCAACTCCCACTAAAGTGCTCAGGAAATGATCTCAATCTCAATTACTCTACGCTATTCAATTGTCTCCCGTTGGTGTCCTGTTTTTCTACAGCCATACCTGCTTTCTTAGTCATGCAAAAATCACTTATATGCAGAAAATGCTTATACCTGATTTCTTTCAATATTTCAACTCTAAGTAATGCACAAATCATATGACGATAACCCAATTTCAATTTCAATCCCCTTGATACTTCAGAAGTGACAAAGATACGTCTAAGGGATGGCTTCAACATGACAAATGGCCGCGTGGAAGTGTTCATCTCTGGTGTTGAGGAATGGGGCACGGTGTGTGATGACTTCTGGGACGATACGGATGCCACAGTGGTGTGTCGGCAGCTTGGCTTTAAGAGTGGCATAGCACGATATGGGAGTAAGGGATTTGGACCAGGTACAGGAGAGATCTGGCTGGACAATGTCAACTGCACGGGTTCTGAGACATCCCTTGCGGACTGCAAGCATGCCGGTATCGGGGTCTCCAATTGCTATCACAATGAAGATGCGGGTGTACAGTGTCTAGGTATGATGTACATATTTACTGATATCAAATAGTACAATTCTTCATAAGTTTTATTTTGTAAGTCAGTGTGTAGACCTGGCAGATGTTCTTGTATTTAGCAACAAGATTTGTGGCACTTATAACCTGAAAGTTACAAATTTGCATGACGTATGTTAATTTTAGCAAAAACAGTTTAACTGAGAGATGTATGAAGGAACAATTACTTTTATTAATAGGGACAATGATACCCAAACATTCAAACACTATTTATCTCTTGATAGCCAAATATTCTTTTTGTGGAATAAGTTAATATACACCACAACAAAACATTTCAAATAATTACTCTATTATTTAACTTTTTCTCAGTGCGTATTTCTCTAAATTATATATCAATTTCTTGTACCTAGATGCAAGTAAAATTTGAATATCGAGATATTTTTATCAATAATCTTAACTTCAAGGCATATTCGTCACAGCTAGTGCCTTATGATTGGAATAATATGCTTATCAATTGTTCAAGGATTATAAATGATGTAACATTTTGTACTACTATCATACTTTTGTTAATTTGATAGGACCTAGAGTGTTATCAACAATGGGAACAACCAAGATCACAACTTCAATGAAATCGACATCCACCAAAACAACATTAACATCACCATTGACAGTGTTTACAAAGCCATCTTCCACAGCAAGTACTACACCGATAACAGTTACAACAGCATCAACATCAACACCAGCAACTACACCGGAACCTACCACAGTCACTCCATCCACGACTAAAGTAACAGAACCCGCAACAAAATCAACCGAACCCTCAACAAAGGCAACAAAACCCTCAACAAAGGCAACAAAACCCTCAACAAAGGCAACAGAGCCCTCAACAAAGCCGACTCAAGCATCAACAAAAGCAACCCAATCGTCAACAAAGGTTTCGTCAACTCAAGCGACTTCGAGCACTTTGTCTCCTACCAATGTGCCCGGAACCACCACAAAAGCATCAAAGACTTCCACAACTAAAAAGATGACCACTCAACCAAGCATTGGAACAAGCTCTGTCACACCCTCTACCCGAATCAGCCTTCCCCATTCAAGTGACCGCGAAGCCATACTGACCACTAGCATCGTGGTACCTCTCATTGTATTACTGATAATTGGTTTGTCGATCGGGGCATTTGTCTTGTACAAACGACGGGCGGCGAGTAAGCCACCGTTGAGTCCTCTACATGACGGTACGCCCATGGACAACAGAACCGTCCAGGTTGATAATATGGCATTCCAGGCCGGGGATCCAATTCCTGGGGCAACTATTGGTGATGATGGTCCCACACAGTTCGAAAACCAACTGTATGGGAAGATAGGACCAGCTGCCCTGGGTGCTTTGTCAAATCCACAACCAATATTTGGAAAGGATAGTGATCCGCATGCTGTGGATGTGACAGGTGACAAAGTGGGACTCGTTGACAATGAAGTGGGAATAGATGCCAGCAAAGCTTAATCAGTTTTAGACATTTATCTTTCAAACTATTATAATCCGTGACATTGTAGTGACAAGAGAACATTTCATTGTACTGTGTGCACATATTAACCAAAAACAGCCATATATGACTCATGCCAACAAGGAGCTTTCCTTTGCTAAAAGAAAAGCACTGCGTAATTAGTCACACAGACACTATTTATTAATATATATATATATATATATATGTATATATATATATATATATATATATATATATATATATATATATATATATATATATATATATATATATATAAATATATATATATATATGTGTGTGTGTGTGTGTGTGTATGTTTATACAATACCCACAAAATTACATAGACAATAGCAACTACTATTACCCATGTTATGCGTTTGTTATAGTTTCTGTGTTAGGATATGCTTAGATCGTTTCCAGCATTCAATAATAGATAAATGCAGACATTCTATAAATTGATAAATTGGTTTTGCGAGGTCTCCTGCTTGTACATTCAGATTGCTGACATGATCATCTAAAAAACTACCACGTCCATCGGGAAATCGGTCCCCTTGTACTAGTACTGTTTTAAATAGTCTGCCTGATGTTTGGCTCGAGATTGCGTTGGTTCCTGCTGGGAGTGGATCTTGGAAGGTTTGGTCTGTGAATGGAGTGAGAGCTGCATGGCATGCCCTGCGCACATCTATTCCAAGATATGTGAAGGAAAAGCAAATGTGTTTAGGGAGTACCAACATGGCGACTGAGACAACCAACAGTAAGAAATTAAGAGACAGACAAGATGCCGTAAAGAGAGGCAAGATTTACATAGATACACATACATTGTTCACGCTCTGAGGTGCACCAATTGGTATTTTAATGCATCGGTCAGATTATCAAGCCCACAAGCTCACTCTTTGTGGTGTTTTACAAAAAGATCATTGGAGATCCCAACTTGAGGAGTTAGATATTCCATACAATGACTTGACTCTCTCTGTATTGAGCGGGAAGTGAACGTGAATTTTAGGGCTCCAAATGAATGAAGTATTCCCAGGTAAAGCTGGTTACTTTAATCACCATTGTCTGCAAGATTCTGGGGGAGTGTCCCAACACACAGGTACCATTATCGATTGCCCTTCTAAATGAGTGAGAGCATCCTGTGATCAAGGGGGCAATCAGAGACTGTGTCAATCTTAAGTTTTGCTAAATGGCGATCTTTATCAGTAATTGAGCATGAAAGTACCAATTACTAAATATCTTGTTATGCCATTCTTGAATATCGGTGATAAATGGTTTCTTTCCAATCCAGATTAAATCAATCATTACATATAAATACAGTGTTAAGATCTGGCCAGTCAGTCATGAATGATTAAATGAGGCAGGAAGATTTTATCCATTTGAGGAAAATGAGTAGGCATTGCAATCATGGGTGTAAGATAAAGCAGGTCTTGTCTTAACGACCCTCTAACCAAGGTTAATCTTGATGAAAATGGTGATATCTTTATACAATTTAGGCTGTTTACAGGTTACTATAGCAAATACATATGCAAGGTATCAAATTTTCTAAAAGGATAGTGCTTGAAACAATCAGAATCTGAATGACCATTTGCTTCTACAGGGCAGACTGATATATCTGATCATTTAACAGCTGAGAGTAATATTTGAAATGGATTTGAAGGGTAATTGAAAAGCCTAACGCGTATAACAACGTTTCTTATTTTCTTTCTGCTGTCAAGTAATTGTGTATATATTCAAGACCATGTTTGTGCTCTAATTATGTATGGAGTTTTCTGTGTCAAAGTATGGATTTATTCATGTAGTACACGTTTAAACTTCACAAATTCATGCCATTCATGCATTTATAAATAGAGACTAGAATATAAGTGGCTAAACGAGATGCTTATTTCAGCATGTTCTATTGCATGCGTTAGGTGATTGGCACCAACTCAAAGCAGTTAGAGTAACTATTTCCTACGAAACTATGGTCATGGTTGTATCTTATTACCCAAGAGCACACACTATATACCGGGTAAATACTTTCCATGATGTTCAACAGCTTTGGGTCCACAAGGAGACGCGAAATAAACAAGGTGACACTGTAAAGAAAGGTAACCCCTCTTGTTGCTTCTTTATTTTCTCTGATTATAAATAAGGCTTGCATATCGATGAAAACACAAAAACACACACAAAATATCAAGCTACTCTTTCCCCTAGGCCTTGCTGGCAGGGTATTTTTATCTTTAATGTTATCCTCATCAGAAGTCTTTTAAGGCAACATATACATTGCAGAATCCGAGTCGAGAGATCTAATCAGGGTAGAGAAAATACTTAGTTCATGATCAACCCCTAAAGCAGGGGGCGACCTTGAAATCCCACCAATTATCAACTCCTCGCTGCCATAACCTAACATTCATTATGAAAGCGGAGGCCTGTAAGTAAATAATGTAAATACCCCTTAGTTCTAAGTTTGTAGTTCCTAAACAACCGTTTTATTACATAGCCTTATTGCAATCAAATAATTAACAGAGTACAACATACATCTCAATGATTAGAATGATGTGAAATACCCACAGACAATAGAATGTTCTCCACTGGATATGATGGGAGAACACTATGGAGACATTATCGATGATTTTCCTTTAAGGGATAAGATGTAAATTACATATATATATATATATATATATATATATATATATATATATATATATATATATATATATATATATATATATATATATATATATATATATATATGTATATATACATTTACATATATATATATATTTATATATATATATATACATATATATATATATTTATATATTTATATATATATATATATATTTTATATATATATATATATATATATATATATATATATATATATATATATATATTTATATAAATATATATATATGTGTGTGTGTATATGTTCACACATACACATATATATATATATATATATATATAAATGTATATATTCGTGTGTGTGTGTGTGTGCTTAGACACACACATACACACACGCCATGCCTCAGTCTAGTGCGTTGTTGTTTGTTCGACATGTACGGTTCTTTTCTGAATAGGCGAAAGCGCCATCTATTAACAAAATAGCAAACGAAATACTGAGATTTGACACATCTCTGTGCCTGTCTTTGAACGTTGTGTATGCTGTTGGATGAATATCCGCACTGATTATTTCAGCTGCATGATATTGTATGGATTTATGGTTCGTATAATACATAATGTAGATGTGTGCGTATGTATGTATGCATGTATGTTAAGTGTGTAAATATGTCTATCAGTGAAATCATCTTATTACAATATCCTATGTTGCAAGCAAAACTATCAGCTGGAAAATGAGCGTCGAAGCAACCATATACGTACATTTGTGCGTAGTTATCTAGGAACATATTATGTTTGTGTGTACGTGTGTTAGTAAACTGAATATTGCGTGTATGTGTGTGTGTATGTATGTATGTGTGTAAGTATATGTGTATGTATATATGTATGTGCGTATGTATGTATGTATATGTTGTAATGCAAGGCTGTGAGGGTCCAATATTCCGATTTAAATCAACATGCACACACCTCATGGAAGGGAAGCAATTAGTATGGAGTATCGTAGTAATGATGTATAAAATGTACTCAGAATAGCAAATGATTATATTAAACATTAATAAGGACATATTCAATAATAAGTGTCCCAAGAAATGCTATGAAATGAGCATATTCCTAGGGGCATCTGCCCCCTTGGCACTAGGCCACGTGAAGGCCTCCTTCTCTTATGTATTTACGTACGTACGTACGTACGTACGTACGTACGTACGTATGTATCCGGTATGTGTGTGTATGTATGTATGCATGCGTGCATGTATGGCTGTGTGTGTATATGCATGAATGTATGTTTGTGTATATGTGTATGTACTTATACATGTAGGTATACATACGCATGTATGTATGTGTATGTATGTATGTATGTATGTGTGTGTATACATGGTATGCATTGGAGTTGGGGTCTTTGTGTGTGTGTTTAGGAGGAAGACGGGGGAAGGGACAGACTTGGTGCTTGGACGGATATATATGTGTGTGTCTGTGTGTCTGTGTGTGTGTGTGCGTGTGTAGGATTGGAAGACGGGACGAGACGGACTTCGTGCTTGCTTGGAGGGGGGTGTGTGTGTGTAGGATGGGAAGATAGGGAACAGGGGACGACTTGCTGCATGGCAGGATACCTGTGTATGTAGGACGGGAATACAGGGAAGGGGGCGTGTGTAACGGATGCGTGTATGTATTTATGTATGTATGTATGAATGCATGCATGCGTGCATGTATGTAGTGTGTAGGTAGGTACATGTACGTGTGTGTTGGTATCATTTAGGAATGGTGCCCACTGCTGGTCTAGCAATGCATTGGAATTATCATGACCGACATGAATACCCCTATATCATCATGTCTGGAAGCTAGACAAGGGCTGTGTGACGCGGATGACCTACACACCAACCTTTATTCGTGGTTGAGGAGTTAGATAGCACAGCCAGGGGCTGGCGGATGTGATAGTGTTTGTGCTGGCTCTCAATCCTGGTCGCAAACAGGATAATTGGGAGCTATCTATGTTAACAGCCAACCGCTAGTTCAGTATATAGCACATGCGACACTTCAAAGCTGGACCGAAGTTCAATTCCATCTTTTATATTTGAATGTAAAGATAGTTTACTGACACCCCAGAAATATGTTATCTGTGCATTATTGCCCATCTTTCCACAAGTTTACTCTCTTATGCAAAAACCTTCAGCAGTCATCGATAGATGGCACTTGCGATCAATGTAGCAGTGGGGATATTTTTTTCCAATTCGTTGTATTCATTAAAAAAAATCATTTCCATTCCTTACTCTAGTCTCATTCTATAATAGTCTAAAACGTATTTCATTTTGCTGTGTTATATGTGAGTGCTTCTCAATGTAGGCCACCTCGCTGTTAAGCCCTTTTCACATAAGTACACGAAGTCAGCACGACTGTACATAAAGTTGTTTTTTTTTCACTCCGTGTTGGCTTTGCCATAAAACGGGAACACTTCCTGAAACTTCGTGTCCGCGCTGAACTTTTTTGGCTGCTTAAAAATGTCCAAGGTTTCAACACCAAGTTTGACCAAGATCTAAGTCGTGTCAACTTCACGTTAACTTCATGTACACTTTGCGAACTACTGGTTGACATCGTGCTACTTCGTGTTGACTTCCTATCCAAATAGGGAAATACGAGCAAAAGTATAGAAAAACGCATGCCAGTGCTAATTTAAGTTTACATTATTATGAAAGAAGGAAATTTTATCGATGGTTGAACATCTTGAGCCACCTCTTACTACGACTAGACATGCAAATGTGTTTGTGAGATTGACACATATCTGTAGATAAATCTGGGCAAAAATACATCTTGCAAACATTTGTATTACGAATCGGTTGACAAGATTAAGACAATATCGGGAGTGACGCTAATATTAATTGAATTCAAACGTTCAAAGGTTCTGAAACTATTCAGCATGCATATACCAGTAGTTTTACCCGAATTTAATTATAAAAGTATTTTGAACTGCGTATGTTGCCTTGAGTGAGTGAGGCCAGGAATGATAAATGATGTCATTTACTGTTCCTGGTGAGACACAGTTAGTGAATAGCCAGCCCTCGCACCTACTGCAGGCACTGGTTTCATACCCTCCCACAGACACATAGCAGGAACTTGCGATTGAAGCCAATGGCGTTTTCCTGTTACATGTATGTATAGGAAGCCGCATAACCCGGAAAAGACCACAGCGTTACAAACCCTGCCAGCCATTTCCCTTGAACACGTCTCAAGCTGGTTAACAATCGCTCAACTCCCCTACTCCATATCAAGTGCATTGGATCATACAACTAGGTCTCGTAACTGAACCCTAGATAACGTATATTGGAAATGAATATACTTCGGCACGGTGGGGCTTACACATGTGATCATTCTAAACGTCCATCTATCTCCCAACCATTGATATAGTAAGCTACCGTTACATGTATGTATGTACGTATGTATGTATGTGTGCATATATGTATGTATGTATGTATGTATGTATGTATGTAGGTAGGTAGGTAGGTAGGTTTGTATGTAGGTAGGTAGGTATGCAGGTATGTATGAAATGATGATGATGATAATGATCATAATAATGAGTATAATGATGATGATAGTAATAAAAAAATGATAATGATAATAATAATAATGATAATAATAATAATAGTGATAATGATAATAATTTAATGATAATATAATAATAATGATAATTAATGATACTATACTACTTCTACTACTTCTACTACTACTACTACTACTACTAACACTGATAATAATATGTATGCATGTGTGTGCACCATACTTGCATGCATCTATCTATCTATCTATCTGCCTGTTTGTCTATCTGTCCTTCCGTCTGTTCGTTGTCCTCTGTCTGTCTTAATCTCCAAACGTCGGTGACCATATGGTTGCCTAGCCATGCATGAGATTACTTAGAATACCCAACTCTGTCATCTGACTCACTGGCGAGTGTATACCTGTTCTAAAAAACGAACAGACCCATATACAAGAAGAAGTGCCTGGTGAGACTTATTGTTAGATGTTGAACCTGACTTTTAAACACGACACGAATACAATAAAATTGAGTATCAATAAGTGTATCTATATTTTTGTTTTGAAACGTAAAGTCACACTTCCGTCATTTAACTGTTAATAGATCGTAATGCCTTAGTCGAAACTTATGCAAAAAGGTAGACCTCTGGAAGTCATATTGGCCAAGATTTTTTTTTCAAAAATCCAATCACAAAGCCTTGCATTGTATAAATGCGGATTCGGATCTCTGATGGGATATTGTTTGTTACGGCAAATGGCGTAATACCTAGTTATTTAGTCACTGAGCGACACATCTCATTAACGGCTACTAGTATAAACAAGTCCAATTTGTTACTAGCTACGTTCTTGTCCAAAAGTTGAGCTTGATAGACTATACTTTAGAAGGTGTATAACAATTAAACGTTACTTTCCGGGAAATTTAATTGGCCTACACTTACTATGAAAAGACTCTTAGCCACAAACTCAGAAGAAAACTCTGTGCATGATTCAAAACATCTCTATGGCCTCGGGACAATATATTTCCAATGGTACCGTATATTTCAGAGTGGCCAAGATAGTCAACTGTAGTTGACTTATAAAGAACAACGTGTAGCCAATAACATATGAAAAGACCTCAAATAAACCAACAGGGAAAATTAAAAAGAAATTAACACAATAGGCCATGTAAAGGCAATCAGACAACGGCCACTTGCTAGGTAACGGTAGAACAGGTTGGTGTACTGAGACAGAAGGAGATAAACTGACTAGCATAGGGACAAGCCAATATGACTTGGTTGGAAATCAATCACACAAGCAACTCTTTGATCACTTACCATACATTTCACTATATATCAACAACTACCAAGGAGACAAAGTCAAATACATGCAGGGAGAATTATTTAGATGCGGCTGAAAGATTACGCGGGCGATTTCGTGAGGTACAGAGTGATTACGATGCGATTACATGGATTGCATTTAATCCATTCCCAATTAGCCTCTTGCGCATGCGCAGTTTCGGAGCATCCAACTTATCACCATGCAGGCCAAACAGCAACTTAGCGACGACGCCAAGATGTAGGGATTCATTGAGTTGGAAACAACACAAAGCGCTATATATAAAGCTGGTATAATGCCATTCTCGACACAGACCTGATCTGCCTTGACTTCTGAAGACTAATCACCATCGAGACTAGAGACGCGAATTGTGTACTGAATCGAAGTACCCATCTTTAAGAAGCTTGAGGAGTTCATCTCTAGGCGTGATACAATCTTAGACGAATCACCTATCTTACACTCTAATACAAGTATTCGCCTGACGGATATACTACGGAACAGTAAGGTAACATTCTCAATAGTCCCTTGTGCAAACTATATTTTATTCAATCATCTCAGCACATGTATAGTTATATTGTTGCACTGTCACTTATAGCAGAGTGTTTAAGTATCTGGTTAGCAATGCCAGGAACTATTTATTCAAATAAATAGTTCCTGGCAATGCATAGATGTGCACTGATCCCAGATCTCCCCACCGAGTGTTGAGTGCTATACATGCCCCAGGTGTCATAGATGTACTGCGAAGTTAGTAATGATGGATGGTCTGTCGAATGGTACTCTGAAAAATCCAGTGTCAGTATTGGGCCAACTGAATGGGACAACCAAGGCACACTGTGTTTGCAAAACACAGAAGCCGTGTTCGTAATGATATATTGAGGCATGGTTACTTTAGCCTAGTTCTAGGCCAAGAAATTTATTTCACTTCTTTAATAACTTACCTAATGTGTATATACCATTCTTAAATGTCTACCCATATCTAGTTCTATATTGGCTCACCAGGCGGCCATCATGGTTTCATTTGGATTTTTTTATTCTGACTGACCAGTGTGACCATCCTTGGTGCCATCTAGAACCAGCCATTGGAACTAACACCTAGTCAGTAATCAAATGATACATACCAGAACAGAGAAAAGCAAAAGTTATGTGTTAATCCCCTCGTCCTTGTATGTAGGTAAAAGTGACCATGCCCGTGACTGTCACGGTCAATGGGTTTTCCTCAGTATGACGAGACCCAGTTAACGAGTGACTTGTGTCCTCTGGCTGGAAGGGGGTAAAGCATCAGTAAGTATGGAATATTTATGAGCCAAAGGGTGTACGAGAGGAAGAAAGAGAGAGAGAGGGGGGGGGGGGGGGGGGGGGGGTGAGAGAGTTCTTCAAAACAGACAAGTAACGCATACTTCATGAATATTTCGTATCCATCAGCTTAGAAGACCAGACACATGGAATGGAAACCAGCCGGTCAACCTGAACATGCTAGCCTCAACCAGTGTCAACTATTAGTCGCTAATAGGTGCTCTGGGCACCCCCAGCAGGTGGTGGAGATAAGGTTTCTCTGTAATGTAATCGATGCAAGAGCCCTGATTGGTCCTTGTTCCCACGTGACCTCGCCCTGCTGCCTTATCTGGTAGTCCTGGCATGAGGCCAGCATGTAACTATAGGGAATATAGTAATTGGTCTCTCGTTACATATCCATTCTTTTCTTAATCCAAGCCATCAGTAATCTCTGTTCACTGTTGGTAATCATCTAATACTCGTAATTTCCATCTCATTCTTCTTAAAATGTATTATCAAATTCTGTTTATTTCCTTCCTAAAGCTATTATCTATATATGTATTTATATTTCCCTGTTATGTCATTTACATCCATACTGATCATTTCCATCTCGTTGTTCTCAGATCCTTTTCGGTTCTTCCAAAGTCCATCATTTAGATATGTATATTTGTTTCTGTTATGCCATTTTCAGTTCATACTGATAACATACATTTCATTCTTCTTTAAGATTATTCCCCTCCTAAATCCATCTATTATTCTCTTTTCTTGCATCTCCTATGGTGTTATGAACTGCTATATGCATGAGAACTATTTAGGGATTGGGTGAAACCAGGTCTAACAACTCCTAATTGCATGTAAGTAAGGTGGCATGTGTCAGATGTGCCAATATGAACAGGGGGTGCCCATTTACATCAATCGTCTGATAATTTCTTTCCGTAATCCCTTTCTCTCATTTAAAGATCTATCTAAAGAGAAGCCTGCCATCTGAATACTGTATATTGTTAGTGTAGCTACACGAGTCTATACACCATCTTGAGGTTTTTGATAAGGGAAACGCATTCAAGAAAGTAGAATCACAACCAAACCAGATACGCATGTATGTGTAATATATGCACTGTATGTTGCATTGATAATACAGCTTATTTCGGTCTTGATAAGCACATCTAGCTTGTTAAACTGGAACATTGCGCTAATCATAGTGCATGTATATACAATATCACTGCATGATTCGGTCAGCTACCTATGTGTAAGGCAGGAAGAGAGTTGAGATAGCATGCATGACCTTTAACAGACATGATCTTACATCTAACATGCATAAACTATGTCCCGGTTAGTCTGCAAAACCATAACTCATGTTATAAGATACTGTCTGGCTGCGAGTAAGGATATATATATATATATATATATATATATATATATTATATATATATATATATATATATATATATATAATTATATATATATATATATATATATATATATATATATATACAACTGAAATCAACAAACTCGAAAACTTTTCAAAGGCCTGGTCCTCCCCTATTTCTGCTAAATAGGCCTTCAAAGTGTTTGCTGCATTATTATTTGCACGCTGAGTGTTTCCAGGAATAAGATTCTTTTTCTTCACATTTCTCTCCTCCTCTGGCAGGTGTGCAAATCTTCTCTTTTTGGATTGATTTGGTTCTAGCGGCAGATGACTATCTGCTACAGGGGCAGCCATCTTGCAATGTTCGGGAGATTGCATCATGCACTTAGGGGGTAGGGAGAATTGGGAATTGCATCATGGGCATAATCATTTGATGCAATGCTCAACTCTCCCTACTCTTAAATGGAACAGGTTAATATAAGAATCCTCGGAGGTTATTATAGAATTCTGAGAGGTTAATATAAGATACTGAGAGGTGACTTGAAGGAAGTTCACAACACAGCTTCATATCATGGGCCAATTGACAAATCAAAAGCCTAGGATTTTGCCAATCATGATATATTATATATATATATATATATATATATATATATATATATATATATATATATATATATATATATATATATATATATATATATATATATATATATATATATAAATATATATATATATATATATATATATATATATATATATATATATATATATATATATATATATATATATATATATATATATATATCAATGAATTGGCACCATTTCCAATATCATGATATGACGTCTTGAAATACGTCGTAATATTCAGTGTTATTGCAAGATAAAACTACATCTAGTGAACAATGTACTTTCGATTTGATGCTCTTATTTGATAAGCACGTCAATAAAAAAAGAAAAGGAAATACAAATAATTTAATCTTCCAGGTATGTCGACCACCATTCGTTCCTCGGTCCGGCTTGAGAGCAGCAAGCAGCCATGGGGAACGATTGTCCACCCCCAGTTTGGTATGGGCTACCAGCGGATGACGGAATATGAGGTGGAGCAGAGTGTGAATCGGCTATACTATGTGCCCCTAAGAAAGGAGAGACCTTCAATGAGGAGTAACCCACAAATGTCTTCAGAACAGATACATTCCATGGTACGTTGTGTTAATGCCCCTACCGTAAAAAATTCGTTCTTCCTAACTGCATTGGGTGATACAATGAAACCCCCCGTTGTGAACACCTCTGAAATGTGAACACCTCTGAAATGTGAACACCTCCTAACATGACAACACTGTTCAACTCCCATTTTCTCTGTTTACATGTATGTGGGTATGTGGGTATATATATATATATATATATATATATATATATATATATATATATATATATATATATATATATATATATATATATATATATATATATATATATATATATATATATATATATACATTTATATATATTGGAATAATAAAAAATAACTTTGCAAACGTTTGGAGGAAGAGTCGTGGATTCCATTCTGAACAACAATCTCCTTCTGACGGAATATCACCAACATACTTATACTTAATTTGGGCGCTCCCACCATGAATGAGTTAGCCTGTCAATAACCTTGTCTAGATTTGTTGATAGATAGTGAGGCAGACAAAAACCGTTAGAAACTCTCTAATCAGGGCAACTCCTGTCTGACCTTAGGCTGGGATATCTATTTGTGTGCTAACTAGTACATTTAAATGAGTTATGTTGTCTAACACACACCCACATGAACACACGTATATACAGACACGGACACGTACATACACAAAAACACACTTGCATACCCACAAATAAATACATACATACATACATATATACATATATACATATATATGTATATATTTATATATATATATATATATATATATATATATATATATATATATATATATATATATATATATATATATATATATATATATATAAATATATAAATATTAACTTGTGATAGGTGTTGTCGTTACGAATAATTGAAGGGAAATGATAGTGTTCCCATATCAGATATCGATGTGTTCACAGAGATAGCGGTTTACATGTAACTGTACCCTACAAATACTAGATGTAATTGGGACATAACTTTTATATCCAACTGATAATTCCAAAAGAGTCTTGTGCCGATTGGTACTTGATGAAATATCCATTCTAATCAATTTCCATTTCATGATATTTCAGATGGACAGGTTAACAACGACTACGAAAGATGTCACAGATTCTAAGAGAACACAGGATGTATCACAATACAAAAATATGGGCGTAGTTAACTCATTTGCTTGGAAGGGCTATAATTGAACTTTCAACATGCAAAAGACCCCTCTGGATAAAAGTTGATGCCACGCATCAAGCTATGATGCATGATAAACTTGAACCAATCGAGATTAGACCCACCAGAAGGTCAGTGTGTCTTGTATATCTGTTTGACGGACAGGTGTGCCCAGATGATTACGTCAGGTATAAGCTACCAACCATGGGGTTTAGAACATCATAAATACCTCATTAGTTGCAACATATACTGCTTTAAAAATGAAGTCTAAATGAGAGGAAATAATAGCAATTTTCTTAATAGGGTAATCATATGTTGATAAAAATCAAATAAGAATGGATAATGTTAGAATTTTCTTTGAAAGTGAATTTACTATTAATTAGGAAATAAAACAACTTCCTATACTAGCATAGTGTTATTCTGCATTCATGAACGTCGTGGATATTGTGCAGAGAGGAGTAAACCAACAATTGGATTCATCTCTGTGTTGTAGGTAGCTAGGACAATTTAACTAGCAGCACAGGTACATGTGTAGTTTTCATACTAGAATAGCGAAAATGATTGACATTGGCTTGTTACAGCCATTATCTTAGTGTGTGACAAAGTCGTACATGCTAATACATATTCTCACCTGGTGTTTAATATTAAGAAGGGTAAGAATGCTTTATCATATGAATAGTCATCCATTATTGCCCACTGTATCCAGTAAAGTATTTGGATTTGCATGCTTACATATTTTACCTGTCCATACTGTTGTTACCTTACTAGGCATCCTGCACGTCTTCCATTTTTACTATGATAGAATGAATTACGTCATCCAAATAAAACCTAGTAGAATTACCATTGAAATGTATGGTTTGATTCGATACAGGTAATTTTGGCAATTACTTGTGAATAACGCATGAATACTTAAACGATTATAAGGATAATTGTAGGTTGACTTAAGATAATCCTATCCTCCAAAACTTGCTTCTGCCTGTACTATGTCACTACATATGCCACTGGCATATTCAGTCTGTTTTCTGGGCTGCATATATCGAATGTCATGTTATATCACCAATCTCTCGTACCGATAGCAAACCATCAACTTAGGACTGGCTGCTTCATATTTAAAGGGCCAACTCAAAGGAAATCATATTATGGACTTTATATCTTGCTACCTGACGCTTGAAACTTCGAAATGGTTACGTATAATATGTTATACTCCAGTCACTTTTACAACCTTGATGTACAAAATGTAAATAAACTGATAATACTTTTTCATAAAACCGAATGCGTTTTATTTCTAAAGATTTGTGGTCATGGTTGTTATAATTTGGTGTAAGGGAAGGAGGGAATGGGTTTTTAACTCGCTTTCAACGTTAAGTCATATCACGACGAGATAGAAAGCCGAAACCGGGAAGAAATCCCCTTCTTTTTGCGAATTGTTCCATGGGTCTTTCAGTTGCAGACGAACCATAGATAGCCATCCAAAACGCAGCGCATTTATATAGCGACCAGGCCAACCCGTTTAAAAGGATCAAGCTAGCCTAGAACCTGCAAACTAACGCTTGGAAGTTCCAACTACCCTCCTAGTATACCGCAGTGCCATCTATCCACAAGGAATACCATTTAAATATGGCCTGGGATGCAGGCTAAGTTATAGAAAGCAATGGTATACTAGTTAACTCATTAACTTATCATTTGCATAAGGTCGAATTCTTGCTAGCTCGATGTGGAACCCTAGCCTAATAGGCAACTAGGGTGTCCTATCGATCTCATGAATTTGGAGCAACACATTGGTTTGAGCGCACACACACACACACACACACACACACACAAACACACGACTAAAACATACTTATAGAAAAGGAATAACAACACTCCCCAGCGGTGGTATTACACGCAGAAAGAAGGGGTAACGAAAAAGCCTAACAAATTCTAACCAATACCATGAGGAAATCATGACACATTGAAGTTGTGGGCCATCTGGCTATCTGAATTGTCTTTTCAACAAGAACACACACAATCGCACCAGTTGAACCTATCTGACGTGCGTGTACACACACACACACGCTTCGAACTTGAAGCTTGAAGTAACCAGTGGGAGAATGGTTAATATGGTGAAAATGCACATGTGGTATAAGGTACTTAAGGAGGTTGTGACTCGGACGCCTCCAAAATTGAGGCTGAAAACCCCCGGTCAAGTAATCTAATTGCACTGGCAAGTAGCGCTCCCGCTGACTCGGCGAAACAGTTTCTAACTATGTAATGATCAACCTCACTGCTCAAGATTGACATAACAACAATATATCATATAGTATAATATAAACATTCAGACTAGAATTGATGAATTTCTTTTTTTCTTCTTATGAATCAGAGAGGATTGACATGAAATGTTTTTTGCATCTCACTTTAAAAAGAGATTTACTGAACGTAGTCTGGATCTCATCTGGCAAAGAGTTCCAGATTTTGGCACCTATGTAGTGGAAGGACTTCATACCATATGAACCAGCCTTTGGTAAAATCAAAGCATTAATACTGTGTCTGGTGTAATAGTGGTGGGATTCATTTACTCTTTCAAAAACCTGAAGATACTCTGGGGCCTGTTCATCGATGCAGTTAAATACATGGCTTGCGGCCAGATATTTTATTCTGTTTTCAATGTTCATCCACTTAACCTCATTGAAGTCGTTGGCTACCAAGTGTGTTCTGTTTGAGTAGTTTAATACATATCTAATCATTTTATTTTGTACGACCTGAAGGCGACTCTGTAAGAATTTTGGTAGACCGTGGTAATAGAAATTGCTGGCGTAGTCTATTCTCGACTGAATCAATGCCATGCAGACAGTTTTTCTGCAGTACTGATTTAGGAACATTTTCTTTCTGTAAAGGAATTTGAGACTGGCATTAGCCTTATTGATGATTTTGTGAGCCATAGATTTTCCTGACAGGTCTTGGTCTAGTTGACCCCCCAGGTATGTTACAACCTCTTTCCCTCCCACTTTGATACCATTACATGAGATTCTTAGAAATTTATGTTGTTTTAACTTCCTATTTGAGGCAAATAGGATAGACTCTGTCTTTCCCAGGTGGAATGAAAGTTTGTTGTCTATCAACCACACATTTAATTTGGTAAGTTCCTCGCTGAGCTTTTGTTCAATATCGATGATGTTCTTCCCTCTGATCAAAAGAGCCGAATCATCAGCATACAACAAAAGATCACAGTCAACAGCTGATTCCATATCATTCACGTAAATTAAAAACAATAAAGCTCCCAGTATAGAGCCCTGGGGTACGCCACACGTAACTTCCCCGCAATCTGATAAAGTGCCCTTTATGTCTATATATTGAGATATGTTGGATAGGTAGGAGTTGAACCAGTTCACTGACGCATCATCACATCCAACAGCACCAAGTTTGTCAGACATTATGGCATGGTTTCTTGGAGTATTCTCAATTAAAACACAAACCCCCTTCTATGCTAAGCTTCATACAGGAGTATTAGTTGCTCCTCTGAGTTTAACCAATACAATTTGTATCTTGTGAGTATAGCCAGAGATTTTGATTTACTGTAATGGATTTCGCTGGTATAGCTGAGAAATTGTCATACCAGCCCTAGGACTGATGTGACAATTTATTGACTGGCAAGTCAAACCTGCTCAAAAGGGAAATGGCCCAGCATTGGCCCGAGCTGATCCAACCTGCTAGCACCTACATGTAGATCCCTTATCTGATGGTGATAATTCGAAAAGTTCACCATTAACTCCAGATAAGAATAGTGCTGCCACCAAGAAGAGGGCCATTGGTCGAGCATGGACATATTCAAACACTTCCTACCTACTACTTCCACTTCCTAGCAGATACCTTAATGCCAATGACTTAGTTGCACCCACTGTCTGTTAGAGGCTATTAACAGGCTTAATGGCCGCCCCCAGTACCTCTATTTTGTGTCTGTTAGGAGGTGGCAAACAATGTAATTCGCAAATGGAAGTGCCACTTACATGTCACTTATATATATATATATATATATATATATATATATATATATATATATATATATATATATATATATATATATATATATATATATATATATATATATGTATGTATATACATGTATATACATGTATATATAATTATATTTATATATATATATATATATATATATATATATATATATATATATATATATATATATATATATATATATATATATTTATATATATATATACATATACACATATATATATATATATATATATATATATATATATATATATATATATATATATATATATATATATATATATATATATATATATATATATATATATGTACACATATATATATATATATACACACATATATATGTATATATATATATATATATATATATATATATATATATATATGTATATATTTAAATATATATATATATATATATATATATATATATATATATATATATATATATATATATATATATATATATATATATATATATATATATATATATATATATATATATATATATATATAT
Source organism: Maea johnstoni (assembly GCA_963942565.1). Lineage (NCBI taxonomy): Eukaryota > Metazoa > Annelida > Polychaeta > Spionida > Magelonidae > Maea > Maea johnstoni. The sequence continues at coordinate 40,382,608 of OZ012692.1, read as the reverse complement.
AATTGATTGATATTTCAAAATATTTTTGGTATTTCAAATACTGAGAAAAATGTCTGAAAGCTTGCCATACCTGAATGAATGAACGTGACCCCTTCCGGGAAGCTACAAGTCGAGAACCCCGCTTTGAGGGTGATTTGTCTGCATAAGGGTTACAAGGCCTCAGACATGAGGCAGGCGCGATCAAATAGTTCTCTGATGGTGGGGATTTTGAAGGGAAAGTACGCAAGATTTCCACCTTTTGACAAAATCAACTGCATACAACAATCTTTTTCTAGACCCTATTTCAAGATATATAAATAACAATGTATTTTCAAAATGGGATTAGAGTGATACTCTTGATTATAAATTATGATGAGCAGCGCATTCATACACAAAGCGTTGAAACATTCGAGCACTCTGCGGGCCTGCTTTTTCTTATTGCTCAGGCATATATAATACTTTCCAATCGATAATCTTTTATTCTATCGTAATGAAATTTCTTGCTATGATTTATCTAAATATCTTACGTCATATCAATGACATTGTTAGATGGGTATTCTTGCTATTAAAGAGATGCTCCGTGGGTGATCAACTCGACGTTAAAATCTTGAACAGGACCCGGCGATTTTCTCTGACTCATCACCGCGTAGGAATATAGCAACCGGAGCACGCGATACCGGTCTCTCTTTATTCAACACCCTCCGAAAGCAGGACGTATTCAACCCTCTCCCGAATTTTCAACCGAAATTCTCATTCATCATGGCCAATCCAAGATGCTTTTTCGACATGACCATTGGTGGTGCCCCAGCTGGTCGCATCGTCATGGAGGTAAGTGTGTTGTTTGACTAATTTCGGAGAATGCATTGATAATGAGAATGACAGCTCGAACCCGCACCCGGAAAAGATTTGCCGCCATTTCTGAGTCCTTTTTATTTGAGAGCGCCACGCTAGTCATGATTTAATGGGAACACCCTTCTTAAATCTCTAGCGCATATTTGTTGTGTTCATGGATCCGTGTTCATACTGAAATATATCCTTTTTTCTCATTTATGTATTTCCTTTTCTTTGATTTTGTACGTGTATGATTTCATTTTTGGGGAAATGGCAAGCATGACAGCACCTGCTACTGCCCTTAACCCATTCATACCCGTATCAGCCAAAACTGCTACTAGTCAAGTAGATCTCCAGGTATGAAAGGGTTAATTAATACCACTAACGTTCTATTGATCCAAGGTTCAGGCTATTTTCTTTATATCTTTACTTGATTAATGACCAGCAAGGTGCTGATTTAGAAGGGGGCAGAGGCAGAAAATGGGTGAGAAGTCAGAGGAGGGGGGGGGGGGGGGGGGGTTAAAGAGGGGTTAGGAACAGAAGTCGAGGAAAGATGTCAGGGAGAATTAGTGGAGGGATAGGAATGGTGTCTGCATGAGTGCTCCTGTCTAATAGTACATGTATCAAGTAAAACATGGTGAAAGCATGTTTTCTAGGACAAGCTCGGGTGCCAGGCCACAAAACTTGCATGTACAGTTTCAAAAGTAAACCCGAAATATATACCATTGGGGCAAGCAAGATACAGTTTTCCCTTGCCCTTCAGCTATAATTTACAAATTCTACTTACCTATATATATATTCTACACCAATATCGAGCCCCTTTAAATGTCAATCTCAAGCATATGCCCGAACTGAATTTTTTCATCCCACATTCCCATGACATTGTATGAGGATGTCATGCCTTATATCATAATCTGAGTCTACTGTGTTCCCCCTTAATAATTTGAACACCCAAACATTTTGAAGCTTGAAGGGTAAATGCACCATCAGGATGTTAAAGATTTAGAATGAGCCTATACATGTCATCTTTCAAATGAGACCTCCCCTAAACTTGTCCTCTTGAGCACTCCTCAGTTATGGCTTGCAGAAGTGCACCTGTTAGTAACAGGCCTGAGACAGCCACACAGGGCTATCCGTCCTTCCCAAGGCCTAGACCATTCAACATGTGCTGTCAACAAATGTAATTCACAATTTTTTCTTATTTTGTGTTTTAAAATCCCTGTGCAACATCTGATAAAGACTCATTTTCTTCTGCTTCCCAAATATTTCCTTTAAGGTAAAGGTGTTTGTGACAGTTAGACACCCCTGAGCAGTGGCGGGATGGATCCATGTTAAAGATGTACCTCGGAGCTCCTCTATTTTTGGTTTTCCAAACATGACTGATCTTATTAATTGATAAATCCTGTAACTTTCTTATATTGTATTAGGTATGAATATTCTCGTCAATGCATTGTGTTGAATGTATGATTTGATTGCCTCAGTCTTATTTTTTCTTTTCATCTTTTTCAGCTTCGGGCTGATGTTGTCCCAAAAACTGCTGGTAAGCTTTTTAAACTAACTTAGACTCTGGACTAACATTACAGACATCATGGATACTCTGTAGTGTTGGCAGGGACTTAGCCAGGACCCGTCCTGCCGGTCTTTTGGACAGGTAGTTTCCTAAAAACCTCCTGTTTGGACAGGCAAAAAAATTTAAGAAGATTTTTCAGTTTTGACTTATGAGGTGTAATAAACAAATATTTTCCTAACAAACCATCTTCTTTCAGTTCTAGGTCATAGCTGAAGTGTAAATTGTCCTTCATGACACACTAGGCTATTAATTGTAGCTGTTATAAGGATTTTATGTAGATAAGTAGCTTAATCTGGACAGACAGTAATTTTGAAATTGCTGTTTTGGACAGGTATTTTTGAATTCCTGGATACGACCCTGAGTGTTGGGCAAGTTTTTTGAACTCGATAGCTGGTGTTATTTTATGATCTCTATTATGTGACGGACAGCTCGAGTCAGGATAACAACTAAGTGGCAGGTATCAAATTATATAAAAGTATATAGTCTTATATATAAATCAAAATGATGTATTTAGAGAGGCTACATAATTTGCCCTGGATATGATTCTGACTCTTGATTCATCAGTGAAAGCTGTTGTTATTAAGCATTGTGTTGAATTCTCCAGTCTATACCATTGTTTTTATGTGAAAAGGATATAGCGATAAAAATGGAATTAAGGAATTCTATGCATGAATGATACATGTCACACAAAGATCAAAAATATAATAGCCATTTTGGAGAACCATCTTGTCTGACTCAATGAAAATTATTTTGTACTTTCAGAGAACTTCCGTGCCCTATGCACTGGAGAGAAGGGCTTCGGATTCAATGGCAGCAGCTTCCATAGAGTCATCCCAGGCTTCATGTGCCAGGGGGGTGACTTCACCAGGCACAACGGCACCGGCGGAAAGTCCATCTATGGCGAGAAGTTTGCTGATGAGAACTTCTCATTAAAGCACACTGGTGCAGGTTAGTAAATGATTTGTTATGTTGGAAGTATACTGTGATGTAATTAAATTATAACAGGGCACAACTTTCCCAGGGGCCTGGGGGCAATTGCCCCTAGATTTTGCTGTGGGCCCCTTGATTTTTCAAGCTAGGAGCCCAAAATAGTATGTATAATAACCACAAATCCTGATCTTGACCACTAATTCTCATCAAAATATCTTTTTTGGCCCCTAGCCTGAAATCTTAAGTGTCAGACCCTGTATGAAAAGACTTCATGGTTTAATTTGGTCCCTGTTTCAGAAACCCAGCATGTCAGAGGTGACTTACAGCTGATTGCAACCAAGAATAAATATCGATAAAACTTTTTTTGGCCAAGTCCGATCACTAATACAGGCTCCTTTTAAAGTAAATGGCTTTATAGGTGTCCCCTCTACATAAAAAAATCAAGTCTGTTGACATTTTTGAGCACAACAGACCAATGTTCTCAGAGCGTGTGTTATTGGGGGGTTAGGCTCTCTGTGTTTTTACGTGACTGAGCTAGCTCCGGTCACGTATATAGCTTCTTGTATTCTGCTTCATCCAGATTGGTATGATTTCCCCTATTATTAATGATGTTTATATTTATCCAAATTCAAGTAGGAATTCTGTTACTCTCGAAACTGTTTCTTTTTTTTCTTCGGTTTGAACATTTGAATTTTTTACACATATATATATATGGATATAATATCCAGATAATTATCAACACACATTTATGTTGATAATTGAGCCATATACATAGCAACAGCCATCTCCATTCGAGGATGCACTGAGCGATGTAAACAGTGGGCCGTCATCTTGGATTTTGCGGTGGAGCGATCAATTGCTCCATAAGTTATAGCCAAAATGGAAAGGTAAATATTTGAATTATAATATGATACCTTGGTAACTTATTCATAAGTTCCATTTTTAGATTGTTCAGGTTGTTGCCAAATCATTAAATTAGGTTATCAGTGGGTCTTGTCTTTCATGTGTGAATTGAAGTCTAACTTGAACGGAACTTGTATGGTGTGAAGTCCCTATGTTAAAATGTTTAGTCTTACGTGGATGTTGTGAAACCATAACGACGGGTTGCAACCAAGAATGTTAGCTGTTCTGTTAGTCACTTCATTCATTTCACCAATACATAAGACCAGTGCCTGGCCACAATGCTTCAAATTCTATGCTTTGTTCAGTCTTAGCCAGGATTTTGAAAGGGGGTACCTTAAATTTGGTATCATAAAATTTTTGAGTGGCCAATATAAGGCAATATTCTGAGGGAGACCATACTATCTTCAATTTTCAACCATAAGGATACATGTTCTTAAAAAGAAACTGAATAATACCTAAAGTGTTGTCCTAGCATTGTTATTAAAGTGAACCTTCCCTAATTATCTGCTTGAATTGGCATTTCTAGAAATTTAATGGCAAATCTAGAAAAAAATGTGTCCTAATGTGGGATTTGTGAGGGTTTGGGTGTCCCTATGACACCCAGATGCCCTGCTGGCTAAAGCACTGGCTTGCTTTATTCTGTGGTTTGGAAGCGAGTACTAGTCCATACAGGTTTAGATTGGGTCTATAATGGCTTAGACATGGTACAGATTACCATGCTGTTAGCACATGTAGTTATTCGCATGAGCAAATTACTCACGAAATTACTCCAGCAGAAAGATTGAACCAAACAAACATTTACGATAATAATATGACTGCTCACTCATCGAAGTATAACCAATCAAACCAAACATACAATTCTGACGCTGAGGGAAGGCTTGCACAACATGTTTCCTGCTTCAAATGTACACAAGAAATGATCAAATAAAGTTAAAGCCGTTTTCCTTCGCAAAGGGGACATACTTCAAATAATCATGTCAATCCATGTCAAACAATTAAATCACTAGAAAACATTTGTCTAGAGAGAAGTAACTTTAATACCCGCTTTATATTCACATAAAGGACCCTAGTATCTGGGGATGATATTGATTAGCGCATATTGGAATGGAATGTGCAGTATTTTCCTACACATTGATTATACCCTGACTAACATATATGATGAAACAGGACTAACTGATGAATTGAACAACCACTAATTTCATCCAAGAATGTTTGTATCAAAAAGTGTATAAAAAAAGGTAAACTTTTTTCAGGAAACCGGCTGTTCAAAAGACAGGTTGGGTGGGTCTTGGCTAAGTGATTTTGATTAACCAGTACTGACCAAGGCGATGTCTTTTTTTATTTCAGGCATTCTCTCCATGGCCAACGCTGGCCCCAACACCAATGGCTCTCAGTTTTTCCTCTGCACTGCTAAAACTGCCTGGTAAGTTAGTGGCATAGACTGTTTGAGAAAGTGGTCTTAGCTGTGCTTGGTTTGGTGGACAATTGGGAGTTATATTTACTTGCGATTTCTCAATGGACAGCATAGCCCCTCTTAATAGTAAAATATTATATCCAGAATTTAAGGTTCTGTAAAGCAAATCTTTAAGCTCTTCAATCCAACTCATGGCAAAATACACAGCGAATACAAAAATCAATACACATATAGATTACATACTATTTTGGTTTGACTTAATCCAATGTTTACTGTCTCTATTGTCTGGGGCTGTAGAAAGGGTTAACCTGTAGATTACTTATGAACAATAGTTTAACCCTCTCATACCCTGAGATCTCCTTGATAATAAGTTCAGTCTGGAATCATTGTACACTTTTGAAGTAGCTCTAGAAATGTCTAAATTCATTGTTCCATAATTTATTCTCAAGAATGTTATGGTATGAAAGTAAGGCTGTTGATTGCTTTGCAGGCATGACGTTTGAAAAATGTCATTGCTGGTAGTCGCTATTTTAAAAAAAAATCTTTGCAAGAGTTCTCGTGCCATTGCTCAAAAATGTCTGATTATGTATGAATAAACATCTGACACACACATATTGTAATTATATATATATATATATATATGTGTATGTGTATTGATATATGTATCTTAAGAGACTTCTAAAAAAATATTCTAGTTCAACGAAACTAGGAAATTCATCTGTTGTGTTTGTAAAGCTGGAGAAAAGATACTAAACATGTTTTCACCATTTCAGGTTGGATGGCAAGCACGTTGTGTTCGGCAGTGTTGTAGAGGGCCTGGATGTTGTGCAAGCTGTAGAGGCAGTCGGCAGCCAAAGTGGAAAGACAAGCAAGAAAGTTGTCATCGCTGCCTCTGGACAGTGTTAATTGAGGCGTCTAAACTCTGGATAGTCTTGTATACATGTACATTCAATGTCACCTAGCGCTCATCTCTAAAATCTCCATGCTCTGGATGCTGGTCTGACACACCGAGAAATGCTTTGGAATTGGACAAGATAAGATCTGAATGATGAATTTTTCAAATTCCAATGAACATTAGGGAATACGGATATACATTAATAGTTCATTGAAATCCCATTTCAGTAGCTATTAAAATGAGCTTTCTTCACATTCCAGTACCATCATTTGGAAGGAGTTTTAAAAAGCTTAGTTTAAATGTATTTTAATTTAACAGCTGATTGAAGAAAGTTTCTTAACATTCCAGTGGGTTCGAGGTTTCCCAAATAGTTCCCGCTGTTTTCTACTAAAAAATAGCTTGACTTTCTGTACGCCCAGGGCATGAACAGTGTGGAGAGAATCATTTTCACTCGAAATAAAGTAGCAACATCGTAAAAAACGAAGCTGTCTGATTTTGTTCTTCAATTCTCATATGGATTACTGTTACCCATCCCTTCCCCTAGACCTTTAGCCCATTAATGCTCACAGGGGCCAAAAGCTGTTCAACTATTGCTGAAATATAGCAGGCAAACGTTAAGTAGGAATATGTTTGAAGATGAAATGCTAATCAGATCATTACCAACAACTCTCAAAGATTTTGTAAAAGGATTTCTGACTTGAGTTCTTGTAACAATTTCACATTCCAACAACAATTTCAATAGGGATTCTTAAGCATTAGTGGGTCAAGGATATTACAGTGGTAAGTAAACTCGTGCCTGCTAGTAAATTAACCCCTCCAGGGGGGCAGGGTCTTAGCCAGAATTTCAAAAATGCCTATCCGAAGTGGCAATTCCTAAATTTCTGTCCGTCCAGATTTAGGTACTAATTAACTTAGAATCCTTATACCAACAGCAGTTAATATCATATTGTGTCAAAAGAGGCCATTTACATTTCAGCTATGTTCTAAAAGATGATTTGTTAGGAGAATAATTAGTACTACCCCTTGAGCTAAAATTGGGAATTCTTTATTGACCGTTTTGCCTCTCCAAAAAACAGGCGGGAGGGGTCCTGGCTCAATCCCAACATGGCAAATTTAGTTTCAGTGCAGCACAATTGATTGCTGTATACTTGGATTACAATATACAGAATTGATAATTGTACAAGCATGCAAATGATATCACAAAAACGTGCATATCAGCAGTACCGAAATGAACTATTCAATTTTAGAGTTCCTCTTATATGAGTTCAAATGTTTATTTGGGCAAATTCAAATGCACCCTGGGAAAGCTAACACTTGGATAAGCCTCCGCAACTGCCAAGTCATGTTTGAAATATTCCTCATAAAATTCCCACAATATTTGGGAAATTGGTGATTATTCAAGTGTGCATTTGATAAATTTCATCCGTATTGCAGGCAATTGACGATATATTTACAACCCCTCACATCCCCCTATTTACTTGTCTGTCCTTTTCCTTTTTGTGGGAGAGGACATTATTTTGTTGTCATTTGGAATTATAACAAGCACATGCAAATCTATCTTAATAGTTCACAGTTCGTAATCAGATCAAAAGATCGCATATCAAGGGTAAAGTGGTGTCCTGAATACACTACTCTGACCATGACCAACTTTTCTTTAACATACCCAAAAGCCCCCCAGAAAGCAAGCAAATTTAAACATGCACAGGATTAAGAAACTAAAAAAAAACAAGAAACCAACTACACACAAAATGCTACAAAATTGAAAAAAAAAAACAGTTAACAAAAAAATACAAGAAAATAACAAAAATCCCTAGAAAGAATCCACCTCTTGTGGTTTTCCAGCGGTTGAAGCTAATTCAAAGAATTACTTCCATATAACCCACTGTTGAGCTATAAAATAAAGGCGGTGCAAGCAAAACAGTGTGTGAACGTTATCCGAGGTATAGAGGACATTGCAAAATGGTTTAGCCTAAACAGTGGGGTAAATGTGCCCAAATCAGCCCTTTTCGCTAAACCTACCAAGGGGTAGGTTTATATGGTCAAGTTAAACGTCTCGCTCACCTTAGAACAGCCATTGCAACTATTAAATATGAGAGGGAACATATTGTTACTTAAATCATGGGAAGTTTTTATTTTTCTATCAAAACCTTTGTTTCGGTGCATACCAAACTGGTCCTCAGCATCTATGATAACAATGTGCATGTTTGTCATCAATAAATGTTATCTCCTTTTAACACCACGCACCAAGATAAGTTTCAGAAGTAACTTGCCATGCCAGGCAAGTAGTGAAATACCTTATCTTGCCCGACAAAATTTTGGGCCGAAAATAAGTTATAACATATGCTAGAATGGCATGTGTTATTTATTATGGATTTAATTATTTGAAAACCATTTTCTTTTTAATTGTGTTGGATTGCTTGCATATTTCTAGGTATTTATGCCATTTTCTATATAAAAAAGTAAAGACTGCTCAGAAAATCAGCTTGCCCTTTCGGGCTAGTGCAAATTAAAATGCACTTGCCCATTAGCTCTTTTTTTTAAAATCACTTGTCAGGGCAAGTTGGCAAGTACTTATGTCAGTGTCTGAGTACATATTATGTATAGCTTCAGAATGAGATAAAATAGAGGTACCCTCTTATTGGAACATTCTGCCTGAATGTCCTCATTTATTGAGAAATACTATGTTATATCCCCAAAATGAAGACTACAAAGAGATCTAAGTATACGTCAGTGATCACTGCCTTTGCCATCCAAATATACTTTGTGAAAGCTGAAATTAATGGACTTTTAGCGCTTGCAGCATGTTTCAGAAGTTTTGATATGTATAATAAGATAAAAATAGAATTGTTTTAGATTTCTTAATCATGAAATGAAATAGACACAAAACTTACAGGACAAATGCGTATTAACTTCAAACGTCACAAAAGGGTCCATTTATTATGTCCTCACTCAAAATCACTTAAATGAGGGTCCCCATGCTAACTTTCGAGTAAAGTGGTGCCACCTACATGGTGTTTGTGGTGAGATTTGGATTTCATAACTTGTGGGGATAAACTATATGGCCCACAGTAGGCTACAGTTGCGATGTAGGTGTGAGCATTGAGGTCTATATAATAAAGTAAAAAGAGTAAAGCCTAGTAGCTAGGCTTGATTGAGGCCATGCATGTGGCTCAACATAAGTGACCCGCCTAGCTGCTAAACCAGTCGCGAAGTAGTTAGTCTATGAATTGTTTCTCTTCCTTTTGCGCGACACATTTTCCTCTAACCACAAGCAGTGAGTACTGACACAACATACCTGCTTGTCAACTAAACCGTGCTGAATTCAAACTTCCTTAAATATAATAGCGGGTCGGCCAAGAGATCAGGCTTCGGTTGAAAACTGTGGGAGAATGCAGGCCCTCCAGTTCTCTAATGCCCATAGCCCCACCCATGCACCAACATAAGTTTGAATTGAATGGCATGTATTATTCATCATGGATTTAATGATCTGAAAACATTTTTTTATAAAATTGTTTTGCATATTTCTAGGTATTTGGCCATTTTCTACATAAAAATGTGTAGACTGCTCAGAAAATCAGCTTACCCTTTTTTTTTTTAATTGTTTTGCATATTTCTAGGTATTTGTGCCATTTTCTATATAAAAATGTGTAGACTGCTCAGAAAATCAGCTTACCCATTTGGGCAAGTGCAAACTAAAATGTACTTGCTCGAAAGCCCCTTTTTAAAAATCCACTTGCCAAGGTAAGCGGGCAAGTACTTGCGTCATTGCCTGCCACCCAAGAACCCTAGCTTTGCTAATTTGGAAATTGTATCTTTTCACTTTTATTTCATTTTGGAACTGTATAAAGGGACGACTGATGTGTCAAATCTATGGTGCTCTTCTGACTCCAGATCCTATTCTTGTTAATCCTCCGAGCATGATGTTAAAATGTCACTTTTCTTATAACCAACTGGCTTACAAAGGATAATTTTAAATGGACACACATTGAGACAGGATTTCAAAACTGCATGTCCAAAACAGTAATTCACAAAAATTCTGCTCCAGATTTACCTACTCGGCTTCTCCAAATCCTTATGAATACCAAATTCATCTTAATGCAATTTACACTTAAGCCATGTCGTAGAAGATAGTTTATTATGAAAAAAATATGATTATAAGTCCTTAAAAGTAAAAATTGCTCAAAAAGAAAAAATTGAAAAATTCTTCATGTAATATTTTTGCCTTTGAAAAAAGAGTTTTCTGGAAACTGCTCGTCCAAAGGACAGGTTGGGGCATTGGGTGGGTCTTGGCTAAGTGACTTTGATTAACCAGTACTGACCAAGGTGATGTCTTTTTTTATTTCAGGCATTCTCTCCATGGCCAACGCTGGCCCCAACACCAATGGCTCTCAGTTTTTCCTCTGCACTGCAGAAACTGGCTGGTAAGTTTGTGGCATAGACGTTGGTGCTTCAAGATGGTTCTAGGACAATTATTAAGTGCCTTACAGCACCTGACTTAGGTGGAATTTTTTACCTAAGAAAGTAGGTCACAATGGTTTCCATATTGACCTACTTTCGTAAGTAAAATTTTCACCCAAATCACGTGCTGTAATGTATTATCTTGCAGGAACTCCAAATTTGCCTTCCAGTTGCCCTAGCCTAGTATATTTAGCAGACATGTATGGTATTTAAAAATCAAATGTACCTTTATTGATCAAGAAAACCTCATTTGAGGTAAAACACAAAGAAAACTTATATTTGAAACACCAAGACCTCAGGGATTAGATAACTATTGTTAGAAAGGGGACAGGAGTGCTAAACTAGGAGTTGTCTTATTTTGAGAGTGTCACCAGCATCACAGCCTTAACCCTCTCATGCCCTGAGATCTCCTTGATAAGTTCAGCCTAAAATCACTGTGCACTTTTGAAGTAGCCTAAGAAAATAGTTTAAAAAGTTATAAAGAAGGGCTGTGCACCGCTCCAAATTTTTTCTCTCAAAAATGTTATGGTATAAAAGATATCAATGTTTATTGCATCACAGGCATTGTTGGTAATTTGGTAGTTGTCAGCATTAATTCTTATCTTGGTGTGAGAGTTCTCATGTGCCATTGCTGCTCAAATGTGACTGATTATGTATGAACAACCTTATACATATGATATATATATATATATGTATATATATATATATATATATATATATATATATATATATATATATATATTTATATATATATATATATTTATATATATATATATATATATATATATATATATATATATATATATATATATATATATATAATATATATATATATATATATATATTTATATATATATATATATATATATATCATATGTTTAAGGTTATTCATTTTACAAATATGGCACTTGGGTGAGTGCAATATAATTTTTTATTGCCCTCTGAAAAATGATATTCAAGCGCCTTGTGCAATATCATTTTTCAGAGTGCAATAAAAATTGATATTGCATGAAACCAAAGTGCCATATTTGTTTTATTATATGCCTACTGCTCATTCAAATTAAATGATTTACTAATTCAAAGAATTATGTAAATGTCAATATTATTGAGATGTTTTTTCATTTCCAGGTTTTACCACAAATCATTGGGTTATTGTAAATTTCTAAGCTGTATTATGTTCTTGTGTTAATTCAGTATTATCGCAATCAAAATACTATAGATACCTGAAAAAGTCACATGCATTAGTTTCCGAAATGTAATGATTTATTTAATTTAAAAACGTGTTTTCCTAATTCCCTTCCTAATTATGATTCTACAAGAAGCTCAAACTCTTCCGAGTTCCTTGTCTCAATTCACTTCTGTTGGGTTCCTTTTATGAAGTTGAGAAATGAGCACATGAACCTGACAGCTCTGAGTCTGAGTGTTGGAAAGTAATATTGCACTCCAATATCACTTTAGTAAGGTGGTCATGTGACCATGATTTGACCAATCACAACAGAGAATGAGCAGTAGGCATATAATAAATATATATATTCGAGATACTTCAGAAAAATATTAAAAGTCACCGAAACTAGGAAATTCACCTGTTGCAGTTGAATATCTTGAGAAAAAGATACTAAACATGTTTTCACCATTTCAGGTTGGATGGCAAGCACGTTGTGTTCGGCAGTGTTGTAGAGGGCCTGGATGTTGTGAAAGCTATCGAGGCGGTCGGCAGCCAAAGTGGAAAGACATCCAAGCCAGTTGCCATTGCTACCTGTGGACAGTTGTAATTGAGGCGTCTAAGCTCTGGATAGTCTTGTATACATGTACATTCAATGTCACCTAGCGCTCATCTCTAAAATCTCCATGCTCTGGATGCTGGTCTGACACACTGAGATATGCTTGGCAAGTGGACAAATACAACATCTGAATGATGATTTTTTCATATTCCAGTAAACATAGGGGAATGAAGAGATAAGTTAATAGTTCTTTGAAAACTCATCTTCATAACTATTAAGCTGAGCTTTCTTCACATTCCAGTACCAACTACCAATATTTGGAAGGAGTATTAAAAAGCTTTGTTTAGATATCTTTTTAATTTAACAGCACATTCCAGTGGGTTCAAGGTTTCCCAAATAGTTCCCGCTATGTTTTCTACTAAGGAAAAGCTTAACCAGAGTGTCAGAACTTCTGTATGCCCAGGGCATGAACAGTGTGACGAGAATCATTTTCACTCCAAATAAAGTAGAAACATCCTAAAAACGAAGCTGTGTAATTGTTCTTTAATCCTCTTATCTAGATTGCTGTGTTACTCTCCCCTTCCCCTAGACCATTAAACTCATTAATGCTCTCAGTCAGGGACTCAGCCAGGACCCGTCCTGCCTGTCTTTTGGACAGGTAGTTTCCTAAAAACCTCCTGTTTGGACAGGCAAAAATTTCTATGAAGATTTTTTGGTTTTGACTTTTGGGGTGTAATAACCAAATATTTTCCTAACAAAGCATCTTCTAGGACATAGTTGAAGTGTAAATTGCCCTTTTTGACATACTAGGCTTTTAAATGTAGTTGGTATAAGGATTTTAAGTAGACTAGTAGCTAAATCTGGACGGGCAGATATTTTGAAATTGCTGTTTTGGACAGGCATTTTTGAAGTCCTGGCTAAGACCCTGCTCTCAGTGGCAAAAAGAGCTATTTTGGTGACATCTTACAGACATGAGTATAATTAGGAACATATTTGACTGTAAAATAATAGTCAGAACATAATCACCAACTCTCTAACAAAAATGTTGTACAATCATTCTAATGCCAATGTTATTGTCAAAGGTATAGTAGATTTAAACAGTCATATCAAGAGGAATTTTTGAAAATAAACTGGTTAAGGATATCTTACCTTGCAGTGTCAAGCTGGGTCCAGCACTAAGTAGCTTAGCTTGTATTTTCTTCATTGGCAGCTCCTAGGGGATTGTAACACCCAGTAAACTGTATATTTTCTGAAAGAAGACCCTTTTAGCTACCTCTCAATGCTACTTTGGTTTATCTTTTCTTAAATGCCAGATTTATTGAGAAAAATGTAGTATGCTATTTTTTTCAATTAAATAACTTTCAGCCCTCAGCAGAGAGTCAGAATTGAATTTATACCATTTGCATTCATAAAGGAGATATTTAGTGTCAGAGCCCAGCGGAGATAGTCTTTCTATAGAAAGGAGTTTATTTCCCATTTATCTCAGTAAGTGGGCATCCTATTGATAATCCAAGATACCTGTTTCTAGGTACATGTATGAACTTAATCCATCCAAGTAAAATAGGCGTTCTGACCCTCTGCTGCAGGCTGAAAGTGATTTCATTGAAAAAATGATATTTTACATTTTTCTCATTACAACTCTGAAATTTGAGAAAAGATAGATCAAAGTAACATTGATGGGAAGCTAAAAAGGTCTCCCTTCAGAAAATATATAATTTGCTGGGTGTTACAATCCCCTAGAAGCTGTCGATGAAGAAAATGCTAATTAGTGTCCTTAGTGCTGGACCCACCTTAGATGAACGCAGTGCTGGGTAGTAAGTTACCCCTGGGGATGCCGACATGGCCAATTGAAAGTCTTCAATCCAGAATATAATTGATGGCTATACTTCAATTAGAACAGACAGGATTAGTAATTGCACAGGCGTGCACAAATATTATTACACAAATGTTCATCTCAGCAGTACCCAAATGAACCGTCCAATTTTAGAGTTCCTACTCGATGGGTTCAAATGTTTATTCAGGCGAATGCTCCCTGTATAAGTTAACTCTTATGCTGGTGGGGCTAATTTGGCCTTTACAAAATTATGCAAAAAAATGTGAAATGATTGAAACCCTGACAAATGGGTACTCAACTGAGAGTACTCGGCAAGAGCTATCCAATGAACACCAGCATGACAGGGTTTAGATGATTTTCAATCAAATATTTGTGTCCTCTCAGCATTGGAAGGGTTAAAAATGTTGATTATTAATAGATTTTGGGTCTATCATAGCAAATATGAACATGACTATGATTCACCTTGCCAAACTTTTTCATTTTAGATAAACCTCTATATACATTGTGTCCCCTTAATGCTGACAGTTGCCAAAAGTAGCCTGACAATTTTGTCAAAAATATGGTTAAGCACATTTGGGAAAATATTTGAAGAAATCTTATGAGAACACTACCAACAACACCCTCAATTACTTCATGCAAGTATTTTCTTTTCTCCCCAAGCTATTGGAATGAGTAGAGGTCCAGAGGAACTCGTGGCCAAGTTAGCATAGGTTCTTACGACACCTAGATATTTCAGTTTAACTTTCCTGAATACATGAAGGAAAGAACAAATCAGAGCAGTTTTAAAAACAATTCCCACAGCCATCGATTTAGAGATACTGTTGTGTTGAAATTATCTTTGTGCTGTTATATAGCAATTTTGGGGCAAAAATTGGTGAATTCAAGAATCACGTTTTGGACCCAAACTTATGTCAATGTTGCTGAATTCAGTTTTCAACAAAATTTGTCGGAATTACCTTAACCCTTCCACTGCTAAGGCTACGTCCTAAGCACCGGGATGCAAAGATTTATGAAAAACATCTAAACCATGTCATGTTGGTATTTATCGGAAAGCTCTCTCTGAGTACTAAGAGATGAGTACCCATGTGCAAGGGTTTCAGTCATTTTTCCACTTTTTTTCAATCATTAAGTACTGGCCAAATTAGCCACCACCAGCTTCTTACTCAAGACTGATGACATTTTACGGTGTTAAGGCAGCCTGGGGAACCGCTGTGAAAAAAGTTGAACTGACAGTCCAATCATTTTCCTCACATTCTACTCTTGAATTTTACTACCTAACTTCAAAATGGTCATGCACATACACATACGCACAGATGCATACTGGAGGAAAGTTTACACTCATCATCATGTCTTATTCTACTTAAACCGGTAAAGATAGCATTCAGCATGGAAGTAAGAGTATATTTTAGTGTACTGAGTGTAGAACAATTTTAAGTAGAAGAATATGTACTTTGATTGCATTAGACTAGTATGTATATGTATACTTTATTGACTGTAGATATAAGTCTACAAAAGTTCATACAGTTACAAATAATCATACAAAATAATTAGAAATGATGTCAACATAATATAAATTAGAAACAAAATGTGCATCATATGAGGTTCCTGCAGGAAAGAAAATCCTCATTCATAATATGCGCCGGGTTATCTAGATACAAACTTATATGAGAATAGACAAACATCTCAACATAGGCAAGAAATAACTAACGGAGATGAATTGTCAGATTAATATGTAACCAAAAAAAACAAACAAACATAAGACAAAGAAACGAAAATGCTAACGAAGGAGTAAATACAATTATGATATTGCTGTTCACGCAAGTTGTGTATTATTTAAGAGAAAGTTACTAATAATCTGCAACATATGACCTTGTGGGCAGACTCTATGCTTAGAGTTGCTCAGCACGGTATAAATTAATATAAAACGTATATAGAGACACACATTACATATAAATATCTAACCCAAATGCGGGATTTGTATTAGCTGCGTAAAACGTTGTCTGCTATGAAACGAGGTTAGCCTACACCCTCACGATTCTTCAGTGTGGAGTAATATATCTTAGTCACCCATTTACAGGCAACTGACCAATATACATACATGTCGGATGGTTGTATACCAGTGACTGGTTTGCCCATAACAGTATCGATACATATATCAGCATTATCTAATATAGTTCTACCTATACCGTTATTTACATTCGCAAGTTCAAGGAACATTCTTTCCTGTGTCTCTTTATGCCAAGAGCAACTCATGACAAGGTGCTCAATATCTTCTTTTGCAAATTCTTCGCACAGACTACATTTCTTTTGTATGAATGATGCTCTTTTTAATAGAGGGTCATGGCATTTCAACTTACTTGCCCCACAAATAATTTTGGCCATAACTTCGCACTCCCTTATTAGATTGGGATTATTGTCTGACATCGCCCACCAGATAGGTAGCTAACTGTGGTATTACAGGATAGATACAACAATAGAAAATCTAGATAGAAATAAGACAATCGATGGAAATGAAATTCCATTTAAGTAGGCCAAGTGATGACGATTAACGGAAAATAAAAGATATCTAACCTATCAACACAATTAAATGTTATGGAATGATTGGAAAAAATTAACATTGGATTACTTAATTGCACTTTTGGCTTTGAATGTAATATGGGGTGTCCTGTTTTGATTAAGTGGCTACTTTGATTTGATGTTCAAAGTAGCAGAACAAAAGCATTTTTGAAAGTAATGCAATCTTTGTAAGAAACAGGAAACTTGACAGAAGTATACTGCCATGTATAATTTTCAATTCTGTTTAAGAAAGGATTAAAACTAAATCCATCTTTATATTGGTATTTTATCTGAAAAAAATGCATGAAGATTGTGATGAATTTTTAGTATAAGCTCAGGTATTTTCAATTGGTTTAATTTCATGAATCTTTTCAGTGTGGTGTCGGATGACAAGATTATGAAGACTAACGTGTTCAACAAATCAGATGAATTAGACAAGGTACATATTGCAGCAAAAGCGTGAATTTAAATAATGTATTGAGGTTTGTAATAGGTATTGCTGCTTTCTTAAGTATATAGAATATCTCGAAATAACAGGACGTAGAACTAGTGGTAATACTCATAGCTTAGATGACCAAACACGACCAAACACAAATGGATTCGAAACCAACCGTTCAACCTGAACATGCTAGCCTCAACCAGTGTCAACTAATAGCTGCTAATAGGCCTTAATTGATGCTCTGGGCACCCCTAGCTGGTGGTGGAGATAAGGTTCTCTCTGTAATGTAATCAATGCGAGAGCCCTGATTGGTCCTTGTTGCATATAGTAATTGGTCTCTCGCTACATATCCTTTCTTTTCTTCATCCAAGCTCATAGCAGCTCTAATGGTATAAACCAGCCAATTGTGGCTAGACGCGAATGTTTATCCCCTCGGCGTGCAGCGCTGCAAAAGTGAAACGGCAACAAGTGTAATTAACTGAACTTATGAATAGCAAGTTCATAGTAAAGGCAAAATTGGATTGCGATGCCACAAAGTTAACGACATGTAAAGGCGTATTGATAGAACTACTATTGTTTATTTTTTTGAAAAGGCATTAGATTAATAGATCAAAAACAAATGTTCAGCTATTGTGGCGCTCCTTATTGGGTTCGAACAACATTCGGGTGATGCCGAGCCATTTTGGAGTAGTTAGACAACAGGCGCCATATTTGATTTGGATATTAACAGGCTCGCATGACGAAGGCAGGTCATTATCAGTTTGGGGCCGTATGTAAATATGTGGGGTCATTGATAAAAGTGGCTTAGTGTTACTTCACAAAGATTTACTCCGGTTGTCAGTCACGTAAATGAAAAGAATGACTCTGAATGCTAGGAACGATCCCAAATAGAGTTAAGGGATTTCATCAATATTAAGTTCTCTTTTCACTTACAAGACTAACACTAGACGCAATGGCTAACATCGATAGAGCAGTCGACTCCCAGTCATGGGGTCCCGGGGTCGTTCCATCAACCCACATCATATTTTTTCCACCTGCCCAGTGATTCGTGTGGCACTTAGAAATATTTCCTACTCAAAATAACGGTGGCTTTATTTTTTTTTTTTTTTTTTACTTTACTAAAATGAATTGTTGGTCAAAACCGCTGATCCCAGAAAGGACGTCTGCCTGAATTGCCGTTCGCTAGGAGGCCCGATGACTTTATGTTGGGCCTTGACTAAAATCATTTATCTTGATTTATAATAAACATTTCCACCGTTGTGAATTTGGTAATTTCTTCGAGAAAATCTATAGTTTAATGGATGAAAGTAATGCCTAGCCTTCATATAAAAGTTGAGATCTGTGAAGTTTAATGGGTGAAAGTATAAATTTATATCTGTTGATGAAGGACACTTGCTGCACATGACTATTACCTTAGATGACCAAACACAAGTGGATGCGAAACCAGCCGGTCAACATGAACATGCTAGCCTCAACTGGTGTCAACTAATAGCCGCTAATTTCAACGAGTTCGACAAGCAACACATACTACGTACCTGTCATGTTAACATTTGTCAAATATCATTTTTTAAAGGAATACCGAAGTCAAAACTGACTTATTGTGTTGTGGCCTCAAAAAAAAAGTATACATATAGGGGGAACACGTACCCTATATTCTGACGTATATCATCATGATGTATGATATTGTGTGGTTAGTTCATATTTCTCTCACTTGGCGGCGCCAGTATGGTTTAGTCTGATATACACTGTAGTCTGTACTTACAAAACACAGGACCGCAATGTGCAGTTATTAGACGTTTTTGCACTAAAGATGTTCACATCAGAGACAAAGGGTGTGTTAATAGTGACGAGGAACCTATTCTAACAAGATGCATGCCCCTTACATCCCCTGATCTGCTTTGGACGTCGCATGTGTCAACGACTCAACATAACCAGTCTACAAATCTACAACGCCTGACACCGAAGAGCTCTAGATCCACCTCGTTTGGCTCTTTCCAAAATAGGTATGTGAAACTCAGGTAAATAGTTACATGTGCAACTACTTTGGAAGTTTACGCTAGAAAGGTAATAATTTACAAAATCACCTTTATTTGCTTCTTGCCAAGAGAACGGTTATTTGCCCTTGGCTGAAATCAGAGAAATACATAACCTTACTCTCAGCCGAAACTTATCCGTCTAAAAAGTTCAATGCAGAATGATCTGCCTGTCGTGGTTGCTGGTTAGCGCAGCAAGCTTTGAGCAATGTTTTCCAGACTTTGATATACTGATAGTTCAGGAGAATGATCAGAGAGAGCAAAAGCAACAGTTCACTAACATGTTTTATCTCTAACATATTAAAGTTTACATAGTTAAATCAAATTGCCCATTCTTATAGTATTAACCCGATCCCTGGTGGCCAGGATTCGAACTAAATAAGTCCAGAAAGTTCCAAGCAAACAAGGTGTACTAACTTAGTATTTTGTTACAAGATGGCAGCAAATGTCAGACCGACGTATCATCTCTGTGTAATTTTTCCTTTTGTTTTATCTGTATACCTTTTGTATAGATGGTACGGTCAATATATATATATATATATATATATATATATATATATATATATATATATATATATATATATATATATATATATATATATATATATATATATATATATATATATATATATACATATATGTGTGTGTGTGTGTGTGTTGAATTTCGATTCCAAATATGAGATGAAACAAAGAACGATCCAAGTTCACCCCTGCTTGCTGATCTATTTTCATGTAAATCACAAGGACGCAACGGTATTTGAACATTTACACCCTGTCATGTTGGTATTCATTGGATAGCTCTCGCTGAGTTCTCTCAGGTGAGAACCCACAACTGTAACTAATGACACACTTGTTAACTCGAGTGAATGGGAAGTAGCATCACGCGCGAAAGAGGAAGTTACATTTAGTTAGTTGTTATTTTGAACTATAAAGAGAGGTCAACCTGTTATGAGTCTATTTTATGTATGCCGCAAGTCACCATCCTTATTGCGAATTAGAATTCCCTTTCTTTCATCATTTGAGCGACAGAATGTTTGGGTGAAGTCATTTACCCTTTACTGTGATTTTCCTTTTCATTACTATTCAGAAGTTTTATGTTAGGGGCTTAAGTTAGTTGAGATGTCGGATTTCACTACTCTACTATTTTACTACTTCACTATGCTAATGAAGTATTTTATTCCTTTAGACGATCCATTTATGTCAGACCGCTTATATCTACCTATCCATCCATCCATCCATCCATCCATTTGACCTATCTTTCCTATCCATCTATCTATCTATCTACATGTATTTCTCTCTCTCTCTCTCTCTCTCTCTCTCTCTCTCTCTCTCTCTCTCTCTCTCGCTCTCTCTCTCCCCATATATATATATATATATATATATATATATATATATATATATATATATATATATATATATATATATATATATATATATATATATATATATATATATATATATATATATATGTATATATATATATATATGTATATATATATATATATATATATATATATATATATATATATATATATATATATATATATATATATATATATATATATGTCTCTCTGGCTATCTGTTTCTCCACACATATGTATTTCTGTTCCCTGATGTCGTTTTAACATGTGAAATACTACAGCGTTAATCACCCTGACAAATATATACCCCCAAGCTGCCGAAGCTGGAAAATGGTAGGATGAACCTAAGTTCATGGTCGGAGGAACAAGATCTGTATTTGATCTGGAGACGATAAGTATTTTTGTCGCTTCATATACCGCACTACGAGAGTTGCATATGATTCGATATTCTCATGATTAGTTATCAGATTTGTTGAATAAGGGGTAAGCTAATGCTAGTGATAATTGTAGGCGTAGACAAGGCCGCGAAAGGAGACCCGAAAAATGAAACTTTCATCTCATATATGAACAATTGATATGTCATAATTAGGAAGTATCTTACACATACGTACAAACTAATTACTTGCATCGAGATAACAGTCACGTCTCTTTCTCTCAGCATCAGAGAGCTTTTATTGGCGGGGCCATCAGGCCCGCCTTATCTGGGAAGGTGTTTTGAGATGTACATGGGCAGACGTCACGTGGTCTAAATCCTGAGGCCGGACTGAATATAATTCTCTATTCTGATTGGTTATAATATAAATGTTGCCTTTGCCGCGGAAAATCGTGCCTTCCTTATTTTAATTTAGCATGAAGTTTTCAAATATATAAAATATTTTAAACGGACATAAAGTATATTTTTCAGTATAAGAAGGAAAATTAATAAGAAAAAAAGTACTGTGTATATAGACTAGCGCCAGTCTCACAAACACGTCACGGATTAGGGACTGGTATCGCCCACCATCTATTGTTGGCGTGAAGCGGCTTATAGAACTGCCACTAGTCTACTATGTGTATAGAATGAAATCAGGAGACTTCGTAACCAAACTGGTTCGTAACCAAACTGATGCGTTCCCTAGTAGCTTCGCACCCAAGAGATTTCGAAGTCTCCAGCTTGCGCCTAGAATTCCGATATTTGTTTTATTTCTACAAAAATGATATAAAATCTAGTCATTATAAATTATTTTCCTCTATAATGTTAATGTTCTTTATACATCCGGTTCCCTCACAAGTTCATAAATAACTTGGCCCCGCCTTTTGACTATTGATGCTTTGCATCTACAACCGTACTTGTCTTAGTATGGAAGTCCCTGCTCAGCATACACCCGGGGCATACACGCAGCCTCTTCCAGGAATCCTAGGGCTACCCAAGTGATTAGTGACATATACGCCTAATAGATGGCGCCCAATGTTATGATTTAACCTCCCACTCTATGTGGACATCTCTCTCTCTCTCTCTCTCTCTCTCTCTCTCTCTCTCTCTCTCTCTCTCTCTCTCTCTCTCTCTCTCAGGATGTCGAATTACTATTCAAGTTTCTAATGATTTCTGACTATTAACACTAGACTACGTCAATCTATCTAGCTCTCGATCTCCCTATGTGTGTGTCTGTCTGTCAGTACGTTTGTTCTTGGATGAAGAAAAGAATATGTTTGGTCATCTAAGGTTTATTCTAAAATTTGAAATACTATTCTAAAATGAAATGGTCGAACGAAAATAGCAGGGTTCCGTAGGTTGGCAGAAATAATGAAATGTACTTTACTTTATGGTCAGGTACATGATGTGTATTCAATCTTAAGATATCAAGACAATAGTTGTCTGCAGTACCTTTGCCGCATCACCGCACCATTAAAATAATCAATTATCTGACCTGATGGATATAGGGGGTAAGCTTTTGTCATTTCAATTGTTTTTTCATGTTGTCTTCATTAGATAATTGCCAGTGGTAATACACATTAGTAGAAAAGTAAATCTTAATTTTCACCACAACATCCATATATTTCGTGTTTTAGAATGTATCATCTTCAACATAAATGCAAACAAAGTACATAAGACATAGGCAAGGTCATGTAATGCAGACCTCTCTGTATGATTGGTCACCTTGTATGGAGCGCTCACGACGCTGATGAAACAGATTATGAGATTAAGGTCAGTTCGCTCATGAATATGCATGACCTAATATGCGCTAGGGCCCAAAGTCGTCAAACCCTTCATTCACCATCTTCCAGACCTAGTAGAAGGTAGTGACCAACCTAGCTCCTGACCTGCAACTCATTTACATCCATCATGGCTAATCCAAGATGCTTTTTCGAAATGACTGCTGATAGTAAACCCCTTGGTAGGATCGTTATGGAGGTGAGTCACTTTTAGTGTTTAATTCATAATGAAATGGGACACATCCAGGCCAGGCAAAAACTTCTGCTGAATTCAGTCTCCCTATTACTGGATAGCAGACATGCTCCTCAAGGTTCGCTGTCAACAGCCCAGTGTGTATTCTATGATGAGTATTGGTTCTGATCAGAACTCAAGACGTTACTGTTGATATAGATAGGGACACCGAAATACATTTTGAAAATTGACAAATATCACCAAACAAGGCATTAACATATATAGATGGTCATAGACGTCTCGCCCTCTAACAAGCTCATGTCCCCCAACAATTGGCGGTCCTCAAACAGAGGACCCCTTGGAACTATTAGCGAAGACAGAGGAATTTCTTTCTGATCTTTTTAACCATAAAAGCTGAGTTGTAATATTAGTGGCAAGTTAGTTGTTTATTTATTTATTATTGCATGTAATTTTAATTGTATTTCAACTTACTACTAAACATGTGTATCTTAAAGTACGTTACGCTTAATAATGCCTAATGAAGTCAATGACGAATGTACTGCATTCACCACAGATATATGATAATCAGAACTCAAAATCGAGTTGAATTGATCAAGATCTGAATAGAAAATCTATGACTTTTTTTTAAGTTGATAAAATGTCGTGTTGGCAGAGTTACACATATATATGAATAATGACATGGTTCAGAATTGTCGTTGTTGTTAAAAAGGTCTATTCCAAAACGCTCTCATATCATCAATCGATGATTTTATGGTAGTAACGTTATCAAATATTACTTCATTTTATTCACGAGCTAACAATTATGTACAGACTAGCCTAGTTACTATTTCTAGGATGTATTGAACCCGCCTAAGCTCTAACTGAATAGTTGATGACACGCCATCGATTAACTGAATCAAATCGCTACCTTACATATGGTCATTCCCTTCCATAGAACAGACTGGTGTCCACGGACCTTTCTCAAACAGCTTTGCGATATTTAAACCAATCTTATAACATTGTGTCAAAGGCTTATGAGACATGTCTTATAAGCAGTTTGATTATTTACATTCATTTCATAACAAAGTTTAAATGGCGGATATTCACATGTGACATTACGGGGGAAGCACGACAACTCCCCATAGGCGCTTAAAACATTTATTAACACACAACAATCTTACATATACAATTATCAAATTCTCGTTTAACTGCGAACATTTTCTTACTAACAGTAATACCTTTGTCCGGCACTGAGACCAATCCGGCTCGCACACCACAAGTTACAAAGTATCAAAGAGAGTGAACATATGTGTTTATTAAACTTCCCTAGACGCGAGGTTCCAGAACCCGCCGTTAGGCGGCTTCAAACACGTCGAATGCCTTTGTGGAACGCCTGGGATTGTTTCATTACTGAAAACTTGGTTCTTCCAGTTATGTATGATAGCGTCCACTCTGTTTTGGTCAAACAGCATGGATACATTCAATGGACTAATTGTACTAAGAATACACTTTTAGGAAATTAAATAACCTTTTTTAAATCAGTGAAATTAGCGATTTTACAGGTTTGATGACGTCACAAGTAATTATAATATTATAATACGCGACGGTGGCGACGCGTAGCGGCCGGGCGTTCATTTACACTACAGACCTGTTGTGTAAATGAACGCCGAACACGAACACGTTACAGTCAACCCCCCCCCTACACCCATTCTACTGCCGACACATGGCATCCAACCCTAGTTCCGAAAAACTCTGGATCCCATGATAATATTTACATCATGGTTGTGCGAACCAGAGTCTCGTCAAGACGTAGTGACCTTATGGCAATTCTGGCCATTTAAAACGAAATGAACACACACACACACACACCTTTTTACATACATGCAACTCCGTTTAATCCGGACATCTGTAATCCGGATTTTCGTCTAAACCGGACAGATTGGAAGGTCCCAGTCCCTTCATGTAGACATGATTCCTGTACGCATAATCCGGATCTTGCCTAATCCGGACAGACATTTAGGATCCACATCAGTCCGGATTAAGCAGAGTTGCCTGTATTACTCATCTTCGGAGCACATTCTTTTGAGAAAATAAGGAGACGTACGTCAAAATACTTGCTCATTCATTCATTCTTTTTTTTCAGCTTAATGCAGATATTGTCCCAAAAACTGCAGGTAAGCATGGTCAGAGATCAAACACTAAGGACTTATTATACTTATTAT
>OZ012692.1:40344597-40352097 GCA_963942565.1 Maea johnstoni | reverse complement strand
TTTGATCTTAGAGTCCTTGTATTAGCTTGTTTGACTAACAGTTCCCTCAAGTATAGAGGGGCACATCCTTGCATGCATTTGAAAGTCAAAAGCAGAATCTTGAACTCAATCCTTTTCCTGATGGGCAGCCAGTGAAGATCTTTTAGAACTGGTGTAATGTGATCATACTTTTTGGAGCCACTAACCACTCTAGCAGCATTGTTTTGGACTTTCTGGAGCCTGCATAGCAGCTCATCAGTAATTCCACAGAGAAGTCCATTACAATAGTCAAGGCGTGATGTCACCAGTGAGACGATGGCACTCTTGGTTGTATCAGTATTGAGAAATTTTCTTATTTTCCCAATGTTCCTAAGGTGGTAATTTGCAGACTTGATACCTTTTGATACATGTGCAGACATATTCATGTTCGGATCAAAAACAGCGCCCAGATTACCGACGGGTTCATTTAGAAACTGGTACTATTACACCATTTACGGTAATACTAGGAATGGAGATTTTCGCCCGCATCTGTAGGGTACCCATGACCAGCACCTCGGTCTTGTCTGCATTCAATTTCAGTTTATTTTGAGACATCCATGTGTAGATGTCAGTGAGGCAGTTTTCCAACTTAGCTACACCTTCGTCCACTACACGCTGATTGATAGGTTTGATAGAGATGTAGAGTTGCGTATCATGAGTTCTAGACCATGCTTTCGTATCAGTATTCCTAAGGGTAGGAGGTAAATCAGGAAGAGCAGAGGGCCCAACACTGATCCTTGTGGTACAGACCATAGGATTTCCTGTGATGCGGAGAATGAATCATCTATCTGAACTCGAAGAGTACGGTCACCAAGATATGAACGGAACCATTCAAGGGCTGGCCCTGTTATACCCAGAGTGCTTTCCATTCTAGAAAACAGCACATCATGGTCGATGGTATCAAATGCTGCACTTAGGTCAAGAAGGATCAGTATAACAATTCCATGCTGGTCAATGCTTGTAAGAATGTCATTCTGTACCTTCACCAGTGCTGTCTCTGTGCTGTGACCGGGTTTATATGCCGATTGAAGGTATTCATGTAGATTGTTATCTGTCATGTAACTTGTCAGTCGCTGAGCAACCACCCTCTCTAAGACCTTTGATACAAACGAAAGGTTGCTAACAGGGCGGTAGTCTTTTAGTATCTCAGGGTCTAAGGTAGCTTTTTTAAGCAGAGGGGTGACCACAGCTGATTTCATAGATGTAGGTACCTCACTTGACCTCAGTGAAGCGTTAATGATGTCTGTGATTGTTGGAAGCAGTTCATTTTTGGCATCCCTGATGATCCAAGTGGGTATCGGGTCCAATGTACAACTTTTCGAAGGAGATTTACATATGATCTTCCATACCTCCTCCTGTGTTGTGGTTTGAAGAAAGCTTAAGGTTGAGGGAGGCTTATCCGGGGGTATGTTCAGGTCGATGTCAGAGCAATCAAGTAGCTCATCTCTGATTTTGTCAATTTTTTCTTTGAAAAATGTTGCAAATCTATTTGCGAGGTCCTGAGCAGAACTATACGCTGGCAATTTTGTCGTTTTGTGTCGAAAAAGAAGGTCGTCTATAATTTTTGAAATAGCAATGGTGATGCTAAGGACGACAAAGATGATGGCGATGATAATTGTGATGATAATGATGATGATGATAATGTTCACCCGTCGGTGGGTCTGTAGGCCCAATATAATACTATTAATGGTGATGCTAAGGACGACAAAGATGATGGCGATGCTAATGGTGATAATGATGATGATGATGATGATAATGTTCACCCATCAGTGGGTTTGTTGGCCCAATATAATACTATCAATGGTGATGCTAAGGACGACAAAGATGATGGCGATGCTAATGGTGATAATGATGATGATGATAATGTTCACCCATCGGTGGGTCTGTAGGCCCAATATGATACTATTACTGATGGTGATAAGGACGACAAAGATGATAATGGCGATGATGATGATGACGACTTGTGTCTGTAGGCCGAATAGATCAATGCCTCCAATGGTGGTGGTGATGATGATGATGATGATGATGATGATGATGCTCACCCAGCTTTTGATCTACAGGCCCAATAAAATAATGGCGGTGATGATAAGAACAACACAGATGGTGATGATGATGATGATGATGATGATGCCCACCCATCTTAGGGTACATAGGCCAATATGATAATGGCGGTGATGATAAGAACAACACAGAAGATGATGGTGGTAATGATGATCATCCATCTCTGGGTCTACAGGCCCAATATAATAATGGTGGTGATGTTAAGCACAACACAAATGATAACGATGATGATGATGATGTTCAACTATCAATGGATCTGCAAGCTCAATATAATAATGGTGGTGATGATATCCACCCATCCGTCTATCTGTAGGCCTATGTTGATAAAGAAGTGTGATATCTGACAAGTTGTGATGATCGTAAAGAAAGAGCCCGACAACAATGAACACTAGTGCCACCTAGAGATACAGAATATCGTTGTTTGGGATTCACATTGTTTGGACTGGTCAGCACTTCAGGTTCGATGACGACTAGTATACTTGCCTTGATATTTTACCAAATCGTCGTTATGACAAACAATAATTTGTTATAATTTTAACCTTGAGCGTGTAATCGAATTGTACTCTTCTGGTACTTAGTATAACCTTTTCCAGCGAACTATTGCTTTACGATAGCCTCCAAAATGCACCCAGTAAACCTAATTAGTATTACAAAGTTAAGCCTCCTAACGTGAGCCTAAAGAGCATTAAAATAGCCGAGACAAACCGGAACACAAATAAAATGTTCCGGTTAGCCAGAAAATAAGCCACAGACTTACGGTTTTGATAGTACATACTTCAATGTACCTGCGACATGAACTGTTAAATCATAATGCATGCTCCTCAAGTTTTCACCATATGAATCTTACACCCTGAGGAAAGAACACTTTTGAGATACCCAATGCTAGGTGTTGTGTACATTTACTGGATAGCAAGAAGTCGGGATGCACCACTCTGATAGGAGTCACATGTTCATAGGGTAGTAAATACCCGAGTTTATTACTATATTGTATATCAACAGACTCGTTGATTTGACACACACACACACACACACACACACACACATAAGCTATGATTTAAACTTTAGGCGAGGAGGTAACTTTTAAACATCTGGTATTTTATTTTCAAACTTTTTCATTGAAACTATAAGCTTTGGTTTTGGCCCACAATCACAATGTACCCTCTGAACCCTTAGAACACTAGACCGTTCAAAATAAGTATGCACCGATTATGATAAGCCTACTTGGCATTTAATACATATTGTCATACCCCTTAGAGCTATATATCCGTTTCTTTGTTCGGGATAACCCCTCATACAAATGTTAACTGGTCATAGCACACTGGTCAATCACGTGGTACCTACGTGTTCACCACGTAGACGGATGGAGGGAGGAATGAATGGTTCTTTCTTTTCTTTTGAAATTGGGGGGGGGGGGGGGGGTGGTAGATTCATGTATGCTCACAAATAAGGCCTCCATACATATTCAAAAGAATATCAAGAGGTTGCGTTATGTATTGGAGGTAAGGAGGAATAGTGCTGACTGCAGATCGAATCATGGAAAGATAACAGGTGGCCTATAATTGTTTCTAAGTATCTTACTCATAAACGCAGGTCTGAATGCCCCCTTTTCATAACTCAACTGTATCGAACCCCACACCCTCTAACATAACATGTTCAATGCAACTTCAGTCCAATACGCAGAGGGTTCAAAGGGTTCGAGGTACCCCTTTGAAATTCAAAATGTCGATTTTTTCACTGTAAATACTATCATCGTTCTTTGCTTTTCTTAAAACCAATGAAGTAGATCTATCCTTAACTTAAAATGAGCCCCTCATACAGATCCAACCCCCACCCCTTAAATTATCCCCCTGTGTGCATATGTATATAGCTTCTCAATACACACTCACTTTATTTGAATATGCATCAGTTAATGGAATGTGCCCAATACCCTAGTAAAACCATATGTATTGAAGGCCAATATAGGGTTCAGTTGTTTTTTCCATATGGTCTCCATAAAATGTTTATGTAAGAAAGTTGATAAGGTCTGCAATTTATTACAATAAACTCTAGCTTCCTACCATGTCTCCAAATATAAAAATAGTATACCTATCAAAAGTTGTTTACTAGATTGAATGACACCAGGGGCTTATAGCTGTAAAGTTGATATGAGCCAATCATAACCCCCCCCCCCCCCCCCATCCTTTTTTCTGATTTATCCTGGGGTGATAGTTCCATGAGGAAAATGTGTTTATTCGCACAATGATGTCCTCTCTCTCTCTCTCTCTCTCTCTCTCTCTCTCTCTCTCTCTCTCTCTCTCTCTCCTCGACATGCTTGTGTTTTACCAGATTCGCAGTCATAGGGTGATTGCACTGCAACTGAGTGATAACTGAAGATAACTGAAAGTGATTCTGATGTCGAGCCCTTTGTGTTTCTCTCGTGGTGTGAGGCAGACATTCCTTTTGTGTAGCACTGTAAGGGGAATCGATCACCAGCAGCAGAGATATTCTAGTTTTGCGAATATAGCTTTGAAATTAAGCTCAAAGTTATGCTAATAAGTGTTATTATATATAAATGTCATTGTTTAAGCTTTCTGAAGTCACTCTAGTTTTCATTCTTGAAACAGCCTACAGGATCCAATATTCATCCTACAGAGCTAAAATGTTAATATAAGAACTACAACTTTCTTTGACGTTTAGTGAATTATCATTTTTATATCTATACTATTTGGTAAAAGATGGTCAAAAAATGAAAATAACATTTGATATTGCAGTGCAATTCCTAAGATGGAAAATTTTAACATGAATTGGTACGCCCCCGGTTGTGTTTTGGGTTCAGGGCTACCAAGACGGTTAAGGCGCTTTGGTCGGAAATTGAATAACGTATAATCACAGGATTACAAACAATGGGGCATTACAGCATAGGGTAGTTAATACTAAGAGCTCTACGTCTATACACTGAGACTGGTCGAAAAACGCCTTGATATCAACATGTAAAGAGTGAAACCATTAGCAAATTATTTCCAAAAGGGATAAAGGCTTGGCCCTAAAAACACTGTTCTCGTCCACTCAATGCATGCAGAAGTAGGTTTCTGAAGTTTAACATCATATAGTATATTCATGAATATAAATTTTGTGGTATGTTGACACGTTTATAAGATGCTTATCAAATATTCTGGCGCCAACACAATATCTTATGAACAGGCAAATTAGACGTGGAAGGCCATATGGCGCCATCTGTGGCTCATTGACTGTACTAAAAAGGCCCCAGTCAGCTGAAGCAGGGATTACGATTACTTAGTCTTAGAGGAGACTGGAGACCTACCCATAAATAACGAGTGATGGCCACAGCATATAGTTCAACATGCATGGGACACATGTATAGAATCTCGACCGACTTCACCATTGAAATATTTATGATTATAACTGACTTTTCCATTTTGGTGAACAGATTAATTGCAGATATTGAAACCATTGGTATATGTTGCTGTGTGGCAAAGTAGATCCCAAAAACATAGAAATTATATATCAATATAATCCTGATATAGATCATCTAAACTTGGTCAAAGGGACGACGGTGCCTTTTGCTAGTGTGGCACAATAATGCCCCTAGGCATATAATTTCATATCTTTTCTAATCCTGATATCTGTCATCAAAAACTGTTTCAAGAGACGACGACCACATTACAAAACATAGTACTTCATGAGGGATGCCGTTGTGCATTTTTTCCACAATAAATCAACACCATAAAATGTCCTGTATCTAATTTCTATTTCTGACATGTTAACAAAAAAACTTGACCAATGAGACCAGGTCATTTATTGGTAAGAAATAGAACTAGTTTGAAATGTACATGTGGCTTTCCTTGCAAATCTTTAATATGTTAAACCATTGATATTGATTATATTTCTTTTGCATTGTAGTGTACTTGGATTAATTTTATGGTTAATATAAGTCAGCCCTGTGTATATATATATATTCAGTTTTTTTGATATTATTCAACCACTTAAAATTGAAATAATAAGAGATTTTAAAAGGATTCTTGAGACTTTCACTTTCATCGAGGTATGACTTTGCCGAGTAGAATCGATCCGTGCTGCCATCTATCGGCCTTCTTAAGTAGTAAATTAAACTCTGCAAATGTTGAATGCTTTGCAAAAGGACTGCAAGAAATGACGCACACAGTGAAACTAGTATAAGTTTATTCATAGTAGTCTAATATTTGAAGCCCATGACCAGATAGATAAACAGGTCGACTGCTACAGAAGTCTTTGCTTGTTCCAATTATATGCAATGGTATAAGTCGGTGGTTTTCCTGCTGCGGTTTCCGACTCCATCGCGTTTGTGAACAATTGACCAATTTTCTATGATAATCTTTACTAAAAGATCGCCCTAAGCTAACATTATAGAAAAATACAGTACATGTACACCCATTTTCCATATCAATATAAACTAACAGGTCGCTCTAAGCTCTAAATAATAGGACAATGTGGACAAAATAATTTACTTCATTAGGTATACAATACAATATTGATAATGTTCCTGTTTGCCAAATTGAAATCAAAAACTAGTTGACGTTAGGAAATTGATTCAAATATGGAAACCAGGAACATTAACAATATTCGGAAAATTAACACTTATGAGAAGCGTATTCATCTCTAAATTCACACATATCATGTTGTTTCTGCCTATCCCTGAGTATATTATATCTAAACACACAGCATTAGTGGACTTTCTGTGGAAGGGGAAAACCTCCTAAATATCGAAAAGGCAAATCATGATAATAGTGAGCTGAACTTACATAACTATAGTGACTTCAACACATGTACTTCTTAAACTATCATGGCTTAAACGGTTACAAAATGCATCATCGGGATGGACAGCAAAACCTCAATAGTTTGAAATAGACTGATTACATCATTTTGGTTGCACACATGCCAACCCAAAATATTAGTATTAAATATTACAGATATGTTTTAGAAAGATGGTGCTATAACATCTTCCATTATACCTAAAAGAAGTATATTTTTTTCGTTTGGCATGAATTAGCAGGCACCCCACTCTGGAAAAATCCTGATCTATTTGACTCATTTAGAAAATATTGGTTTGATGTAAAGGTATCATCATAGTAGGAAGTCTGGAACAGACCCTTATACTACTTGCTTATTTAGATCAAAGGGTATTTTCTTTGGAATATTTCAACCCTTATGCTGCTGGTGGCTAAATTGACCATTACAAAATGATCCAAAAAGATCTGGAAAATTACTGTCATGTCTTTGGAGATTTGCATGTTGAAATCTTCATCAATCTGCCCTGTCCCGTAGAATGGCACAAATCTTGTGGTCGTCAGGGGGACGAAACACTGGACCAATGTGGTACGTTTTCAAGTCGGGGATACTTTGGTTTTCGGGAAATTTAAATGCGAACTTCTGCATCAAAGCTGT
>OZ012692.1:40281118-40341897 GCA_963942565.1 Maea johnstoni | reverse complement strand
ATCGAATTGTCAGGCCGGTTTTGGACCCTGTGAGCACTAATGGGTTAATATGTACCTTGTCTAATTCATCTGATTTGTTGAACACGTTGGTCTTCATAATCTTGTCATCCGAAACCACAATGAAAAGATCCATGAAATTAAACCAATTGAAAATACCTGAGCTTATACTAAAAATCATCACAATCTTCATGCATTTTTTTCGGATAAAATACCAATATAAAGATGGATTTAGTTCTAATCTTTCTTAAACAGAATTGAAAATTATACATGGCAGTATACTTCTGTCAAGTTTCCTGTTTCTTTTCAAAGATTGCATTACTTTCAAAACGCTTATGTTCTGCTACAATCAAATCAAAGTACCCACTTAATCAAAACAGGACACTCCATATTACATTCCCAGCCAAAAGTACCTGAGTAATCCAATGTTAATTTTATCCAATCATTCCATAACATTTAATTGTGTTGAGAGGTTAGATATCTTTTATTTTCCGTTAATCGTCATCACTTGGCCTACTTAAATGGAATTTCATTTCCATCGATTGTCTTATTTCTATCTAGATTTTCTATTGTATCTATCCTGTAATACCACAGTTAGCTACCTTCCACTAGTCAAATGCAATCAAAGTACATATTCTTCTACTTAAAATTGTTCTTACACTCAGTACACTAAAATATACTCTTACTACCATGTTGAATGCTATCTTTACCGATTTAAGTAGAATAAGACATGATGATCTAGTGTAAATTTTCCTCCAGTATGCATCTGTGCTTATGTGTATGTGCATGACCATTTTGAAGTTAGGTAGTAAAATTCAAGAGTAGAATGTGAGGAAAATGATTGGACTGTCAGTTCAACATTTTTCACAGCGGTTCTCCAGGCTGCCTTAACACCGTAAAATGTCATCAGTCTTGAGTAAGAAGCTGGTGGTAGCTTATTTGGCCATTACAAAATGATTAAAAACGTGGAAAAATGACTGAAACCCTTGCACATGGGTACTCATCTCATAGTACTCAGAGAGCTTTCAGATAAATACCAACATGACATGGTTTAGATGTTTTTCATAAATCTTAGCATCCCTGTGCTTAGGACGTAGCCTTACTGCCTTAGCAGTGGAAGGGTTAAGATAATTTCCGACAAATTTTGGTGAAAACTGAATTCAGCAATATTGTCATAACAAGTTTGGGTTCAAAACATGATTCTTGAATTCACCAATTTTTGCCCCAAAATTGCTGGATAACAGCACAAAAATAATTTCAACACAACAGTATCTCTGATGAAATAGCTTTAGCCAAGAAAGAAACCAAGTTTGGAGAATGCGATGTTCGTGACATAAATTGCATTATCATTTGGTGAAAAAAAATCGATGGCTGTGGGAGTGGTTTTGAAAACCGCTCTGATTTGTTCTTTCCTCGTGTATTCGGGAAAGTTAAACTGAAATATCTAGGTGTCGTAAGAACTTATGCTAACTTGGCCACGAGTTCCTCTGGACCTCTACTCATTCCAATAGCTTGGGGAGAAAAGAAAATACTTGCATGAAGTAATTGAGGGTGTTGTTGTTAGTGTTCTCATAAGATTTCTTCAAATATTTTCCCAAATGTGCTAGCTTAACCATATTTTTTGCCCAAATTGTCAGGCTACTTTTGGCAACTGTCAGCATTAAGGGGAAACAATGTATATAGAGGTTTATCCAAAATGAAAAAGTTTGGCAAGGTGAATCATAATCACGTTCATATTTGTTATGATAGACCCAAAATCTATTTATAATCAACATTTTTGGAGGACTTTTAGCCCCACCAGCATAAGGGTTAACTTATACAGAGAGCATTTGCCTGAATAAAGATTTGAACCCATTGAGTGGGAACTCTAAAATTGGACAGTTCATTTGGACATTGCCGAGATGCACATTTGTGTAATATTAATATTTGTGCATGCCTGTGCAATACTAATCCTGTCAGTTCTAATTAAAGTATAGCCATCAATTATATTCTGGATTGAAGACTTTCAATTGGCCATGTTGGCATTCCCGGGGGTAACTTACTACCCAGCACTGCGTTCATCTAAGGTGGGTCCAGCACAAAGGACACTACTTAGCATTTTTTTTCATCGACAGCTTCTAGGGGATTGTAACACCCAGTAAATTATATATTTTCTGAAGGGAGACCTTTTTAGCTTCCCAACAATGCTACTTTGATCTATCTTTTCTCAGATTTCAGAGTTTTAATGAGAAATCTTTTCAATGAAATCACTTTCAGCCTGCAGCAGAGGGTGAGAACGCCTATATAACTTGGAAGGATTAAGTTCATACATGTACCTAGAAATGGGTATCTTGGATTATCAATAGGATGCCCACTTCCTGAGATAAATCGGAAATAAACTCCTTTCTATAGAAAGATCATCTCCGCTGGGCTCTGACACTAAATATCTCCTTTATGAATGCAAATGGTATAAATTCAATTCTGACTCTCTGCTGAGGGCTAAAAGTTATTTAATTGAAAAAAATAGCATACTACATTTTTCTCAATAAATCTGCCATTTAAGAAAAGATAAACCAAAGTAGCATTGAGAGGTAGCTAAAAGGGTCTTCTTTCAGAAAATATACAGTTTACTGGGTGTTCCAATCCCCTAGGAGCTGTCAATGAAGAAAATACAAGCTAAGCTCCTTAGTGCTGGACCCAGCTTGACACTGCAAGGTAAGATATCCTTAACACATTTATTTTCAAAAATTCCTGTTGATATGACTGTTTGAATCTACTATACCTTTGACAATAACATTGGCATTAGAATGATTGTACAAAATCTTTGTTAGAGAGTTGGTGATTATGTTCTGACTATTATTTTACCTTCAAATATGTTCCTAATTATACTCATGTCTGTAAGATTTCACCAAAATAGCTCTTTTTGCCACTGGGAGCATTAATGGGTTAATGGTCTAGGGGGAAGGGGAGAGTAACACAGCAATCCAGATAAGAGGATTAAAGAACAACTACACAGCTTCGTTTTTAGGATGTTTCTACTTTATTTGGAGTGAAAATGATTCTCGTCACACTGTTCATGCCCTGGGCATACAGAAGGTCTGACATTCTGGTTAAGCTTTTCCTTAGTAGAAAACATAGTGGGAACTATTTCGGAAACCTTGAACCCACTGGAATGTGTTGTTAAATTAAAAAGATATCTAAACAAAGCTTTTTAATACTCCTTCCAAATAGTGGTACTGGAATGTGAAGAAAGCTCAGCTTAATAGCTACTGAAATGGGTTTTCAATGAACTATTAACTTATCTCTTTATTCCCCTATGTTAACTGGAATATGAAAAATTCATCATTCACATGTTGTATTTGTCCACTTGCCAAGCATATCTCAGTGTGTCAGACCAGCATCCAGAGCATGGAGATTTAGAGATGAGCGCTAGGTGACATTGAATGTACATGTATACAAGACTATCCAGAGCTTAGACGCCTCAATTACAACTGTCCACAGGTAGCAATGGCAACTGGCTTGGATGTCTTTCCACTTTGGCTGCCGACCGCCTCGATAGCTTTCACAACATCCAGGCCCTCTACAACACTGCCAAACACAACATGCTTGCCATCCAACCTGGAATGGTGAAAACATGTTTAGTATATTTATCTCAAGATATTGAACTGCAACAGGTGAATTTCCTAGTTTCGGTGAACTTTAATATTTTTCTGAAGTATCTCGAATATATATATTTATTATATGCCTACTGCTCATTCTCTGTTGTGATTGGTCAAATCATGGTCACATGACTACCTTGCTAAAGTGATATTGGAGTGCAATATTACTTTCCAACACTCAGACTCAGAGCTGTCGGGTTTATGTGCTCATTTCTCAACTTCATAAAAGGAACCCAACAGAAGTGAATTGAGACAAGGACAGAAGAGTTTGAGCTTCTTGTAGAATCATAATAAGGAAGGGAATTAGGATAACACGTTTTCAAATTAAATAAATAAATCATTACATTTCGGAAACTAATGCATGTGACTTTTTCAGGTATCTATAGTATTTTGATTGCGATAATACTGAATTAACGCAAGAACATATTACAGCTTAGAAATTTACAATAACCAAATGATTTGTGGTAAAACCTGGAAAGGAAAAAACACCTCAATAATATTGACATTTACATAATTCTTTGAATTAGTAAATCATTTAATTTGAATGAGCAGTAGGCCTATAATAAAACAAATATGGCACTTTGGATTCATGCAATATCAATTTTTATTGCACTCTGAAAAATGATATTGCACGAGGCGCTTGAATATCATTTTTCAGAGGGCAATAAAAAATTATATTGCACTCACCCAAGTGTCATACTTGTAAAATGAATAACCTTAAACATATGATAGATATATATATATATATATATATATATATATATATATATATATATATATATATATATATATATATATATATATATATATATATATATATATATACATATCATATGTATAAGGTTATTCATACATAATCAGACACATTTGAGCAGCAATGGCACATGAGGACTCTCACACCAAGATAAGAATTAATGCTGACAACTACCAAATTACCAACAATGCCTGTGATGCAATAAACATTGATATATATTATACCATAACATTTTTGAGAAAAAAAATATGGAGCGGTGCACCACCCTTCTTTATAACTTTTTAAACTGTGATGCTGGTGACACACTCAAAATAAGACAACTCCTAGTTTAGCACTCCTGTCCCCTTTCTAACAATAGTTATCTAATCCCTGAGGTCTTGGTGTTTCAAATATAAGTTTTTTTGTGTTTTACCTCAAATGAGGTTTTCTTGATCAATAAAGGTACATTTGATTTTTAAATACCATACATGTCTGCTAAATATACTAGGCTAGGGCAACTAGAAGGCAAATTTGGAGTTCCTGCAAGATAATACCTTACAGCACACGATTTGGTTGAAGATTTTACTTACGAAAGTAGGTCAATATGGAAACCATTGTGTATGTATTTTATTGACAACATCAAGATGACATTAAAAATACAGAACAAAATATAAACGAGAGGACTACAAACTGCGTCCAACAGAAAGAAACGTAAATAATGGTGAAAATAGGAAACTGAATAATTCAAACTTTGTAACATAATACACGCAGTGATACTAGATTACACTCTAATTTTACGCCTGTACTAAAAGTGGCGATACTTTTTAAGGCCTGCTGGGTTCTAACAAAGTTGATTGGGCTGTGACCTACTTTCTTAGGTAAAAAATTCCACCTAAGTCGGGTGGTGTAAGGCACTTAAGGGATATTGTCCTAGAACCATCTTGAAGCACCAACGTCTATGCCACAAACTTACCAGCCAGTTTCTGCAGTGCAGAGGAAAAACTGAGAGCCATTGGTGTTGGGGCCAGCGTTGGCCATGGAGAGAATGCCTGAAATAAAAAAAGACATCGCCTTGGTCAGTACTGGTTAATCAAAGTCACTTAGTCAAGACCCACCCAATGCCCCAACCCGCCTTTGGACGAGCAGTTTCCAGAAAAACTCTTTTTTCAAAGGCAAAAATATTACATGATTGAAGAATTTTTCAATTTTTACTTTTTTGGAGCAATTTTTACTTTTAAGGACTTATAATCATATTTTTTTCATAATAAACTATCTTCTACGACATGGCTTAAGTGTAAATTGCATTTAGATGAAGTTGGTATTCATAAGGATTTGGAGAAGCCGAGTAGCAAAATCTGGAGCAGAAATTTTGTGAATTACGGTTTTGGACATGCAGTTTTGAAATCCTGTCTCAATGTGTGTCCATTTAAAATTTTCCTTTGTAAGCCAGTTGGCTATAAGAAAAGTGACATTTTAACATCATGCTCTGAGGATTAACAAGAATAGGATCTGGATTCAGAAGAGCACCATACATTTGACACATCAGTCGTCCCTTTATACAGTTCCAAAATGAAATAAAAGTGAAAAGATACAATTTCCAAATTAGCAAAGCTAGGGTTCTTGGGTGGCAGGCAATGACGCAAGTACTTGCCCGCTTACCTTGGCAAGTGGATTTTTAAAAAGGGGCTTTCGGGCAAGTACATTTTAGTTTGCACTTGCCCAAACGGGTAGGCTGATTTTCTGAGCAGTCTACACATTTTTATATAGAAAATGGCACAAATACCTAGAAATATGCAAAACAATTTTTTAAAAAAAGGGTAAGCTGATTTTCTGAGCAGTCTACACATTTTTATGTAGAAAATGGCCAAATACCTAGAAATATGCAAAACAATTTTATAAAAAAATGTTTTTAGATCATTAAATCCATGATGAATAATACATGCCATTCAATTCAAACTTATGTTGGTGCATGGGTGGGGCTATGGCCATTAGAGAACTGGAGGGCCTGCATTCTCCCATAGTTTTCAACCGAAGCCTGATCCCTTGGCCCACCCGCTATTATATTTAAGGAAGTTTGAATTCAGCACGGTTTAGTTGACAAGCAGGTATGTTGTGTCAGTACTCACTGCTTGTGGTTAGAGGAAAACGTGTCGCGCAAAAGGAAGAGAAACAATTCATAGACTAACTACTTCGCGACTGGTTTAGCAGCTAGGCGGGTCACTTATGTTGAGCCTCATGACCTCAATCTAGCCTAGCTACTAGGCTTCACTCTTTTTACTTTATTATATAGACCTCAATGCTCACACCTACATCGCAACTGTAGCCTACTGTGGACCATATAGTTTATCCCCACAAGTTACGAAATCCAAATCGCACCACAAACACCATGTAGGTGGCACCACTTTACTCGAAAGTTAGCATGGGGACCCTCATTTTAGTGATTTTGAGTGAGGACATAATAAATGGACCCTTTTGTGACGTTTGAAGTTAATACGCATTTGTCCTGTAAGTTTTGTGTCCATTTCATTTCATGATTAAGATATCTAAAACAATCCATTTATCTTTATCTTATTATACATATCCAAATTTCTGAAACATGCTGCAAGCGCTAAAAGTCCATTAATTTCAACTTTCACAAAGTATATTTGGATGGCAAAGGCAGTGATCACTGACGTATACTTAGATCTCTTTGTAGTCTTCATTTTGGGGATAACATAGTATTTCTCAATAAATGAGGACATTCAGTCAGAATGTTACAATGAGAGGGTACCTCTATTTTATCTCATTCTGAAGCTATACATGTGTACTCAGACACTGACATAAGTACTTGCCAACTTGCCCTGACAAGTGATTTTTTGAAAAAAGAGCTTATGGGCAAGTGCATTTTAATTTGCACAAGCTGATTTTCTGAGCAGTCTTTACTTTTTTATATAGAAAATGGCATAAATACCTAGAAATATGCAAGCAATCCAACACAATTAAAAAGAAAATGGTTTTCAAATAATTAAATCCATAATGAATAACACATGCCATTCTAGCATATGTTATAACTTATTTTCGGCCCAAAATTTTGTCGGGCAAGATAAGGTATTTCACTACTTGCCGGGCAAGGCAAGTTACTTCTTAAACTTATCTTGGTGCCTGGTGTTAAAAGGAGATAACATTTATTGATGACAAACATGCACATTGTTATCATAGATGCTGAGGACCAGTTTGGTATGCACTGAAACAAAGGTTTTGATAGAAAAATAAAAACTTTCCATGATTTTAGTAACAATATGTTCTCTCTCATATTTAATAGTTGCAACGGCTGTTCTAAGGTGAGCGAGACGTTTAACTTGACCATATATACCTACCCCGTGGTAGGTTTAGCGAAAACGGCTGATTTGGGCACATTTACCCCACTGTTTAGGCTAAAGCTTTTTGCAATGTCCTCTATACCTCGGATAACGTTCACACACTGTTTTGCTTGCACCGCCTTTATTTTATAGCTCAACAGTGGGTTATATGGAAGTAATTCTGTGGATTAGCTTCAACCACTGGAAAACCACAAGAGGTGGATTCTTTTTTAGGGATTTTTGTTATTTTCTTGTATTTTTTTGTTTACTGTTTTTTTTTCAATTTTGTAGCAATTTGTGTGTAGTTGGTTTCTTGTTTTTTTTAGTTTCTTAATCCTGTGCATGTTTAAATTTGCTTGCTTTCTGGGGGGCTTTTGGGTATGTTAAAGAAAAGTTGGTCATGGTCAGAGTAGTGTATTCAGGACACCACTTGACCCTTGATATGCGATCTTTTGATCTGATTACGAACTGTGAACTATTAAGATAGATTTGCATGTGCTTGTTATAATTCCAAATGACAACAAAATAATGTCCTTTCCCACAAAAAGGAAAAGGACAGACAAGTAAATAGGGGGATGTGAGGGGTTGTAACTATATTGTCAATGGCCTGCAATACGGATGAATTTTATCAAATGCACACATGAATAATCACCAATTTCCCAAATAGTGGGAATTTTATGAGGAATATTTCAAATATGACTTGGCAGTTGCGGAGGCTTATCCAAGTGTTAACTTTCCCAGGGTGCATTTGAATTTGCCCAAATAAACATTTGAAATCATATTAGAGGAACTCTAAAATTGAATAGTTCATTTTGGTACTGCTGATATGCACGTTTTTGTGATATCATTTGCATGCCTGTACAATTATCAATTCTGTATATTGTAATCCAAGTATACAGCAATCAATTGTGCTGCACTGAAGCTAAATTTGCCATGTTGGGATTGAGCCAGGACCCCTCCCGCCTGTTTTTTGGAGAGGCAAAGAATTCCCAATTTTGGCTCAAGGGGTAGTAACTAATTATTCTCCTAACAAATCATCTTTTAGAACATAGCTTAAGGGTAAATGGCCTCTTTTGACACAATATGATATTAACTGCTGTTGGTATAAGGATTCTAAGTTAATTAGTACCTAAATCTGGACGGACAGAAATTTAGGAATTGCCACTTCAGATAGGCATTTTTGAAATCCTGGCTAAGACCCTGCCTCCCGGGAGGGGTTAATTTACTAGCAGGCACGAGTTGACTTACCACTGTAATATCCTTGACCCACTAATGCTTAAGAAATTGTTGTTGGAATATGTGAAACTTGTCACAATAACTCAAGCATCAGAAATCCTTATACAAAATCTTTGAGAGTTGTTGGTAATGATCTGATTAGCATATCATCTTCAAACATATTCCTACTTGAACTTTTACCTGCTATATTTCACCACTAGTTGAACAGCTTTTGGCCCCTGTGAGCATTAATGGGCTAAGGGTCTAGGGGAAGGGATGGGTAACAGTAATCCATATGAGAATTAAAGAACAAAATCAGACAGCTTCGTTTTTTACGATGTTGCTACTTTATTTCGAGTGAAAATGATTCTCTCCACACTGTTCATGCCCTGGGCGTACAGAAAGTCAAGCTATTTTTTAGTAGAAAACAGCGGGAACTATTTGGGAAACCTCGAACCCACTGGAATGTTAAGAAACTTTCTTCAATCAGCTGTTAAATTAAAAGACATTTAAACAAAGCTTTTTAAAACTCCTTCCAAATGATGGTACTGGAATGTGAAGAAAGCTCATTTTAATAGCTACTGAAATGGGATTTCAATGAACTATTAATGTATATCCGTATTCCCTAATGTTCATTGGAATTTGAAAAATTCATCATTCAGATCTTATCTTGTCCAATTCCAAAGCATTTCTCGGTGTGTCAGACCAGCATCCAGAGCATGGAGATTTTAGAGATGAGCGCTAGGTGACATTGAATGTACATGTATACAAGACTATCCAGAGTTTAGACGCCTCAATTAACACTGTCCAGAGGCAGCGATGACAACTTTCTTGCTTGTCTTTCCACTTTGGCTGCCGACTGCCTCTACAGCTTGCACAACATCCAGGCCTTCTACAACACTGCCGAACACAACGTGCTTGCCATCCAACCTGAAATGGTGAAAACATGTTTAGTATCTTTTCTCCAGCTTTACAAAAGCAACAGATGAATTTCCTTGTTTCATTGAACTAGAATATTTTTTTAGAAGTCTCTTAAGATACATATATCAATACATATACATAATATATATATATAGTTACAATATGTGTGAGTCAGATGTTTATTCATACATAATCAGACATTTTTGAGTAATGGCACGAGAACTCTCGCAAAGAATTTTTTTTAAAAAGCAACTACCAGCAATGATATTTTTCAAACGTCATGCCTGCAAAGCAATAAACATCCTTACTTTCATACCATAACATTCTTGAGAATAAATTATGGAATGTTCAATGAATTTAGACATTTCTAGAGCTACTTCAAAAGTGTACAATGATTCCAGGCTGAACTTATTATCAAGGAGATCCCAGGGTATGAGAGGTTTAAACTATTGTTCATAAGTAATCTACAGGTTTTAAACCCTTTCTACAGCCCCAGACAATAGAGACAGTAAACATTGGATTAAGTCGAACCAAAATAGTATGTAATCTATATGTGTATTGATTATTGTATTCGCTGTGTATTTTCCCATGAGTTGGATTGAAGTGCTTAAAGATTTGCTTTACAGAACCTTAAATTCTGGATATAATATTTTACCATTAAGAGGGGCTATGTTGTCCCTTGAGAAATCGCAAGTAAATATAACTCCCAATTGTCCACCAAACCAAGCACAGCTAAGACCACTTTCTCAAATAGTCTATGCCACTAACTTACCAGGCAGTTTTAGCAGTGCAGAGGAAGAACTGTGAGCCGTTGGTGTTGGGACCAGCGTTGGCCATGGAGAGAATGCCTGAAATAAAAAAAGACATCGCCTTGGTCAGTACTGGTTAATCAAAATCACTTAGCCAAGACCCACCCAACCTGTCTTTTGAACAGCCAGTTTCCTGAAAAAAGTTTACTTTTTTTAAAAGACTTTTTGATACAAACATTCTTGGATGAAATTAGTGGTTGATCAATTCATCAGTTAGTCCTGTTTCATCATATATGTTAGTCAGGGTATAATCAATGTGTAGGAAAATACTGCACATTCCATTCCAATATGTGCTAATCAATATCATCCCCAGATACTAGGGTCCTTTATGTGAATATAAAGCGGGTATTAAAGT
Source organism: Maea johnstoni (assembly GCA_963942565.1). Lineage (NCBI taxonomy): Eukaryota > Metazoa > Annelida > Polychaeta > Spionida > Magelonidae > Maea > Maea johnstoni. The sequence goes on along the minus strand of OZ012692.1, from coordinate 40,330,891 downwards.
TACTTCTCTCTACACAAATGTTTTCTAGTGATTTAGTTGTTTGACATGGATATTTTGAAATCGCTTTTTTTGTCCCTTTCATTGTGACATGATTATGTGAAGTATGTCTCCTTTGCGAAGGAAAACGGCTTTAACTTTATTTGATTATTTCTTGTGTACATTTGAAGCAGGAAACACGCTAGTGCAAGCCTTCCCTCAGCGTCAGAATTTCATGTTTGGTTTGATTGGTTATACTTCGATGAGTGAGCAGTCATATTATTATCGTACATGTTTGTTTGGTTCAATCTTTCTGCTGGAGTAATTTGCTCATGCGAATAACTACATCTGTTAACAGCATGGTAATCTGTACCATGTGTGTCCATGTCTAACCCATTATAGACCCAATCTAAACCTGTATTGACTAGTACTCGCTTCCAAACCACAGAATAAACCAAGCCAGTGCTTTAGCCAGCAGGGCGCCTGGGTGTCATAGGGACACCCAAACCCTCACAAATTCCACATTAGGACACCCTTTTTTAGATTTGCCATTAAATTTCTAGAAATGCCAATTCAAGCAAATAATTTGGGAAGGTTCACTTTGATAAGAATGCTAGGACAACACTTAAGGTATTATTCAGTTTCTTTTTTAAGAACATGTATCCTTATGGTTGAAAACAGAAGATATTATGGTCTCCCTCAGAATATTGCCTTATATTGGACACTCAAAAAATTTATAATACCCAATTTAAGGTACCCCCTTTCAAAATCCTAGCTAAGACTGAACAAAGCTACATATGAAGTCACTGGCCAATCATAGAATTGGAAGCATTGTGGTCAGTCACTGGTCTTATGTATTGGTGAAATGAATGAAGTGACTAACAGAACAATAGCGAACATTCTTGGTTGCAATCTGTCGTAACGGTGCCACAACATCCACGTAAGACTAAACGTTTTAACATAGGGACTTCACACCATACTAGTTCCGTTCAAGTTAGACTATTCAATTCACACATGAAAGACAAGACCCACTAATAACCTGATTTAATGATTTGGCAACAACCTGAACAATCTAAAAATGGAACTTATGAATAAGTTACCAAGGTATCATATTATAATTCAAATATTTACCTTTCCATTTTGGCTGAAACTTATGGAGCAATCGATCGCTCCACCGCAAAATCCAAGATGGCGGCCCACTGTTTACATCGCTCAGTGCATCCTCGAAGGGAGATGGCTGTTGCTATGTATATTGCTCAATTATCAACATAAATGTGTGTTGACAATTATCTGGATATTATATCCATATATATATGTAAAAAATTCAAATGTTCAAACCGAAAGAAAGAAAAATAGGTTTCGAGAGTAACAGAATTCCTACTGGAATTTGGATAAATATAAACATCATTAATAATAGGGGAAATCATACCAATCTGGATGAAGCAGAATACAAGAAGCTATACGTGACCGGAGCTAGCTCACTCACGTAAAAACACAGAGAGCCTAAGCCCCCAATACCACACGCTCTGAGAACATTTGTCTGTTGTGCTCAAATATGGCAACAGACTTGATTTCTTTTATGTAGAAGGGACACCTATAGAGCCATTTACTTAAGGAGCATGTATTAGTGAACAGACTTGGCCCAAAAAAGTTTTATCGATATTTATTCTTGGTTACAATCAGCTGTAAGTCACCTCTGACATGCCGGGTTTCTGAAACAGGGGCCAAATTAAACCATGAAGTATTTTTATACAGGGTCTGACACTTAAGATTTCAGGCTAGGGGCACAAAAAGATATTTTGATGAGAATTAGTGGTCAAGATCAGGATTTGTGGTTATTATACATACTATTTTGGGCTCCTAGCTTGAAAAATCAAGGGGCCCACAGCAAAATCTAGGGGCATTTGCCCCCAGGCCCCAGAGAAAGTTGTGCCCTGTTATAATTTAATTACATCACAGTATACTTCCAACATAACAAATCATTTGCTCACCTGCACCAGTGTGCTTTAATGAGAAGTTCTCATCGGCAAACTTCTCGCCATAGATGGACTTTCCGCCGGTGCCGTTGTGCCTGGTGAAGTCACCTCCCTGGCACATGAAGCCTGGGATGACTCTGTGGAAGCTGCTGCCGTTGAATCCGAAGCCCTTCTCTCCAGTGCACAGAGCACGGAAGTTCTCTGAAATACAAAATAATTTTCATTGAGTCAGACAAGATGGTTGTCCAAAATGGCTATTATATTTATGATCTTTGTGTGTCAAGTATCATTTATGCGTAGAATTTCTTAATCTCATTTTTATCCCTATATCCTTTTCACATAAAAACAATGACCAGTATAGACTGGAGAATTCAACACAATGCTTTATAAAAACAGCTTTCACTGATGAATCAAAAGTCAGAATCATATCTAGGACAAATTATGTAGCCTCTCTAAATACATCATTTTGATTTATATATAAAACTATATTTTTAAATAATTTGATACCTGCCACTTTGTTGTAGGGCTGTCATTGACATCCATCTTTTTTCGATTCGATCATTGACATTTTATCTTTCGATTCCGATTCGATTTCGAAGAAATGCACTTATAGAAAATCTTCACACGTTCCACACTTTTTGTGGCTGGGATCCTAAGATTCTCACATTGCAAAGACAATGAAGGTTTTCTCAACACTTTTTGATTGAATACTTGAGTTCCTCTTCAAAATTCTTATTAATGTTGGCTAAAAATGGTGTAAAAGGCTGAAAAAATTTGTTTCGATTAAATGACATAATATTTTTATCGATTAATTGGAAAAAGTATTTTGATTGATACTTGTCAGTCCTACTCTGTTGTTATCCTGACTCAAATTGTCCGTCACATAATAGAGATCATAAAAAAACACCAGCTAGATTGAGTTCAAAAAACCTGCCCAACACTACAGAGTACCCATCATGTCTGTAATGTTTGTCCAGAATCTAAGTTAGTTTAAAAAACTTACCAGCAGTTTTTGGGACAACATCAGCCCGAAGCTGAAAAAGATGAAAAGAAAAAATGAGACTGAGGCAATCATTTTCAACAATGCATTGAGGAGAATATTCATACATAATACAGGTGAACTTGGATATGACGGACCGCAGTACGACAGATTTTTGCATATGACGGACAATATGCTTGGTCCCAGTCCAATGCATATCAAGTATTTGTCATATATGCATATGTCAGATTTTGCATAGATGACGGACAAATTTTTCTGGCCCCAATGAGTCTCATGTATCCAAGTTCACATGTACCGAAATATACAGCGTGACAGACATGGTCTTAGCCAGCAGGGCGTCTGGGTGCCTTTTTGGACACCCAAACCCTTAAAAAGAACCCCTCAGGACAGATTTTTAGTGTGGAATTTTTAAAAGTCTCTTGAAATCTCAAGCTTATAATTGAATGTTTTCATCTCCTTATAATTCCCATGACATTGTTTAATGATATCATGCCTTATTTTGATGAATTTACGCAGGTTAATGGTTGAAATATGAGTATATTGTGATCCCCCTTAAAAATTTGGATGCCCAAAAATTTTACAACTGCCAATTTCAGGCACCCAGTTTCTAAATCCTGGCTTAGACACTGGTGACAGGATTTAGAAATTATGATCACTCATGTTGGAAAAACCAAGGATAGAGAAGTTACATCAGGGACTTAGCCAGGAATTTGAAAGTGGGCGCTTTTTTTTTCAACTAGCTGAAAATATTTGGGCGTCCTGTGTTGCGAGCGCGAAGCCAAGAGCGGTCGGGGGTCTGGGGACCCCTGAAGGCCCCCAGAAGCTCAAGGGGTCTAGACTATCTGAAATGCATTTTCAGCCTTTTCCTAGCACTTGAAATGAGAGATTGGCATTTATATAGGAATGTCTTTTGTCATGATGGGAAATGCTGACTGAAATGACTGGCAATGCCAAATTAAAGAATTTGTTGTGGCGTCCAAATTTTTAAGGGGGACCACAGTTGACAGTATACACAAATCTATGATAGAAGGCATGACATCCTCACCATGGGAATTGGGGATGAAAAAAGTCCATCAGATGCTTGATATTGACATTTCAAGAAATTCCTTACAGGGCTCGATATCAGTGCTTGCCCTGGGCAAGTAGAATTTGTAATTTATAGCTGAAGGGCAAGTGAAAACTACATATCTTGCTTGCCACACAATGGAAGTATGCTGTATTATGTATATATTGCAGGTTTACTTTTGAGACTGTGTGCCAGTTTTGTGGCCTGGCACCTGAGCTTGTCCTAGAAAACATGCTGTCACATGCTACTGATGCTAGCACCATGTTTTACTTTGTACTACTAGACAGGAGCACTCATGCAGACACCATTCCTATCCCTCCACTACTTCTCCCTGACATCTTTCCTAGTCTTCTGTTCCTAACCCCTCTTTTAGCCCTACACCCCCCCCCCCCCCCCCCCCTTCTGACTTCTCACCCATTTTCTGCCTCTGCCCCCTCTTTCCCCTTCTAAATCAGCACCTTGGTGGTCATTAATCAAGTAAAGATATAAAAATAGCCTGAACCTTGGATCAATAGAACGTTAGTGGTATTTATTAAGGGCAGTAGCAGGTGCTGTCATGCTTGCCATTTCTCCAAAAATGAAATCATACACGTACAAAATCAAAGAAAAGGAAATACATAAATGAGAAAAAAGGACATATTTAAGTATGAACACGGATCCATGAACACAACAAATATGCGCTGGAGATTTAAGAAGGGTGTTCCCATTAAATCATGACTAGCGTGGCGCTCTCAAATAAAAAGGACTCAGAAATGGCGGCAAATCTTTTCCGGGTGCGGGTTCGAGCTGTCATTCTCATTATCAATGCATTCTGCGAAATTAGTCAAACAACACACTTACCTCCATGACGATACGACCAGCTGGGGCACCACCAATGGTCATGTCGAAAAAGCATCTTGGATTGGCCATGATGAATGAGAATTTCGGTTGAAAATTCGGGAGAGGGTTGAATACGTCCTGCTGTCGGAGGGTGTTGAATAAAGAGAGACCGGTATCGCGTGCGCCGGTTGCTATATTCCTACGCGGTGATGAGTCAGAGAAAATCGCCGGGTCCTGTTCAAGATTTTAACGTCGAGTTGATCACCCACGGAGCATCTCTTTAATAGCAAAAATACCCATCTAAAAATGTCACTGATATGACGTGAGATATTTAGATAAATCATAACAAGAAATTTCATTACGGTAGAATAAAAGACTATCGATTGGAAAGTATTATATATGCCTGAGCAATAAGAAAAAGCAGGCCCGCAGAGTGCTCGAATGTTTCAACGCTTTGTGTATGAATGCGCTGCTCATCATAATTTATAATCAAGAGTATCACTCTAATCCCATTTTGAAAATACATTGTTATTTATATATCTTGAAATAGGGTCTAGGAAAGGATTGTTGTATGCAGTTGATTTTGTCAAAAGGTGGAAATCTTGCGTACTTTCCCTTCAAAATCCCCACCATCAGAGAACTATTTGATCGCGCCTGCCTCATGTCTGAGGCCTTGTAACCCTTATGCAGACAAATCACCCTCAAAGCGGGGTTCTCGACTTGTAGCTTGCCGGAAGGGGTCACGTTCATTCATTCAGGTTTGGCAAGCTTTCTGACATTTTTCTCAGTATTTGACATACCAAAAATATTTTGAAATATCAATCAATTAAATATATATATATATATATATATATATATATATATATATATATATATATATATATATATATATATATATATATATATATATATATATATATATATATATATATATATATATATATATATATATATATAATTATATATACATGTATATATACATGTATATATGCATGCAAGGATGTGCCCCTCTATACTTGAGGGAACTGTTGGTCAAACAAGCTAATACAAGGACTCTAAGATCAAACACTAAGAACTTATTACAGATACCACTCACTAATCTGAAAAGATTCGGTGATAGAGCATTCTGTGCCTATGCACCACGCCTTTGGAATGAGCTCCCTGACAACATCAAGGCTGCTGATAGTGTGCAAAACTTCAAGAAACAGCTGAAAACATTGCTATTTCGAAAGGAGTTTAATTGACTATATGGACCATAACAACTGTCCAATGACTCTAAAGCGCTTTTGAACATTATAGGTGGAAAGGGCGCTATATCAAATATCAATTATTATTATTAGTAGTAGTATACACACACACACATATATATATATATATATATATATATATATATATATATATATATATATATATATATATATATATATATATATATATATATAGTGACATATAAGTGGCACTTCCATTTGCGAATTACATTGTTTGCCACCTCCTAACAGACACAAAATAGAGGTACTGGGGGCGGCCATTAAGCCTGTTAATAGCCTCTAACTGACTGTGGGTGCAACTAAGTCATTGACATTAAGGTAGCTGCTAGGAAGTGGAAGTAGTAGGTAGAAAGTGTTTGAATATGTCCATGCTCGACCAATGGCCCTCTTCTTGGTGGCAGCACTATTCTTATCTGGAATTAATGGTGTACTTTTCGAATTATCACCATCAGATAAGGGATCTACATGTATGTGCTAGCAGGTTGGATCAGCTCAGGCCAACGCTGGGCCATTTCCCTTTTGAGCAGGTTTGACTTGCCAGTCAATAAATTGTCACATCAGTCCTAGGGCTGGTATGACAATTTCTCAGCTATATACCAGCGAAGTTCATTACAGTAAATCAAAATCTCTGGCTATACTCACAAGATACAAATTGTATTGGTTAAACTCAGAGGAGCAACTAATACTCCTGTATTGTGTTTTAATTGAGAATACTCCAAGAAACTATGTGTGCCTATGTTTTATTCATGGTGTAATTGTCCTCTAAGCGAACGTAGTTAGAAACTGTTTCGCCGAGTCAGAGGGAGCGCTACTTGCCAGTGCAATTAGATTACTTGACCGGGGGTTTTCAGCCTCAATTATGGAGGCGTCCGAGTCCCAACCTCCTAAAGTACCATATACCACATGTGCATTTTCACCGTATTAACCATTCTCCCACTGGTTCATTCAAGTTCGAAGTGTGTGTGTGTGTACACGCACGTCAGATAGGTTCAACTGGCCGGGTGCGAACTGGTGTGTGTGTTCTTGTTGAAAAGACAATTCAGATGGCCAGATGGCCCACAACTTCAATGTGTCATGATTTCCTCATGATATTGGTTAGAATTTGTTAGGCTTTTTCGTTACCCCTTCTTTCTGCGTGTAATACCACCGCTGGGGAGTGTTGTTATTCCTTTTCTATAAGTATGTTTTAGTCGTGTGTGTGTGCGTGTGTGTGTGTGTGTATGTGTGTGCGCGCGCACGCTCAAACCAATGTGTTGCTCCAAATTCATGAGATCGATAGGACACCCTAATTGCCTATTAGGCTAGGGTTCCACATCGAGCTAGCAAGAATTCGACTTTATGCAAATGATAAGTTAATGAGTTTACTAGTATACCATTGCTTTCTATAACTTAGCCTGCATCCCAGGCCATATTTAAATGGTATTCCTTGTGGATAGATGGCACTGCGGTATACTAGGAGGGTAGTTGGAACTTCCAAGTGTTAGTTTGCAGGTTCCAGGCTAGCTTGATCCTTATAAACTGGTTGGCCTGGTCGCTATATAAATGCGTGGCGTTTTGGAGGCTATATATGGTTCGTCTGCAACTGAAAGACCCATGGAACAATTCGCAAAAAGAAGGGGATTTCTTCCCGGTTTCAGCTTTCTATCTCGTCGTGATATGACTTAACGTTGAAAGCGAGTTAAAAACCCATTCCCTCCTTCCCTTACACCAAATTATAACAACCATGACCACAAATCTTTAGAAATAAAACGCATTCGGTTTTATGAAAAAGTATTATCAGTTTATTTACATTTTGTACATCAAGGTTGTAAAAGTGACTGGAGTATAACATATTATACGTAACCATTTCGAAGTTTCAAGCGTCAGGTAGCAAGATACAAAGTCCATAATGTGATTTCCTTTGAGTTGGCCCTTTTAATATGAAGCAGCCAGTCCTAAGTTGATGGTTTGCTATCGGTACGAGAGATTGGTGATATACATTCGATCTATGCAGCCCAGAAAACAGACTGAATATGCCAGTGGCATATGTATTGACATAGTACAGGCAGAAGCAAGTTTTGGAGAATAGGATTATCTTAAGTCAACCTACAATTATCCTTATAATTGTTTAGTTATTCATGCGTTATTCACAAGTAATTGCCAAAATTACCTGTATCGAATCAAACCATACATTTCAATGGTAATTCTACTAGGTTTTTTTTGGATGACGTAATTCATTCTATCATAGTAAAAATGGAAGACGTGCAGGATGCATAGTAAGGTAACAACAGTATGGACAGGTGAAATATTTAAGCATGCAAATCCAAATACTTTACTGGATACAGTGGGCAATAATGGATGACTTTTCATATGATAAAGCATTCTTACCCTTCTTAATAGTAAACACCAGGTGAGAATATGTATTAGCATGTACGACTTTGTCACACACTAAGATAATGGCTGTAACAAGCCAATGTCAATCATTTTCGCTATTCTAGTATGAAAACTACACATGTACCTGTGCTGCTAGTTAAATTATCCTAGCTACCTACAACATAGAGATGAATCCAATTGTTGGTTTACTCCTCTCTGCACAATACCCACGACGTTCATGAATGCAGAATAACACTATGCTAGTATAGGAAGTTGCTTTATTTCCTAATTAATAGTAAATTCACTTTCAAAGAAAATTCTAACATTATCCATTCTTATTTGATTTTTATCAACATATGATTAGCCTATTAAGAAAATTGCTATTATTTCCTCTCATTTAGACTTCATTCCAAAGCAGTATATGTTGCAACTAATGAGGTATTTATGATGTTCTAAACCCCATGGTTGGTAGCTTATACCTGAAGTAATCATCTGGGCACACCTGTCCGGCAAACAGATATACAAGACACACTGACCTTCTGGTGGGTCTAATCTCGATTGGTTCAAGTTTATCATGCATCATAGCTTGATGCGTGGCATCAACTTTTATCCAGAGGGGTCTTTTGCATGTTGAAAGTTCAATTATAGCCCTTCCAAGCAAATGAGTTAACTACGCCCATATTTTTGTATTGTGATACATCCTGTGTTCTCTTAGAATCTGTGACATCTTTCGTAGTCGTTGTTAACCTGTCCATCTGAAATATCATGAAATGGAAATTGATTAGAATGGATATTTCATCAAGTACCAATCGGCACAAGACTCTTTTGGAATTATCAGTTGGATATAAAAGCCATGTCCCAATTACATGTAGTATTTGTAGGGTACAGTTACATGTAAACCGCTATCTCTGTGAACACATCGATATCTGATATGGGAACACTATCATTTCCCTTCAATTATTCGTAACGACAACACCTAATCACAAGTTAATATTTTTTATATTTATATATATATATATATATATATATATATATATTTATATATATATATATATATATATATGTGTGTGTATATATGTATATATGTATTTATTTGTGGGTATACAAGTGTGTATGTATATACGTGTGTTCATGTGTGTGTGTGTGTTAGACAACATAACTCATTTTAATGTACTTGTTAGCACACAAATAGATATCCCAGCCTAAGGTCAGACAGTAGTTGCCCTGATTAGAGAGTTTCTAACGGTTTTTGTCTGCCTCACTATCTATCAACAAATCTAGACAAGGTTATTGACAGGTTAACTCATTCATGGTGGGAGCGCCCAAATTACTGTTCAACTCCCATTTTCTCTGTTTACATGTATGTGGGTATATATATATATATATCTATATATCTATATATCTATATATATATATATATATATATATATATATATATATATCTATATATATATATATATATATATCTATATATATATATATATATATATATATATATATATATATATATATATATATATATATATATATATATATATATATATATATATATATATATATATATATATATACACCCACATACCCACATACATGTAAACAGAGAAAATGGGAGTTGAACAGTGTTGTCATGTTAGGAGGTGTTTACATTTCAGAGGTGTTCAAAACGGGGGGTTTCATTGTATCACCCAATGCAGTTAGGAAGAACGAATTTCTTTTTTGCGGTAGGGGCATTAACACAACGTACCATGGAATGTATTTGTTCTGAAGACATTTGTGGGTTACTCCTCATTGAAGGTCTCTCCTTTCTTAGGGGCACATAGTATAGCCGATTCACACTCTGCTCCACCTCATATTCCGTCATCCGCTGGTAGCCCATGCCAAACTGGGGGTGGACAATCGTTCCCCAGGGCTGCTTGCTGCTCTCAAGCCGGACCGAGGAACGAATGGTGGTCGACATACCTGGAAGATAAAATTATTTGTATTTCCTTTTCTTTTTTTATTGACGTGCTTATCAAATAAGAGCATCAAATCGAATTACATTGTTCACTAGATGTAGTTTTATCTTGCAATAACACTGAATATTACGACGTATTTCAAGACGTCATATCATGATATTGGAAATGGTGCCAATTCATTGATATTATATATATATATATATATATATATATATATATATATATATATATATATATATATATATATATATATATATATATATATATATAAATCATGATTGGCAAAATCCTAGGCTTTTGATTTGTCAATTGGCCCATGATATGCAGCTGTGTTGTGAACTTCCTTCAAGTCACCTCTCAGTATCTTATATTAACCTCTCAGAATTCTATAATAACCTCCGAGGATTCTTATATTAACCTGTTCCATTTAAGAGTAGGGAGAGTTGAGCATTGCATCAGATAATTATGCCCATGATGCAATTCCCAATTCTCCCTACCCCCTAAGTGCATGATGCAATATCCCGAACATTGCAAGATGGCTGCCCCTGTAGCAGATAGTAATCTGCCGCTAGAACCAAATCAATCCAAAAAGAGAAGATTTGCACACCTGGCAGAGGAGGAGAGAAATGTGAAGAAAAAGAATCTTCTATGGAAGCTCCCTGGTATTACGTATGCAGAGGTCGAGGGGGCAATCATACTCCAAAACAGTTGATAACTAATGATATATATATATATATATATATATATATATATATATATATATATATATATATATATATATATATATATATATATATATATATATATATATATATATATATATATATATATATATATCCTTACTCGCAGCCAGACAGTATCTTATAACATGAGTTATGGTTTTGCAGACTAACCGGGACATAGTTTATGCATGTTAAATGTAAGATCATGTCTGTTAAAGGTCATGCATGCTATCTCAACTCTCTCCCTGCCTTACACGTAGGTAGCTGACCGAATCATGCAGTGATATTGTATATACATGCACTATGATTAGCGCAATGTTCCAGTTTAACAAGCTAGATGTGCTTATCAAGACCGAAATACGCTGTATTATAAATGCAACATACAGTGCATATATTACACATACATGCGTATCTGGTTTGGTTGTGATTCTACTTTCTTGAATGCGTTTCCCTTATCAAAAACCTCAAGATGGTGTATACACTCGTATAGCTACACTAACAATATACAGTATTCAGATGGCAGGCTTCTCTTTAAATAGATCTTTAAATGAGAGAAAGGGATTACGGAAAGAAATTACAGCACAATTGATGTAATGGCCACACCCTATGCATATTGGCACATCTGACACATGCCACCTTACTTACATGCAATTAGGAATTGTCAGACCTGGTTTCACCTAATCCCTAAATAGTTCCCATGCATATAGCAGTTCATAACTCCATATATAGGAGATGCAAGAAAATGGAATAACGTATGGATTTAGGGGGGGAATAATCTTAAAGAAGAATGAAATGTATGTTATCAGTATGAACTGAAAATGGCATAACAAAAACAAATATAAATATCTAAATGGTGGACCGTGACTTTGGAAGAACAGAACAGCCTGAGGATCTGAGAACAATGAGATGGAAATTATCAGTATGGATGTAAATGACATAACAGGGAACAATAAATACATATCTAGATAATAGATTTAAGAAGGAAATAAACATAATTTGATAATATATTTTAAGAAGAATGAGATGGAAATTACGAGTATTAGATGATTATCAACAGCGAACAGAGATTACTGATGGATACGAAATATTCATGAAGTATGCGTTACTTCTCTGTTTTGAAGAACTCCCCTCCCCCCTCTCTCTCCCTCTCGTACACCCTTGGCTCATAAATATTTCATACGGATGTTTTTACCCCCTTCCAGCCAGAGAACGTAAAAACTCGTCAACAGGGTGTCGTCATACTGAGGAAAACCCATTGACCGTGACAGTCACTGGCATGGTCACTTTAACCTTAGAAGACCAACTTAATCCAAGCTTTAACCTACATACAATGACGAGGGGATTCACAAATAACGCTATAGACTAGCTCCTAGTCTATGATTCCATTAACTTTTGCTTATCTCTGTTCTGGTCTGTATCATTTGATTAATGACTAGGTGTTAGTTCCAATGGCTGGTGCTAGATGGCACCAAGGGTGGTCACTGGTCAGTCAGAATTAAAAGAAATCCATATGAAACCATGCTGGCCGCCTGGTGAGCCAATATAGAACTAAATATGGGTAGACATTTAAGAATGGTATATAAGCATTAGGTAAGTTATTAAAGAAGTGAAATAAATTTCTTGGCCCAGGACTAGGCTAAAGAAAGCCTCAATAACATTACAAACACGGCCGGGCTTCTGTGTATCGCAAACACAGTGTGCCTTGGTTGCCTGCACCCGTCCCATTCAGTTGGCCTAATACTGTCGGACACTGGTCTTTTCAGAGTACCATTCGTCAGATCATCCATCATTACAACTTCGCAGTACATCTATGACACCTGGGGCATGTATAGCACTCAACACTCGGTGGGGAGATCTGGGATCAGTGCACATCTCTGCATTGCTAACCAGATACTTAAACACTCTGCTATAAGTGACAGTGCAACAATATAACTACACAGGTGATGCGATGAATAAGGGACAATTGAGAATGTTACCTTGCTGTTCCGTAGTATATCCGTCAGGCGAATACTTGTATTAGAGTGTAAGATACGTGACTCGTCACGGTCTAAGATTGTATCACGCCTAGAGATGAACTCCTCAAGCTTCTTAAAGATGGGTACTTCGATTCAGTACACAATTCGCGTCTCTAGTCTCGATAGTGATAAGTCTTCAGAAGTCAAGGCAGATCAGGTCTGTGTCGAGAATGACATTATACCAGCTTTATATATAGCGCTTTGTGTTGTTTCCAACTCAATGAATCCCTACATCTTGGCGTCGCTAAGTTGCTGTTTGGCCTGCATGGTGATAAGTTGGATGCTCCGAAACTGCGCATGCGCAAGAGGCTAATTGGGAATGGATTATATGCAATCCATGTAATCGCATCGCAATCACTCTGTACCTCACGAAATCGCCCACGTAATCTTTCAGCTGCATCTAAATAATTCTCTTACCAGGTATTTGACTTTGTCTCCTTGGTAGTTGTTGATATATAGTGAAATGTATGGTAAGTGATCAAAGAGTTGCTTGTGTGATTGATTTCCAACCAAGTCATATTGGCTTGTCCCTATGCTAGTCAGTATATCTCCTTCTGTCTCAGTACACCAAACTGTTACCTAGCAAGTGGCCGTTGTCTGATTGCCTTTACATGGTGTATTGTGTTAATTTCTTTTTAATTTTCCCTGTTGGTTTATTTGAGATCCTTTCATATGTTATTGGCTACACGTTGTTCTTTATAAGTCAACTACAGTTGACTATCTTGGCCACTCTGAAATATACGGTACCATTGGAAATATATTTTCCCGAGGCCATAGAGATGTTTTGAATCATGCACAGAGTTTTCTTCTGAGTTTGTGGCTAAGAGTCTTTTCATAGTAAGTGTAGGCCAATTAAACTTCCCGGAAAGTAACGTTTAATTGTTATACACCTTCTAAAGTATAGTCTATTTAGCTCAATTTTGGACAAGAACGTACATGCTAGTAACAAATTGGACTTGTTTATACTAGTAGCCGTTAATGAGATGTGTCGCTCAGTGACTAAATAACTAGGTATTACGCCATTTGCCGTAACAAACAATATCCCATCAGAGATTCGAATCCGCATTTATACAATGCAAGGCTTTGTGATTGGATTTTTGAAAAAAAGATCTTGGCCAATATGACTTCGAGAGGTCTACCTTTTTGCATGAGTTTCGACTAAGTCATTACGATCTATTAACAGTTAAATGACGGAAGTGTGACGTTTCAAAACGAAAATATAGATACACTGATTGATACTCAATATTATTGTATTCGTGTCGTGTTTAAAAGTCAGGTTCAACATCTAACAATACGTCTCACCAGGCACTTCCTCTTGTATATGGATCTGTTCGTTCTTTAGAACAGGTATACACTCGCTAGTGAGTCAGATGACAGAGTTGGGTATTCTAAGTAATCTCATGCATGGCTAGGCTACCATATGGTCACCGACGTTTGGAGATTAAGACAGACAGACAGACAGAGGACAACGAACAGACGGAAGGACAGATAGACTAACAGGCAGATAAATAGATAGATATATAGATGCATGCAAGTATGGTGCACACACATGCATACATATCATTATCATTGTTATCAGTGTTATTATTATTATTATTATTATTATTATTATTAGTAGTAGTAGTAGTAGTAGTAGTAGTAGTAGTAGTAGTAGTATAGTATCATTAATTATCATTATTATTATATTATCATTATTATTATTATTATTATCACTATTATATAGGTAGGTAGGTATGCAGGTATGTATGTAATGCAAATGATACTATACTACTTCTACTACTACTACTACTACTACTACTACTACTACTACTACTACTACTACTACTACTGCTAGATAGTATCTACCTACCTACCTTCAAACCTACCTACCTACCTACCTACCTACCTACATAAATACATACATACGTACATACATACATGTAACGGTAGCTAACTATATCAATGGGTGGGAGATAGATGGAAGTTTAGAATGATCACACGTGTAAGCCCCACCGTGCCGAAGTATATTCAATTCTAATATACGTTATCTAGGGTTCAGTTACGAGACCTAGTTGTATGATCCAATGCACTTGATATGGAGTAGAGGAGTTGAGCGATTGTTAACTAGCTTGAGACGTGAAGGGAAATTGCTGGCAGGTTTTGTAACGCTGTGGTCTTTTCCGGGTTATGCGGCTTCCTATACATACATGTAACAGGGAAACGCCATTGGCTTCAATCGCAAGTTCCTGCTATGTGTCTGTGGGAGGGTATGAAACCAGTGCCTGCAGTAGGTGCGAGTGCTGGCTATTCACTAACTGTGTCTCACCAGGAACAGTAAATGACATCAGTTATCATTTCTGGCCTCACTCACTCAAGGCAACATACGCAGTTCAAAATATCTTTATAATTAAATTCGGGTAAAACTACTGGTATATGCATGCTGTATAGTTTCAGAACCTTTGAACGTTTGAATTCAATTAATATTAGCGTCACTCCCGATATTGTCTTAATCTTGTCAACCGATTCGTAATACAAATGTTTGCAAGATGTATTTTTGCCCAGATTTATCTACAGATATGTGTCAATCTCACAAACACATTTGCATGTCTAGTCGTAGTAAGAGGTGGCTCAAGATGTTCAACCATCGATAAAATTTCCTTCTTTCATAATAATGTAAACTTAAATTCGCACTGGCATGCGTTTTTCTATACTTTTGCTCGTATTTCCCTATTTGGATAGGAAGTCAACACGAAGTAGCACGATGTCAACCAGTAGTTCGAAAAAGTGTACATGAAGTTAACGTGAAGTTGACACGACTTATATCTTGGTCAAACTTTGTGTTGAAACCTTGGAAATTTTTAAGCAGCCAAAAACGTTCAGCGCGGACACGAATTTTCAGGAAGTGTTCCCGTGTTATGGCAAAGCCAACACGTACCTCCGCGAAGTCAACACGGAGTGAAAAAAAAACAACTTTATGTACAGTCGTGCTGACTTCGTGCATGTGAGAAGGGGTTAACAGCGAGGTGGCCTACATAGAGAAGCACTCACATGTAACACAGCAAAATGAAATACGTTATAGACTATTATAGATATGAGACTAGAGTAAGGAATGGAAATGATTTTTTAACGAATACAACGAATTGGAAAAAAGTATCCCCACTGCTACATTGATCGCAAGTGCCATCTATCGATGACTGCTGAAGGTTTTTGCATACGAGAGTATACTTGTGGAAAGATGGGCAATAATGCACAGATAACACATTTCTGGGGTGTCAGTAAACTATCTTTACATTCAAATATAAAAGATGGAATTGAACTTCGGTCCAGCTTTGAAGTGTAGCATGTGCTATATAGTAAACTAGCGGTTGGCTGTTGACATAGATAGCCCCCAATTATCCTGTTTGCGACCAGGATTGAGAGCCAGCACAAACACTATCACATCCGCCAGCCCCTGGCTGTGCTATCTAACTCCTCAACCACGAATGAAGGTTGGTGTGTAGGTCATCCGCGTCACACAGCCCTTGTCTAGCTTCCAGACATGATAATATAGGGGTATTCATGTCGGTCATGATAATTCCAATGCATGGCTAGACCAGCAGTGGGCATCATTCCTAAATGATACAAACACACAGGTAGATGTACCTACCTACACACTACATGCATGCATGCATGCATGCATTCATACATACTTACATAAATACATACACGCATCCGCTACACACGCCCCCTTCCCTGTATTCCCGTCCTACACACACATATATCCTGCCAAGCAGCAAGTCGTCCCCTGTTCCCTATCTTCCCATCCTACACACACACACACACAGAGATACCCGTCCAAGCACCAAGTCTGTCCCCTCCCCCGTCTTCCTCCTTAACACACACACACACACACACACACACACACACACACACACACCAACTCCTATGCATACCATGTATACACACACATACATACACATACATACATGCGTATGTATACCTACATGCATAAGTACATACACATACACACAAACATACATTCATGCATATACACACACAGCCATACATGCACGCATGAATATATACCTACACACACATACATACATACATCCATACATACATACGTACGTACGTACGTACGTAAGTACATAAGAGAAGGAGGCCTTCACGTGGCCTAGTGCCAAGGGGGCAGATGCCCCCAGGAATATGCTCATTTCATATAATTTCTTGGGACACTTATTATTAAATATGTCCTTATTAATGTTTAATATAATCATTTGCTATTCTGAGTACATTTTATACATCATTACTACGATACTCCATACTTTTTGCTTCCCTTCCATGAGGTTTGTGCATGTTGATTTAAATCGGACTATTGGACCCTCACAGCCTTGTATTACAGCATATACATACATACATACGCACATACATGTATACATACACATATACTTACACACATACCTACATACACACACACATACACGCAATATTCAGTTTACTAACACACGTACACACAAACATAATATGTTCCTAGATAACTACGCACAAATATACGTATATGGCTGCTTCGACGCTCATTTTCCAGCTGATAGTTTTGCTTGCAACATAGGATATTGTAATAAGATGATTTCACTGATAGACATATTTACACACTTAACATACATGCATACATACATACGCACACATCTACAGTATGTATTATACTAACCATAAATCCATACAATATCATGCAGCTGAAATAATCAGTTCGGATAAGACAGTATCCTCAGTGCACTACCACCATACACTTGGCCATGCTGCTCTGTTAAGATATGGCGAATAATGATGTGAACAACATGGTTCAGTATATGATGGATCCATCATGACCCTGGGAGAGGAGGGTGGGCTTCTTCTTTTTTTTCCTTTTTTTTTTTTTTTAAATTCAATGCACTCAGGATAATCATTCTCTCAAATTCCATGTTTTACTTGTTCGGCAACTGTGTTCACCTCTCCAGTATGCCAATCTGTGCAGTAACTGAAATGCTTGACTCATCGCTGCCTGTCCTGTGCCTGGTGGTGTTGACTTAGGATAAGACAGTATCCTCAGTGCACTACCACCATACACTTGGCCATGCTGCTCTGTTAAGATATGGCGAATAATGATCTTCACTCCATAGGTCAGATCTCTGTTTCCCCCTTTCTCACAGAGTTCCAATATTTCCCCAAACCTTATCCAAACCTTATATTGGGACTGCGTGTAAACAGGACTGACAGTCATGTTTATTGTTACATCCAACTTTATTTGCACCTATCAAGCTTATCATGTCTATTGATTTGATTTGATGAATTTTATTGACCACAGAACCTAATTATGGGATTAGCCCTATTGTATATTCAAGTATAAAGATGCACATTACTGCTTTTCAGGCCCCCAATGCTAAAGGAATGCTTTACCCAGTTGTGTTACTGTAACATCATATCAGTAAAACCTGTGCCAGTAAGGGTTGCATCTTGGGCAATAGCCAAGGCTACACCCATTGTTTTGTCAATTTGTTTTGATTGTGTAGTAGTGTGCCGACCATCCTGAT
Organism: Maea johnstoni; assembly: GCA_963942565.1. NCBI lineage: Eukaryota > Metazoa > Annelida > Polychaeta > Spionida > Magelonidae > Maea > Maea johnstoni. The sequence goes on along the minus strand of OZ012692.1, from coordinate 40,312,217 downwards.
GTCCCACCTACATGTTGCAGTACTGCAGAGACATTACCCCCTGATTGCAATTGGGCATCTTTGACTATTATTGCACACCCTCTCTGCAAGCTATGGGGTGTTCACCCTCATTGTTTGCTAATGTGTCTAGATGGAACCTCAGACACTCATACTCCAGGTATGGTGAATGAAATTTGGGCAATATTTTCATCCCCTCGGTGAGCAACTGGCCTACATCATGTGCCCTGTCTTCACCAAAAACATGTGTACATAGAGCACAGTCTCTAGCAAGCATGAAACATTTCTCTGGTTTTGAAACTTTCTAGCTGTCTATCAATATACATGCCTACTATCCTTAATTCAATGGCAAAAGAGATATAGCTTGCATCGGGCTAGAATGTCTCTTACTCTGTTCCATTGTTATTTGGTGGAGATAAATATTCACCTTGAATGAAATCACCGGATAACCATCAATTGAGGTATGATTCCATTGGTTGGGCATGCCTTGTGTGCTGAATGTAAACTTCAGTTGTGAGAGTTTCGGAGTTACTGTGCTATGAGCTAAACGTCTGGGGCAGTTACATTGTGGTGTCCTGTCTGCCATAGCAAGGCAGGTGGTGCATCAATACTGTATAACACTTCAATATGGAGTCTCAAATATTTTGTGCTGTAGCTTTAGTATAACATGATCGTGCAACATCGTGCGCTTAACCCTAGCCATTGTCTTAGTTACACTTAAGGTCATAATATAGCCAAAGCAAATTTAGGTGACATTTGCTGTGCGCTATTATAGCTGAATTAATATGCGCACTAAACAAACCAGTTATGCAGTAGCTGTCTTGCCTCGACTGTCCTTCCATGCAAGGTAGAAGCACATGTCTCTAGGTGAACCTGCCCCCAGGATTTTGTTCATATATCTCAGAAATAACTCAACCTCAATTTGCAATTTTTCTGCAATCTATAAATATTCCCCTTACAGCTTCAAAAGTTATGTGTATCTTTATTTACAGCATGTTTCAGGGGTATCATATTCATATCATGTCTTTTTGTCAATTGGCGGTGCTTTTTGATGTTGGGGTTTCCGGGGGTATGTCCTAGACCTGCTTTGCAACACATGTAATCTGCTATACCTGTACCATTAGACCAGGCCACCATGCTGGTAAAGGATAAAGTTTTGGTATTATCAAAGTAACCTTCAGTGGGCAACAGCTTTCATATAATAGGAATGATAGCACAAAATCTACCATGCAGAAAAGTGCGAAGCAGTTGTAGTTCTCAGTTTGTGTCAAATTCTGGGAAAATATTTGTGCCCCTACAGATTGTAATGGAAAGGAGTGTAGTGTGGTAGTGGACTTCTAGAGCTGTCTGGTATATGCAAGAGCTTAAGTTCGCAATTGAGGGAGATATTTGTTTGAAACAATGATTTAAGAATCATAGCCCATGCCATTGCTTGAACATAATGTTTCGCATCGGGCACACATAACATATATGAAACACGTTTTCCCATGAATTTCTGGATCAGTTTGATTGTCACTTCTTGTATGCATAGGATCATATTTCAAAGTGAGGCAAGTAAGTTTTTTTTTTTTTTTGTTTTGTTTTTTTTCATGATTGCAAAACATCTCTTGTAACAATGGACCTCAAGACCTAAAAGTATCATGTGGCTACCATTGTAACCAAAAGTGTTTATCCACTTTTGTTGTAACTTATTGAGGGCAAAGGTGGAACCCAGCGCTGTGAGTGTTGGACCCTCATAAAACGAAGACATTCCTGTTGTATCAATGCAATTTGGAATTTCGTTTTCTGTCACTTTTTCTGCCATTTTGCGGCTAGGTCTTGACTGGCCAGTTATAACTGGTGGAGGAAACAGGAGTACTCAGGAGTGAAAACCACCGCTTAACCCCAATACAAGTCACTTGCAACTTACTCACTAGCCATGGGTGCGTAGACTCAATGGAAGAATAACATCTTACAAGATTGGAAGGCCCCACGCAGCTGTCATCTAGAAATTGTGCGTCGATTATCTTTTTAGCTCAAAGTAAATGTGTTATCAGCATACCAATATTTGGTAGATTAGTGGCAACTGACTCCACCCAAAGGCAACGATACACAATAAACCAGCCCCCAAATTGTATACCAAAAATGTTCTAGACTGTGGGGTAATAAACATGGTATCATAAGCAAATTCTACATCACTACTTGCAATATGACAGTTGGGTCGCAAAATCCCAAGAAGGTGTTTCAGTGTGTCTAAGGAAAATCTGTCATAACTCATGAAGGCTAAGGTACCATTCATCATAACAGAGTGTCTGTTGCGGAACCCTTAACCATCACTAATGGCATAACAAGCCATGGTGGCTGTACCTCCCCCACTTTCCCCAGCAAGTCTTCTAATTGTCTGACTATCATATCTTTTGACTGATCACATGAAGCATGGTTTTCCAAATATATACTAGGTGGTGCAATATATACATGATCTTTTAGTTGCCCTTAAATCTTTTGAAAGACCAAAGACATTTATTCCCTCCTAATCCATTTCATCAATTGCTTTGACTGAGGGCCATTGACCTCCTGACATAGAATCCCTCAATTCTTCAGATTATCATGTAGCTGCCCCACTACAATGCTATTAGGGTCTCAGAAGGCAAGGGATCTCATTGACTCATACCAATCGACGCCATCGATCTCCCATAAATCAGTTAAGGGGTTACAGGTTTCCTATCTTCTGCAGGAGACGTTGAGGGGAGAGACCTTCCCTCACAATCAACCCAGGAAACAGTGTTTAGTGTCTGTGACACTGCCACTGGATCAAAGGCAGTGTACAATACTCAATCCGGAACCTGTAAGAAGGGATGCAATAGTAATACTATAGAACCCTTCCTAGGTTGATTGCGAGGTAAGTCTCTCCCCTGCCTCCCACGTGGGCAAGCCCACTAAGGAATCAGTGTCCCCGGAATGCAGGAAAAAGACACACCTTTCAACAAACAAAGTTAATAATATACATTACTAGTACTTAAAGTAGTTTACCTTGGTGCTATTGGAGTGGGCTATATAATTATCAACATTATAAGTCTTATTTCTTCTATCATTACACATTATACTGCACATTTTTCTAATTGAATTAATCAGAACAATAGAAGTGGTCATGCATATACACCTTTTAACTAATGCTTATGATTTAGATAAATAAGCCATTTGAACCTAAGTTATCTACTCAAGTGATGGCGTAGCTTCATTCTTGGGACAGTTACTTGACTTGTGTTCTGGGTATTGGCAGGTATAGCACAATCCCTGTGCCAGGGGGGACTGATATGTGGACTATCGTGAGTATTCCCCACGTCCCCTTCCTTGCCCTCGGCCCCCCATACCCATTCCATGATAAGACTGCCCCATCATCATTCCCATCACCTGAGCCATCCATTCTGGGGTTTGGCCATACCATTTTTTCTTCTTTCTGTTTTGTCTTCTTTAATTTGTAATTACCTTTTTTCAGGCATCTTTCTTAGCCTCGTCACCCCATGTAACCGAGTTATGGAGCTTTCCTACTTTTCATTTTCCCTACATCCCTACATCTTAAATTGTGCAGCTGGTTTATGATTTGCATGCTGAGCAGCATCAGCAAGTTTTCATTGCTGCTATCAGCATTGTGTTAGTTGATGATTTTTTTTTTCTGTGGCCTTGGGTTTCAGCAGTTTGCATAACACAAATTCTACACGAATTCTATGTATATTATACTTTCCTTTCTACCATGTGACACAGGTTATATATGACTAGTGTAGGGGATTGTATCCCCACCGACCACATATTATGTGCACCAGCCACATTTTTAAAAGAATAAAGCAGTAGCAGTGGAGTGGGAGGTATCCATTAACATCCCACATCATTCTCCCACTACATATTATGCACAGCCATATCCTATCACCAAACGTGGATATGTCATCCACTTTTGCTTCCAGCAACAGTTTTTTTTTGTTTGTTTAATTTTTGTTTTTGTTTTTAAATTTCATTCTTTTTTTTTTATTTTTATCATCAATATTATTGCTATTATTATCATTGTTTCAGTTGCTCTTTATTCATTCATTCACTATCAGCTAACAAGATATTATGTGCTCACAGTGTTTGTATCGAATTCCAGGAATGTGCCATACAAAACTAATGATTGCAAATAGACTAACAGTCTTAACGCCTCTCTCTGGCTCAACATTGCACTCCTCATTAGCTGAGCTTAAAGTGACCTGCAGAGGCACTATCTTATCCCTTTTTTAAATCCCTTAAGGACTATGATTGCATCTCATTATTTCCTGTTGCCATGCAAAGGCACTAAGATTTGCAGGCAAATCTCCCAAGCTTCCAAAACTGTATTTTATTAGTGGGGTGAAACAAACAGTATAAAGAATTTTCCCAAACCCAGCTAGTTCTTTGATGCTATTGACTAAACTGGCTACACAAACATCCATAGGTTTATTATTTTATACCATGATACACATTGGGACTGGTAGGTTCATCACGCGAAAGATTTATTGCAGTATAGCCAGTAATCTGATCCTGAAACCTAAACTTTCAAAGTCTGAGTCATCGGCACCTGCACCATTCTTACACTGAGAGGCTGGGTTTTGCAAGAAAGTAACCCTTAACCATACCAAGTATTCCCTGTTCATACTGCTAAAAGTTTAGGTGGGCAAGGCCTTTCCTGGTCAACCCTGACTCCTACTGAGCTAATTTTGCTGTATTCTCATATATTTTGCCACTTATTTAGTATTTCACTGCATGTCTGATTGCCATTCATTAATTTTCTCTCTATTTGTCTGTATCTCTGGAGCTCCCAAATAAAAAACAAATAGTTTTCCCAGCCTTGGGTAGGAGTGTATTCCTAGACACTCTACAATTGTATCCCTATATATATATACACACATACACCCATAGATAACACATCTATGACATATATACACACCTACACATGTGCCAACATACACCCAAACCTCTGTACAATCATTCAACTGCTCGCTATCATTTAATCATCCTAGCCTGGTAGTATTCTCCTTTAATACTCCCTTTCTCTACCCCCAAATTCCCTGCAGAGAATCTCTTCACATGCATTTTATTTTGTAACTGAGGTTATTTACAGAAGGCTTTCCCAAATCACAGACTGGGGCTTTCTATCCTTTTATTCATTCATTTTCTATTTCTATTTATAGATATTATAATATAGATATAGATAGATATCCTTTTATTTATTCATTCATTTTTTATTTATTCTTTATTTTGCTCTCAGCCCCACATCACAAAGTAGGCGATATTTCTCTCAGCCCACAGCACCCCAGATCACAAAGCAGGGGATTTTTTTTCTCTTAGCCCAAGATCACACTGCAAGGGCACCCCCCATCTCAAATCAGGGGATTTTTTTTTTTTCTCTCTCAGCCCAAGATCACACAGCAAGGGCACCCCGATCTCCAATCAGGGGATTTTTCTTTCTCTCAGCCCAAGATCACACAGCAAGGGCACCCCCCAATCTCAAATCATTTTTTTTTTCTCAGCCCAAGATCACTCAAGCAAGGGCACCCCCAATCTCAAATCAGGGGATTTTTTCTCTCTCAGCCCAAGATCACACAGCAAGGACTGCCCCCGATCTCCAATCAGGGGATTTTTTCTCTCAGCCCAAGTTCACACAGCAAGGGCTGCCCCCAATCTCTTATTAGGGGATTTTTTCTCTCAGCCCAAGTTCACACAGCAAGGGCTGCCCCCAATCTCTTATTAGGGGATTTTTTCTCTCAGCCCAAGATCACACAGCAAGGACTGCCCCCGATCTCCAATCAGGGGATTTTTTCTCTCAGCCCAAGTTCACACAGCAAGGACTGCCCCCGATCTCCAATCAGGGGATTTTTTCTCTCAGCCCAAGTTCACACAGCAAGGACTGCCCCCGATCTCCAATCAGGGGATTTTTTCTCTCAGCCCAAGTTCACACAGCAAGGACTGCCCCCGATCTCCAATCAGGGGATTTTTTCTCTCAGCCCAAGTTCACACAGCAAGGACTGCCCCCGATCTCCAATCAGGGGATTTTTTTTTTCTCAGCCCAAGTTCACACAGCACGGACTGCCCCCGATCTCCAATCAGGGGATTTTTTCTCTCAGCCCAAGTTCACACAGCAAGGACTGCCTCCGATCTCCAATCAGGGGATTTTTTTTTTTTCTCAGCCCAAGTTCACACAGCAAGGACTGCCCCCGATCTCCAATCAGGGGATTTTTTTTTCTCAGCCCAAGTTCACACAGCAAGGACTGCCCCCGATCTCCAATCAGGGGATTTTTCTCTCAGCCCAAGATCACACAGCAAGGACTGCCCCCAATCTCAAATCAGGGGATTTTTTCTCTCACATATACATATATATGCATATACATACATACATATATATATATACATATATATATATACATACATACATACATACATACGTACATACATACACACATATATACTCACCCCACCATGCTAGCAATAGCACAGACACACCAGTCAAGTCTATTGAAAAGACTGGCCTGCCCAAACTGCAGCCAGCATGTAGAGCAGGAGCGGCAGCAGAGTGCGTCTGGTCAGGACGCAATCTGTGCAGTAACTGAAATGCTTGACTCATCGCTGCCTGTCCTGTGCCTGGTGGTGTTGACTTAGGATATTCATCCAACAGCATACACAACGTTCAAAGACAGGCACAGAGATGTGTCAAATCTCAGTATTTCGTTTGCTATTTTGTTAATAGATGGCGCTTTCGCCTATTCAGAAAAGAACCGTACATGTCGAACAAACAACAACGCACTAGACTGAGGCATGGCGTGTGTGTATGTGTGTGTCTAAGCACACACACACACACACACACACACGAATATATACATATATATATATATATATATATATATATATATATATATATATATATATATATATATATATATATATATATATATATATATATATATATATATGTATATATATATAGGAGCAAGTCACATACTCAGTCTCAAGTTGGCAACCCTGGGTTTCATGCTTGTGCAATCCTCAGGCCGTTATAGAGACCATTTAGGGTAAAAGGTCCTCACATGCTACATGTTGAGTCTTGAGTGTCCTTGACCCTGACCCTTCACCTCTTGGTATGTCACTTCCTGTGTAATCAGGTCAGGTCAAAGGTCACTTCCTGAGCAAAGGTGTCAAAATGCAGTTCATTACAAAAAGAGGGCAGCACAGTAGGTGTAAAAAATATATGTATATATATATATGTATATATATATATATATATATATATATATATATATATATATATATATATATATATATATATATATATATGTATATATATATATATATATATATATATATATGTGTGTATGTGTGAACATATACACACACACACATATATATATATTTATATAAATATATATATATATATATATATATATATATATATATATATATATATATATATATATATATATATATATATATATAAATATATATATATATGTATATATATATAAATATATATATATATATAAATGTATATATACATATATATATATATATATATATATATATATATATATATATATATATATATATATATATATATATATATATATATATATATATATATATATATATATATATATATGTAATTTACATCTTATCCCTTAAAGGAAAATCATCGATAATGTCTCCATAGTGTTCTCCCATCATATCCAGTGGAGAACATTCTATTGTCTGTGGGTATTTCACATCATTCTAATCATTGAGATGTATGTTGTACTCTGTTAATTATTTGATTGCAATAAGTCTATGTAATAAAACGGTTGTTTAGGAACTACAAACTTAGAACTAAGGGGTATTTACATTATTTACTTACAGGCCTCCGCTTTCATAATGAATGTTAGGTTATGGCAGCGAGGAGTTGATAATTGGTGGGATTTCAAGGTCGATCCCCTGCTTAAGGGGTTGATCATGAACTAAGTATTTTCTCTACCCTGATTAGATCTTCCTACTCGGATTCTGCAATGTATATGTTGCCTTAAAAGACTTCTGATGAGGATAACATTAAACATAAAAATACCCTGCCAGCAAGCAAGTGGAAGGTGTAGCTTGATACTTTGTGTGTGCTTTTGTGTTTTCGTCGATATGCAAGCCTTATCTATAATCAGAAAACATAAAGAAGCAACAAGAGGGTTTACCTTTCTTTACAGTGTCACCTTGTTTATTTATTTTCTCTCCTTGTGGACCCCAAGCTGGACATCATGAAAAGTATCTATATAATGTGTGCTCTGGGGTAATAAGATACAAACATGACCATGTTTTGGTGGGAAATAGTTACTTTAACTGCTTTGAGTTGGTGCCAATCACCAAAAACATTCAATAGAATATACTGAAATAAGCATCTCGTTTTCGTGAACCAGCCACATATTCTAGTCTCTATTTAAAAATTCATGAATTTGTGAAGTTTATACGTGTACTACATGAATAAATCCATAATTTGACACAGAAAACTCCATACATAATTAGAGCACAAACATGGTCTTGAATATATACACAATTACTTAAAAGCAGAAAGAAAATAAGAAACGTTGTTATATGCGTTAGGCTTTTCAATTACTCTTCATATCCATTTCAAATATTACTCTCAGCTGTTAAATGATCAGATATATCAGTCTGCCTTGTAGAATCAAATGGTCATTCAGATTCTGATTGTTTCAGGCACTATCCCTTTAAAAAAATTGAAATCTCGCATATGTATTTGCTATAGTAACCTGTAAACAGCCTAAATTGTATACATGATATCACCATTCTCATCAAGATTAACCTTGGTTAGAGGGTCGTTAAGACAAGACCTGCTATATCTTACACCCATGATTGCAATGCCTACTCATTTTCCTCAAATGGATAAAATCTTCCTGCCTCATTTAATCATTCATGACTGACCGGCCAGATCTTAACACTGTATTTATGTGTAATGATTGATTTAATCTGGATTGGAAAGAAACCATTTATTAACGATATTCAAGAATGGCATAACAAGATATTTAGTAATTGATACTTTCATGCTCAATTACTGATAAAGATCGCCATTTAGCAAACCTTAAGATTGACACAGTCTCTGATTGCCCCCTTGATCACAGGATGCTCTCACTCATTTAGAAGGGCAATCGATAATGGTACCTGTGTGTTGGGACACTCCCCCAGAATCTTGCAGACAATGGTGATTAAAGTAGCCAGCTTTACCTGGGAATACTTCATTCATTTGGAGCCCTGAAATTCACGTTCACTTCCCGCTCAATACAGAGAGAGTCAAGTCATTGTATGGAATATCTAACTCATCAAGTTGGGATCTCCAATGATCTTTTTGTAAAACACCACAAAGAGTGAGCTTGTGGGCTTGATAATCTGACCGATGCATTAAAATACCAATTGGTGCACCTCAGAGCGTGAACAATGTATGTGTATCTATGTAAATCTTGCCTCTCTTTACGGCATCTTGTCTGTCTCTTAATTTCTTACTGTTGGTTGTCTCTGTCGCCATGTTGGTACTCCCTATACACATTTGCTTTTCCTTCACATATCTTGGAATAGATGTGCGCAGGGCATGCCATGCAGCTCTCACTCCATTCACAGACCAAACCTTCCAAGATCCACTCCCAGCAGGAACCAACGCAATCTCGAGCCAAACATCAGGCAGACTATTTAAAACAGTACTAGTACAAGGGGACCGATTTCCTCATGGACGTGGTAGTTTTTTAGATGATCATGTCAGCAATCTGAATGTACAAGCAGGAGACCTCGCGAAACCAATTTATAGAATGTCTGCATTTATCTATTATTGAATGGTGGAAACGATCTAAACATATCCTAACACAGAAACTATAACAAACGCATAACATGGGTAATAGTAGTTGCTATTGTCTATGTAATTTTGTGGGTATTGTATAAATATACACACACACACATATATATATATATTTATTTATATATATATATATATATATATATATATATATATATATATATATATATATATATATATATATATATATATATATATATATTAATAAATAGTGTCTGTGTGACTAATTACGCAGTGCTTTTCTTTTAGCAAAGGAAAGCTCCTTGTAGGCATGAGTCATATATGGCTGTTTTTGGTTAATATGTGCACACAGTACAATGAAATGTTCTCTTGTCACTACAATGTCACGGATTATAATAGTTTGAAAGATAAATGTCTAAAACTGATTAAGCTTTGCTGGCATCTATTCCCACTTCATTGTCAACGAGTCCCACTTTGTCACCTGTCACATCCACAGCATGCGGATCACTATCCTTTCCAAATATTGGTTGTGGATTTGACAAAGCACCCAGGGCAGCTGGTCCTATCTTCCCATACAGTTGGTTTTCGAACTGTGTGGGACCATCATCACCAATAGTTGCCCCAGGAATTGGATCCCCGGCCTGGAATGCCATATTATCAACCTGGACGGTTCTGTTGTCCATGGGCGTACCGTCATGTAGAGGACTCAACGGTGGCTTACTCGCCGCCCGTCGTTTGTACAAGACAAATGCCCCGATCGACAAACCGATTATCAGTAATACAATGAGAGGTACCACGATGCTAGTGGTCAGTATGGCTTCGCGGTCACTTGAATGGGGAAGGCTGATTCGGGCAGAGGGTGTGACAGAGCTTGTTCCAATGCTAGGTTGAGTGGTCATCTTTTTAGTTGTGGAAGTCTTTGATGCTTTTGTGGTGGTTCCGGGCACATTGGTAGAAGACAAAGTGCTCGAAGTCGCTTGAGTTGACGAAACCTTTGTTGATGATTGGGTTGCTTTTGTTGATGCTTGAGTCGGCTTTGTTGAGGGATCTGTTGCCTTTGTTGAGGGTTTTGTTGCCTTTGTTGAGGGTTTTGTTGCCTTTGTTGAGGGTTCGGTTGATTTTGTTGTGGGTTCTGTTACTTTAGTCGTGGATGGAGTGACTGTGGTAGGTTCCGGTGTAGTTGTTGGTGTTGATGTTGATGCTGTTGTAACTGTTATCGGTGTAGTACTTGCTGTGGAAGATGGCTTTGTAAACACTGTAAATGGTGATGTTAATGTTGTTTTGGTGGATGTCGATTTCATTGAAGTTGTGATCTTGGTTGTTCCCATTGTTGATAACACTCTAGGTCCTATCAAATTAACAAAAGTATGATAGTAGTACAAAATGTTACATCATTTATAATCCTTGAACAATTGATAAGCATATTCTTCCAATCATAAGGCACTAGCTGTGAAGAATATGCCTTGAAGTTAAGATTATTGATAAAAATATCTCGATATTCAAATTTTACTTGCATCTAGGTACAAGAAATTGATATATAATTTAGAGAAATAGGCACTGAGAAAGAAGAGTTAAATAATAGAGTAATTATTTGAAATGTTTTGTTGTGGTGTATATCAACTTATTCCACAGAAAGAATATTTGGAAATCAAGAGATAAATAGTGTTTGAATGTTTGGGTATCATTGTCCCTATTAATAAAAGTAATTGTTCCTTTATACATCTCTCAGTTAAACTGTTTTTGCTAAAATTAACATACGTCATGCAAATTTGTAACTTTCAGGTTATAAGTGCCACAAATCTTGTTGCTAAATACAAGAACATCTGCCAGGTCTACACACTGACTTACAAAATAAAACTTATGAAGAATTGTACTATTTGATATCAGTAAATATGTACATCCTACCTAGACACTGTACACCCGCATCTTCATTGTGATAGCAATTGGAGACCCCGATACCGGCATGCTTGCAGTCAGCAAGGGACGTCTCAGAACCCGTGCAGTTGACATTGTCCAGCCAGATCTCTCCTGTACCTGGTCCAAATCCCTTACTCCCATATCGTGCTATGCCACTCTTAAAGCCAAGTTGCCGACACACCACTGTGGCATCCGTATTGTCCCAGAAGTCATCACACACCGTGCCCCATTCCTCAACACCAGAGATGAACACTTCCACGCGGCCATTTGTCATGTTGAAGCCATCCCTTAGACGTATCTTTGTCACTTCTGAAGTATCAAGGGGATTGAAATTGAAATTGGGTTATCGTCATATGATCTGTGCATTAATTAGAGTTGAACTATTGAAAGAAATCAGGTATAATCATTTTCTGCATATAGAGTGATTTTTGCATGACTAAGAAAGAAGGTATGGCTGTAGAATAACAGGCTACCAACGAGAGACAAATGAAAAGCGTAAAGTCCTTGAGATTGAGATCATTTCCTGAGCACTTTAGTGGGTGTTGAAGTCAGTACCCAGTGCAGCTGCAGCAGTGAACAGTGCCAAAGAGGCAGGAAGTTATGATAGGTTTCCTGGTCTGTTCAGTTCAGCTAGATGGCTGTTATATGGCGTGTATAAGACACGCTTTTTTACATGAATCTTTACACTCAAATCGAGGGTGCGTTTTATACACAAAGCTAGGGATCTAGGGTATTTTACATCAAGTCCCCAGGCCACATAGAGATCCGAAATTGATGACCCTGAATTCAGCTCTACCTGGATTCGTCCAAACAGGCAGGTCATTTCACCTAATTACAGTTATAAAGACAATGCCTATCAGTGCCTGACGCATCATTTACGAATTGTTATTTCAGTACGACTGGCCGTTGGAATGTATTGATTACAATTAATATCATCCCTAGGACAATTGGTATCAAAAGCTGACGCAGAGTAATGAGCATTGCTGTCAAATTGATGTCACCTTTCACTCATTTCGAAATGCTTTATACTGGTTTTCTATCGTTATTCATGAGCAGTTGAACTACCACAATATGTCTGTAAAGGGGGTGCGCACTATACACAATGCTAAGGTCTATACATCATTCTAAAGGCCTGAACAAGGGGTGTGTCTTATATACGGGTGCATCTTATACATGCGAAATTACGGTATAGCTTATACAACATACATGAGGAGGAGGGAATGGGTTTTTACGTTGCTTTCAACAGCTTCGATCATATTGCGACGAGATAGAAAAGCGAAACTGCGAAGAAATTCCTTCCTCGTCATGAATAGTTCCAAGGGGTCTTTTAGTTGCAGAAAACCGCCCTCCACAATGCTGCACACTTGTACAGCAAACCAGACAAAGCTGCTTTGGAATCCAGGTGAGATTCTAACCTGTAAACTCACGCTTAGAGCCAGGCATCCTAACCACTAGACCACAGGCCACTAACACATTTGTATCTATATCATATGTATTCCAGCAAGGTAGTTATGTCGAATGAATTATTTTAAGTAATCATTTATGAGTGCATTTGTATCAATGTTAAATAAAGGTGCAAGGTATATAGATGATATAGATGTGGAATCTGCCATAAAACTATTTTCACTGACTGCTTTCTGTTATCCTAGTTAAGCTTGAGGACGCTATTGCTTTTTATCATTGTCTACCCCATTGCAAGGATCATCCTGTGTGTGTGTGGGAGGGGGGTGGGGTTCACTTATCTTAGTTACTTACTAAGTTCCTCGCGGAAGCACCTAGCTGCGGCATCGCGCTTGTGCAGTTGGCAGGAATCGGGAATTGGAACATTCCATCCAGAGTTGATACATTCCAAGATGGTGTTTTCATGTCCGAGGCAAGCAACGTAGCGTAACCATACTGGTCCTGACGCCGGAACACCAATTTCACTTGAACCTATCACTTGACCATCCTTAAAGCCTAGCGTCCGGCAAAATACCTGTGCGTCATGAATGCGCCATCCCCAGTTGCAGACAGTGCCCCAGACGCCATCGTAAGCCACCTCTACCCGCCCGTGACTCCGGCCGCCACCAGCTAAACGGTACTGGACACCTGTGATAAAGGAAGAAGACATGGGGCAATAAGCCATCTGTAAACTTGCAATTTCATATATCATCACTTTTTGGCCATATAAGGTAAAGTGAATGCACAGCTAATGTTATTGATGGATGATACCAGAAATATACAGTCAGATACATTTCTGATGGAATCTAAGGTCAGTATGAATATAGATGGTAGTTTGCAGGGCCCTGTCACAGTTTCATCCTACCCCAGCACAGGGACACTACCTAGTAATCACTATACGTCATGACTGAGGCAATTCACATTCTAAACTTATTTACGCGTTGGGAAATAGTAAAGCGTCAACGGTGATTCATTAGACCACTAGGCTATTGGGACAGTCCTTTTGCACTGAACAATGGTTAAGCATTCAATAGCAAATTCTCACACTTTCCTAAATCAAGTGATGAATGAAAGGGTGCTCAAAGGCATATCGGCACACAAAGGCCATTCGATACCATGACATCTGTATAAAATAATGGTCCTTTCTCATTGTCGAAAACAACACAGCAATAAAAAGAAAAAAATGCCCACAAAAATAAAAAAGTTTCAAAATATAAGTAGCACATGTATGGTGGCCTAAAGTAAGCAAATGTTACACTTGCAAATGTGTTAGAACTTTAGCAATCACCACAAGCATTTGCATATCTACCTTGACACACATCAATATAGTGCAAAAGGAATCAAATTAGAATGTAAATGAGTTGTGTTCAGAATTGAACAGATCAAAAGCAGTACAGAACATATCAGACTAAATATATTAAAATACGATTATTATCACTGCATGAGAAGTTTGACATATGTCAATAGAATAACGTCATCTAAATAAACTTTATTTGCTTAATCATAAACGCAATACATATAGAGCTTACTCTGAATATGAATCATATGTAGTAAATTGTGGTCAAAATGTACTAAGTTGAAATAACTGCATAGATAAGATCAGTTCATTTTACAATAGGCATATATAGGTGACCTGATTGTTTTTATATATGGTGAGTATGGAGTGTGTTGTACCTGTAGAATTATAGCATAATACTCCAGCTCCGAATCTGCCCTCCTTGCATACAAATGGCTCTCCCCATTTCATGTACTGGCATTCAGACAAGGATTTCTCATCGCCTCTGCAGCTGATGTTACTCATAAGCACTGGCATTGTACTTAATACAGTAGAATGATAGGGAACACCACCTGTAGATAAAACATAAGAATAACACTTGATACTGGTCAGCATGTACTTTGAAATTGACCTCATCCTGCCCTCTGCCTTCGTATACTGGTATGTGCATCAATATAAAACAATTATCATGTGATATTGGGACAAACAGTGTTGAACTTCATTGAAGTGTTACTTATGAACAAGAATGGATATGGTTAAGGTAGATTGTGGAGTTAATTTCTCAGACTCAGTTTTTCCTCTACCCTGTTTTTATTTGGTAATTTAGCATATAAAAAGTAAATATTCTCTAAAAAGGCTTTGGTTGAGGAATGAATTAAGCATTAAACAAGTAAGATTTTGGGGGTAAAAATGCATAGTGTTTTCAACTCCTACTCACAATTATGGTCTAGGGACCTATAAATTATAAAGATGCGATGCAAAGATCAATACACAAGGCATAGGCATCCCAGTTTTTCTTATTTTACTCCGTTCAAATTAAATTACCGTTTCTTACGAAAGATTTGGTGAAAATTAAAAAAAAAATACATTTTCAGCTTTAAGATCCCACAACTCTTGACCAAAGTCGAAATTAGAAAAACTGTGTAACTTTTCGCTCTGAAATGTCCTTAGCTATATATATATATATATATATATATATATATATATATATATATATATATATATATATATATATATATATATATATATATATATATATATATATACTAGTATATATATATATATATATATATATATATATATATATATATATATATATATATATATATATATATATATATATATATATATATATATATATGACGCATTTCAAGCACATCCTTTAAAAATACACAAAATGCATCTTTAAAGCGACCATGTTTTGGGGAAATCCGATATGGAGAAAAGGGCCAAACACATTTTGTGCCTGAGTGCAAGTCTATGGGATATTCTGTAGTAGATGGTCTCTCACTCGTCTCAGTGATGGCCTATGCATTCACAATTGTATATCTTTTCTCTCTCTCTCCTAACAGACAACCGCAACCGCACCTGTTAGAGTATTGTAGAATAGGAAATTAATCCGAGGTGCAAATTAACCAAATTTGTGATTTTGGAATTTTTCATAGATTTTTTATTGCAAAATTCCAATTTTGAATGTTAACATTCTAATGACAGGAATAATACATCCGACCTTCATTATAACAAACTGACCCCATTCGGAAGTGTTCGGCAAAATAAACCACTCAGATTAATTCCCTATTCTACAGTGTCATCTCATAACAGATATGCACATAACTAATATGGAATAAGAATTATGAAGTACCTTTATATCCAAGTTCTCTGCAGGAAACATTTGCAGAAGCTTCATTCCATCCGCTATTACAAACACGCCCCACTATACCTCCAACTGTGGCCTCAAGCGCACCGTGTGCATTTGAAGAATAGGCATCAGATGATAAACGTATCTTTAAACCTGAGAAAAATAATGAACATATGCGGATGTATAGTAACGACAAAGCAATAATGATGATGGTAATAATAATAATAATAATGATAATAATAATAATAATAATAATAATAATAATAATAATAATGATAATAATAATTATAATAATAATGATAATATTGATAATACTAATAATAATGGTACTAATAATAATAATAATAATAATAATAATAATAATAATAATAATAATAATGATAATAATAGTAATAATAATAGCAATAGTAATAACTATAACAATGATAATGATATTAATATACCAATAATAATAATAATAATAATAATAATAATAATAATAATAATGATAATAATAGCAATACTGATAATAACAATAATAATGATAACAGTGATAATGATAATAATAACAATAGTGACAATAATAATAGTAATAATAATGATAATACTATTTTTGGTTATAACGATAATGAAACTATTTCAATCAAAAGTGATTGGTAGAGTCACGTGAGAAGCAATACGAAATATACCTGAATCAATTATTGTGACGTTGGAGCAATAAACGGAAGCATAAGAGCCAGTTCTGCATTGTGAAGACTCTTCAAGTGGACAGTCAAAAATCGAATCCTCCTCTCCAGTACAATTCACTTGGGTGAATACAAAATTGAATCCTTTGTATTGACCAAATGCTGATCCCCCAAGAGCACGCCCATCGACAAAGCCAAGCTGGGAGCACACCACCTTTGCACTCGTATGATCCCAGTTGTCATCACAAATAAGCTTCCATTCATTGTCATTATATACCATTACGCCACCATATGAAGCATTCACCCCTACGGATAGGCGAACTGCAAATAAGAAAAACAGAATTATTACCCTTCATTGTAGATCATGTTTACCTGACAAAATAGTCCTCTCTCTCTCTCTCTCTCTCTCTCTCTGAGACAGAGAAAGATAATGTATTATATACTATTTGTCACCAGTATTGATGTTTTGCATTGATTAATAGCTACATGTGCAGGCAATACTGATGGTCCTTTAAGTCATTATCGTTATTCAAGTCTTATTGCATAGAGAAGATACATTAGATTTATTACCGAATATTATGGACAATGCAATTAAAACAAAGGTGCTACAAATTTATTGAATGACAATTGTACTACTTTTTGATTTATTGTTCTTTACCCCTGATAACAGTGTATAATGGGTGGTTCCTAGGCCAGGTTATATAAATACATTCGCACTGGTATGGTGCAAGATTGGTTAAAGATGGCCAAGTTAAGATGTAACAATTACAAATGGATTCACATTACATACTACCTGGAGTAGCCCCTGCAGTGAAGACACTTAATTCCAGCACCAGTGAACTGATCATCAGGCTATAACTAGTCGACTGGTGGTTAGGGTTTGCCGGGTTGACCACGCATTAGAGTTAGCCACGCATATCATAATAATATCATGATAACTAATCATATAGCCTGCATCACCGCACATCAACCGATTCACATTTCGAGAATACATATGGTTTGACACTAATTAAAACATCAAGGATACAAAGACATAAATTGAAAAATATTCAACTGATAGCTTTGGATTCTGTAGGGTTTTAAAATATATTGTGGTTTATTTTTAAACAAAAGGATTTAAGGATTTAATTGTTTTATATCACATGCCATAATCGATATCACATGGTATCATCATTGTGATTACTACTATAGTTATTATGGAAAAACAGGTAATAAATTTGTTACACCCTATTTGAAAGTGCAGTCTGGCCTGCTATTCACCCTCAGTCACCCGTATTCCACTCGGCTCTGCCTTGTAGGATATGGGTGACTTCTTTGGGTGGACATCAGGCCAGACCACCCTATCAAACAGGGGGTAACTGATAATATCTATGCCTAGTCAGGCGCAAGCTTGTATCATGCCCAGTTTCTCGGCACAATAAATGTTGGAAATCAAATGTCTTCACCGCTACTGTACCGTTACCTACCAGAGCTGAAACAGTATACTCCTGCATCCTCCCTGTGTGAGGAACAGTCCATGTAAGGATTGATTTCTCTAGGAGGGCGTGGTCTATAGTGGTCGCCATACGAGTAGGAGTTGTTGAAGCCAGGATGAGGACACATGTGGAGATTGGCTTCTGTGCCGTCACACTCAAGGTGGCTTAGCCAGATAGGACCTGTACCTTGACCATACTTGGCATTGACAAAAGCCATGCCTGAAAAAAAGGAGATTAACATATACTGTAGAAAAGGGAATTGATCCGAGGTGCAAATTAACAAAAATATTTTTTGGATTTTTCCGAGATTTTTCATTCCAAAAAGCCAATATTAAAGGTTGATATTATAATGACAGGAATAATACTGTAAATGTATGGACAATGTTTCCGACTTCCAATTTACCTAAGTGACCTCATTTGGAATAGCTCGGCAGAATAAACCACTCGGATTAATTTCTTATTCTTCAGTATACTTTACAATCAGATTTACCATTTTCCCTGTTCATGTGTGTATGTATGTATATCTATTGAATGCAGAGAGTTACTACTGAGGGATGTATTGTACCCGAAATACTATTCGCATGGATGTTACATATAACCCTAGATTATTACTAATGCTGATGATGTTGTACAAGCTACTTTTAAACTGATTTGGGCGGAACTATCTGCCATTTTCTAGAGGAAATATGAAGTAGGCATTCCATGGTAATACACAGCGATCCAAATTGTTATTGCCATGTTTCTAAGTATAGTCAAATCTGTACTAAATATTATTTTTCTTAACTCTATAAGACACACACACATCCATATCCATCCATAACGCCACTGTGTGCCTATTCTTTCATGATGGACCTTATCAAAAGGAAAGTTAATTTAAAGGAAAAATATCCACAGGGAAAAAAAGTAATCAAAGTGAATAACCTTTCATGTCCACTTGAAATATTTTTTATCTATAAATTTTTTGAAAAGTTTCCAATGTTTTGTTTATTTTTACGGTGCAAATTATGTCATTTCAAAGTGTGTTTTTCATTACTTCTATAACAGTTAATTTCAAAGATTTTACATACATTTATGTTGTGTGTTTTTTAAACTTTGTCCACAAGGGCGCCTCATACACTTACATTACTTTCAAAATATCTCATTTTCGTTTTTATACTACCCTGTTGATGAGTTCAAGAAGAATCTCCCTAGATGACTTGGTTAAACAATGGACTTATAGGTGTGACTATGACATTCTTACTTACCATCAGCATAGCCTTTACTTCTACACAGTACCCCTGCTTCCCTATCGTCCCAGTAGACATCACAGACTGTTCCCCATGAGCCAGACACCGACACCTCCACGCGACCAAAATTTGTAGCATTTCCAGGACTAACTATGCGGTATTTCACACCTACAAATGATAAACAAAGAAGTGTGAAATTTTCTCTTGGATCGATCTGGTATTTGGAACTTCGATTTTTCACCTTTTCTGCCGTGATGCGGCTAAGTCATGACAAGCCAGTTGCAACTTTTGGTGGAAACCGGAGTGCTCGTTGAAAACATTGCCTAAACCTAAGTTACGGGCAACATTCTCACATGCCCCGGCTGGGATTCGAATCCAAGCAGTAGTGAGGGACATAAGGGCAGGCCCCTGGATGAATATGGTCACAACAGTGTTACGTTGAAAGAATCGTTAATTACTGAGTTAAACGAATTTGCATACCACTCAGCATCTTGAAAACGTTTCTTTTTAAATGTCCAGGAAAATATGACTGCCTATAATGTACTGACAATGAGTTGTACACAAAAATCTAACAAAGCATATTCCAGGCAAATATCGTACTCCTACACACTGCCTAATAAAAACACATGCTTAACAATTAATTATGCTAAGCATTCTTTTTTTTAGAAATATGTACTAGTATTTATATTTAGATGTGTGTCCTCACTTTAGACATCATGTTATGCACATCTAAATATAAATACATATTTCTAAAAAGTAAAGACTTCTAAGCAGAAGTATTCATGTTTAAATGAAGTGTATCTTCAGCTTCGTTTCCATTATGATTTTATTCCTTACAGTTTGATTTTCCATATTGAATATGAATTCCTATTTGGATTAAGTGCTTCTTCAACGTTTGCTTAGTACGCTTTAAATTATTTGGGTTTAATGCCTGTCCATGATAAGTGTTTATATTTTGATAGAGTACATCCTCAAGTCATGCATCACATGTTAGAAGTAACAGTTGATGTCTGCAAGTTCATCACACCAAACCATGCCTACCTACCTGTATCATTGAAGCAGAGTACACCCGCCTCGTGGGCCCCAGAGCAGTTTCCAAGACGAGGCTGTGCGTCATAAGAGCAGTCCCGCAGTGATGACTCATTGCCGTTGCACATGACATTCCCAATCAGGAAAGGCGATGGATTTCTTAGTGTGGACCTCTTGGAATGGATATAGGCCATTCCGTCTGCATGGCCTAGTCTTTTACATATAACGCCCGCCTCGCGGTCACTCCAGTTTTGGGCACAGATCGTACCCCAGTGGCCAACATACTTGACCATCACCCGGCCTCTGGACTGACCACCCTCAATTTTGAAAGCAATATCTATAAATGCAGCAAAAATAGAATGAGGTATAAAATCGTGATGGTTCAAGTTTTTATTGTATTTATCCTAATGGTGAAGCACTTATAACAGGAACAAATGGCCTCATATTCCGTATTGGATCAAGGCAGACATATTCATTTCTACAGAATGCAAACATACAACATTTTGATAGATATCAATTTAAAATTGAATGGAAAAAGAGCATAGTGCAGACAGTGAAGACAAGAGTATAATAGGTCACATACTTAACTGTAATAAGGATTTTTCAGTTATTATCAGTTATTAACTGCTTCACAACAATATTCATTTTTTCTTGATTGCGCTATTCAATATCTATTTTTTTTTAAAATAAAACCTAAGCAGTAAATACTCGCTTGCTCTCCAAATCTGTCCACAAACGTACGATAAACGTATACGTTAACTTATTGAAAAAAAAGGTATTGGAAAAATGGTCATAGGCGGTCATATGATTAGGTGCCTAGTATGTCAGTCAATACAAAATGCTGTGACTCGAGGCTTTCCAAGTGAATTGTTAAAATCATGCTATACAATGATATGTAATTGGACATACACGTTGATGCTATTTGAGAAAAATTGAATAACATATATTGTTATAGTGTAATCTTCAAGGGCTCTTTATCTCATCTCATCACTTACCTTCTGCAGTACCATTTAAAGGCTTCTTGTAACATAGAGCTGACGCATAGCTGTTTGAAGTGCAGGGAGTGTCAGAAAAGCACTGGTCAATGGAAGTCTCATCTCCCCGGCAGGAAAGTGTTCGGTTTTCAAGGATCTTGAATATAAAGTGTGTATATAGTTAAGCTCTTTTAAATTAACCAAGAAGCTGGTCGGTATACCAACTCATGTATAACCACCAATGAAGCATATATATATATATATATATATATATATATATATATATATATATATATATATATATATATATATATATATATATATATATTTATTATACCTCACTTGAAGATCGTAAGCCGTGATTGGCTGACTTAACAGTGAACAATCATCATGAGTAAAACTGGGGTAAATGGAACGAGCCAGAAATCCTTCCTACAGGTTGGATTGCTGCCTGACCGCTAACTGACACTTGATTGTCAGCTGCCCGTGCGCGTCCCACGATCCAAGAATGGTATGTTGACACGTTGTCCCGGTGTCGCGTGACACCCAGGAGACAAGATATCAACAAGGGGGTCACACCATAAGGTGGCTCCCCCTGGGGGTCAGTTGTAAAGACTTGACCGGCGGTTTCGTGCAATAGATACACTCATCAGAGGCGGGCGGATAATTTAGTGTTCGAGAAGTGGCCAGGCTGATCCTGGTACCTAATATTTAATAGACCGTATTAAAAGTATAATTTGAATTGTGTTCTAAAAGGGGGGTCAACACTAACTTTAACAGAAAGTGTGGTATAATGGATCGTATAGGAGGTCTCAATTGACTTAAACGTGCACAAGGAAGGATAGAGGGGGTAGACAGAGTGGCTACCCCCCGGGTCCAATATGCATATCCCTGGGTAGGGAGAAAACAAATGTAAAACTGGGGTTATCAGTGATACGCATATCGGAGCGGAGTCTAGAGAAGAACCATCCTCAAGATGAGGATACATCTAAGTATGACTGAGTCAGTCAAATACATTGAGTCCCAGTGGCGCAGTGGCCCTGAGACGGTGGATCCACATTTGTTCCAAGGACAATCTCACGGCAAGAGAAGCCTCAGAGTCTGGATCGTTGGTACCGAATTGGAGAACAAAAATCTCCACATCTACTAGCCCTGAATGACAGGGCAAGTTAAAATGACGACCCACACTGTGGTTGATTTTCTTCTGTGTGATAGATCTGAAGTGTTCGCACATTCTATCACACAGGGCTCTTTTGCTGTGGCCAACATATTGTTTACCACATTCTTTGCATTGTATGCAGTATACAATGTTGTTGGTTTTACAGCTGCAACATCTGATGGTGTTGTAGCTGTGTTTGGTAATCGGGCTAGTAATTCTCCCCGAGCGGTTGAGGCGGAGACAGTATCTGCAGTTAGGTCTCTGACACCTGCTTTTCTTCGAGTTGGATATGTCTTTGGGGTTTTCAAAGACAACATCCATGGGGTTGGAGCACCTGGCCCTCTTACATTTTTGGGTCTGCGAAAACCCTGAGTAACTTTCCATTTAAGGACAGTGCGAGTGCTGCTGGAACCATCTAGAATGTCCCAATTTTGCTGGATGATATTATTCAATAACCTACCCCCTGGGTGGTGTGTAGTGATCAGGAAGATGTTATCTTCCTTTTCTTTTTCCCCTTTGAATTTAGGTTTTAACAGGTCGTTCCTGTCAAGGTCAAAGGCTCTAACAAAAGCCTTTTGGATAATGTCCCTAGGGTACTTGGCCCTGAGGAAATCTTTGGCTAGGGACCTTGCGTGAAACACAAAGTCATCGATATCATTACATATCCTCCTGACCCTAAGGAACTGACTATACGGGATAGCGTCTCGACAGTTCCTGGGGTGACATGAGTAGTAACTCAGGTAGTTGTGTGCGTCTGTAGGTTTAGTATACAGGGAAGTATATATATCCCCTGTATCTGTCAAAGAAACTGTAACATCTAGAAAATGTACACTTTCTGTTGAAGTGTCGGTTTCGAATTTAATCGATTCGACACAGTGGTTAAGGTGGTGTTCGAATTTCTTATTGGGCACACTCACTTGACTCACTGCTTCCTCTTGAAAAAGGAAGATCCTCCCAAATGTACCACGTGTGATTATCGTTTGACTGTCAAGCATATTTTATCTAATTGTGTTGATTTTATTGAATCAAGAAATAGACAGTTCATTGTAAATAGGAAGGAAAGTAAGGAATTCTTTGAAAGGTTTCTTCCGGAAAGCATTTCATCTTATTTGTATGAGATTGGTCTGTTTCACCGTTTGTAAAACCTTTTAAGAATTCATAATTTTTTAAAACAACCTGGTGTGTATGAAAATTATATTTTAAAGTTGTTGATGATTTTGTGATCATTTTCATTCATCTATTGCTTTGTTATTGTTTTCAACAATAACAAAGGACCATTATTTTACCAAGATCTTTATGGTACTAAATGGCCTATGTTTGCCGATGTGCCTTTAATCAATCATTCATTCATTCATACCCAGCTGCACAGTCAAGATGAATAATCACACAATATACTAACGACCCACTTAGCTATGTGCGGACCTATACTAAGCTGTGATGTCACAGTCGTGTCGGCTTGTCTATGCTCAGAGACCCAAGTGGCAATTACGCATGTGTCTATATACCACATGCTGAGTCTGCCTACACACATTGAACAGGATTTTCTCCTAAACATTACAGCTTGAATAGTGTTAATGACCTCTTCGTGAAATTCCGAATATGGTCACTTTTTCTGCTATATTGAAGCTAATTTATGACCAGCCAGTTTTATGAGATGGAGGAAAGAATTTTGAAGATCCACCGAAAAATTACTGCCTAAATCTTAAAGTCACTGGTAACTTTCTTACACACCCCGGCTGGGGTTTGAAACCCAGTCAATAGTGATAGACGTCTAGCAGTTAGTGGTAACGCCTTAGACCACTCGGCCATCAGGTCAGGCCCAATTTTCTATTAGAAGCTGTAACTCGTCACTTACCGGTGTCCAGTAGCCAGTTCCATATGCTGAGCAACATAGAGCCTTCCCATCCGCATAGCCAATCGACTCACACACTAGTCTTGCTGTCGTATCAGTGAAATTTGTATCACATATGCGGAGCCATTTCATGCCCCGGCTGCCTGAAGGGGTATATACTTGTACTGCACCACTAGAGATGTTGTAACTAATTCCTTGTCGAAGTTCCAGGCGAACTAAAAGGAAAATGAGGTAGTTGTGTCAAAAACACATACATTTTAGGAAAGTTATGTGAAACCAATGGTTTACAAATTGAAAAAAATAACGTGATTGACAATTAAAAGGTATGAGCCAACATATTTGAATGTGGCATTTTTTTAAACCCAGAATAACAATTCCTAAATGCCAACGGATGATTATCTTTAAAGAGGCCAAAATAAACGGTATTTTGCATATAGCTGCACATTCATCTACTTCAATATTCTGTCTATGAAGATATCTTATGAAAAATGCAACTAAATATAAAACTATGGAGTTGAGTACTGCTAATATCATATCTCACTATAGGTTAGCTTTTATTTATTTAGAATAGTGAGAATTAACATAATCCTAAGTTAAACTTACCAGCGCCATAGCAATAGACGGATGCGTCATTTGCATGGGAAGTGCATTGTCGTGAGATTCTCGGCTTCCAGCCTCCATGTGGGCATTCGTCCAAGGAAGCCTCGGTACCGACGCAGTAAATATTTGAGAGCCATATCTTTCCTTTCCCTGGTCCATAATATGAATTGTATAGCGCCTTGCCATCACTGAAGCCAACTTGCCTGCAAAGCACTTGGGCGTCGTAGGAATCCCAGCTGCTGTCACAGACTGTGCCCCATACTCCGTCTACAGAGACTTCTACCCTGCCATAGTTTGTGCCACCTCCAGCAATGCGATAGAATGATCCTAGGAACACATGAAAAAGAAAACACAATTTTTTAACTCTTGCTTCAGATAATGACCTGGGCCCAGTAATACAAAGCACACTTAAGATTCTAGCTTTAAGTGGAGGATAAAGGAAATGCTGCGTGCCTCTTACTAGATAAAACAAAGAAACTTTACTATCCCTTATCTTTACTGACCCTTACCGTCCTCGCAGCTTGAGAAACAGTAGGAGGTACTTCCTGATAAGGCTCATTACACCAGTTCACATGGTCAGTCAGTCATTAGCAGTACCGACAGCTGGCAGACTGACACATTCATTGAATATAGAATTATAGAATATAGAATTATGGAAACTCCTATTAAAGAAAAGGCTAAAAGGAAGCCAAACTTCTCAAAGAATGAACTACAAGCTTTAGCTGAAAAGGTTCTAGAACTGAAGCCAACTTTGATGGGGAAATTTTCGGATATAATTTCCCATCATCTGAAGAATGAAGCCTGGGGAAAAGTGACATCAGCAGTCAATGCTGTAGGTACCATCAAGAGAAGTAAGGAGGATATCAAGAAGAAATGGCAGGATTGGTCATCTGCTGTGAAGAAAAAGGAGATCTATAGGAGGAACGCTTTAAAAAAGACAGGAGGAGGTCAGGCAGTTCCTGATTTGAATGAAATGGAAGTGATTGTTGTCACAATTCTAGGGGATACAGCAATTGAAGGAGTGCATACAGGCATTGATTCAACAGGAACTCAAGCTGAAACTCCACCCCTGAAGAAGCAGAAAATGTCCTCTGATCAGTAGAAATGCCTCACTGATGAGATTACCTCAGGTTAACCTGAAACCAAAAACTTCAGTGACTTACCATCTAGTACTGAACAAGAGGACCATGGATCACAATCATCTTTTGAACTTCTTCAAGAAGTTTCATCCAGGAAGAAAATTGAAACTCCTAAGTCATCAAGATCTACTACACCAACACCTATGAATGAAACCCACCAACTTCTCATAATTGAAAGTGAACGGCTAGAATGTGAGAAACAGCGCCTGGCTATTGCATCCCAGAGACTAGCATTTGAAAAACAACGCAGGGATATAGCTGCCCAGACACTGGAAGTTGAAAAGGAGAAACTTGCGCTTATGAAACAAAAAGCTCCTGCTCATCCTAAGGAGATTTATGTGCCCAAATCCTCTCCTTCATTCGCAGATGTCATGAGTATCTAGAGACTTGAAAAATGACTGGACAATAATATAGATGGGAATATTTTATTTCATCTCCCAGGTAACTTATTTTCCTACATGTATATTGTAATAGATAACTAGGCTGAACAATCACATTTTGTATCCTTTCCTATATTCATGGACACAATCAACATGTAGAAACTTGAACAATTAACTGGACACATATGGATGGGAATATTTTGCTTTATCTCCCAGGGAAATCCTATTTTCCTACATGTATTAGAGTTAGACTGTAAGATAACATTTTGAATCCTAAAAGCTGTTCATTTCTGAAATTCAATATTTTTGAATAAATTTGAATTATCTAAAAGTCACTGTATTAGTGTTTTTATTCTGAGCATCCTGAAGATTATGTTAATTTTATTATCAGTCTCACTGAGCCACTGAAAAGTAGTTGGTTATCAGATGGCCTCTGGCAGTACCACCATCCTCTTCATTGTCATTTGGAATTTCATATTCATCAGCTTCCTCTTCTACCTCAACATCTTCGGGTAGTGGAATATTTTTGTCCTTGCATATGTTATGTAGAATTGCTGTAGCCACAACAATTTTCACAACATATTCTGGTTTGAACATTAGGCACCCTCCCGATTTGTGTAGACACCTGAATCTAGATTTCCACACACCAAATGCCCTCTCAACCACGCATCTTGTAGTTCTGTGAACACGATTGTATCTTCCTTCCCCCCTAGTCATGGGATTCATCACTGGTGTCATTAAATACGGTCGACAGGGATATCTAGAATCTCCCAGTAACCATCCTTCTCCAATTTCTTTTTGTTCAAACATATCCTTAAGACTACAGTTTGACCACATAAATGCATCATGCATACTACCTGGCCATTTTGAAACTATGTCTAGGAATTTTCCATTTGCATCAGAAATTCCTTGAATATTCAACGCATGATACCCTTTCTTGCACACAAATAGATGTTCATCATTTGTAGGTGCTTTAAGTGGGATTAGCGTTCCATCAATGGCCCCTAAAACATGTGGGAAGTTTCTCAGTTTGTAGAAATCTTGCTTGATTTGATTTTGACTGGCCTCATCTCTTGGATATGAAATGTACTGTGGTAGCTTGTTGACCAAGGCATTTGTTGTTGCACGCACACATGTTGAAACAGACATCCTAGAGAGGCCATGAAGGTCAGCAGTTTCCGATTGGAAATTCCCCTTGGCGTAAAAACGCAGAGCAGACAAAACTTGCAATGACACAGGTATTGCATGGGATCGATGAGTTGGATGTTCAAGATCATCATTTAAAACTCCACACAATTCCAGTATTGATTGCCTATCCATCCTATATCTCTCTATTAATTCTGAATCATCCATATAATCCAAAGGGTTTGTTCGATCCCTAAATACCCTGGGAGCCCATCTCTGACGTTGATTCAAAGCTATAAGCAAAATAGCTGCCATTTTGGTGCTGCTTATTCCCCAGCTGCATGGATTGATACTGACCTAGCAGAGGTAAGAGAGAGATACAGGAGCCCCAGACCACCCTCAGCTGTAAGTGAGATATTTACGGCTGTGGTACTCTCAGTGTGCTTTGTTTTACCGGCCATAAACCCTAAGTGGGCTGGAAGCCAGATTCTAAGTGTTTCCTGAGTTAAGAGACCTTTGTATTACCGGGCCCTGGCTTACAACTGGCTAGACATCCTTATACAGTCAACTCTGCTTAATCGGGACATGTGTAATCCGGATATTCGTCTAAACCGGACGGATTGGAAGGTCCCAGTCCCTACATATACATATAATTCATATATGCATAATCCAGATTTTGCCTAATCTGGACAGAAATGTTGGGGCCACATCAGTCTGGATTAAGCGGGGTTGTCTGTACATGAATATGGCAGAACCGCAACACTTATATGTCTTATATTGACAAAAGCTGAGGTCACAAAATCTAGCACTACATGGTTTAGTCTTTAGCCTGACATCTTCTAACTTATGTAGGCTCGCACGACTAATAAATCTCACAATCACATTGCAGACCACCATTACGTCCTGACATCTTCTTGAATGTATTTACTTTTCTATACTGTCTTCCAGTCCATAGATAAATATGCAAATAATGGGAGAGTATGTAACTTATATGTGGCTTTATGTGGAATATATAGATATTCTTGTCTGCCTATCAATTAGCCAGGCATTCTTGACATGAACAAACGGACCGAGAGATTATCAATATAGCGTGAACTAGGGTTGGATGCCATGTGTCGGCAGTAGAATGGGTGTAGTAAGGGGGGAGGAGGTTGACTGTAACGTGTTCGGCGTTCATTTACACTACAGGTCTGTAGTGTAAATGAGCACCACTACGCGTCACCACCGTCGCGTATTATAATTAGCTTCCAATTACTTGTGACGTCATCAAAACTGTAAAATCGCTAATTTCACTGATTTAAAAAAGGTTATTTAATTTCCTAAAAGTGTATTCTTAGTACAATTGGTCCATTGAATGTATCCATGCTGTTTGACCAAAACAGAGTGGACGCTATCATACATAACTGGAAGAACCAAATTTTCCCTAATGAAAGAATCCATAGCGTTCCACGAAGGCATTCGACGTGTTTGAAGCCGCCTATCGGCGGGTTCCGGAACCTCGCGTCTAGAGTGAGAGACAATATGACAGAGAGAGAACTAAAATTTTGGAAAAAGAGAAAACAAAAATCCAATTCAAGCTGCTCTTTGCACGTACCTTCCTTTGAGAAGCAGAGTACACCCGCTGAGTGTCTGCTGGAGCAGCTCTTCACAGATCCCCAGCTGTCCTTTATACAATCCCCTAGTCTACTCTCATTTCCCGAGCACTGCACATTGGTTGCCCAAAGGACCCCACCATTGTACAGGCTCCTTTGGAAGTGGATGTAGGATTGACCATTCGAGTAGCCCAGCTCTCTGCATACAACCTTAAAGATTCAGAATAGATAAACATAAATGGCACATAGTAAGAAAAGGGCTAGATTCTTGGCCGAGTAGCCAAGTGCACTAATGGAGAGTATGTATGTGAGTATTTTGATTGACTGAATCATCCAATATAAAAAAGGTAACCCTAGGCAAGACTTGCAAAACGTAAAAGAATGTCTCATATTTAGATAAGATAAAGCTTAAGCTGATAGGTAAAGGGATAAGGTGGAAATAATATACTAACAACAGACGTATAAGTAGTACGTTATTTTAAAGATAAGTAACAGCACAGACGATAATAAAGCTCATATCCAAAAGCTATAAACTCAGCTTTAATCTCAAGTAGAAACGGCATGGCACATAAGATCATGCCTCACCACAGCCAAATTGCATAGGTATTATTACAACCACTAGCCCATGACTTCACAGCAAGAGATAAATACCATGCCTATTGTGGCACACATATACTGCTTAACTATATAAGCCAACCTGCCAGGGATACTTGGGCAAATGGTCAACTGGTGACTGGCGTATAACTGGTCAACTGGTTGCTATCTATTGCACTTACTTGAGCATCATTGTCATCCCAACCATCAGGGCAAATCCTACCAGTTGCATTGGCGAAGGATATGATAACGCGTCCTGTGTTACCTCCCCCATATAATCTAAGTGAGTACCCTGAAACAAAAAAGAAATATTTTCGGTAAATCACTGTTATCCAACAGTTGTCATAAACTCGTCGTTTATCATTAAGTGAGGGTTGCCTATCTACTCGAATGGGTTCGCAGCACTGTGCATAAACAAGAAAAACTAATCTCAGTGAAACATTTCCTTTACAATTACTTTATCATTGTAGATCTGGTTAATTTACCATGTCTGAAATTTGGTGATTTATCCTTTTTCCACATTTGCCCTATGATCTGGATCATATGTGATCAGTAAATTGAAAACTGTTGACCGTATCACATGTATGGTGC
Source organism: Maea johnstoni (assembly GCA_963942565.1). NCBI lineage: Eukaryota > Metazoa > Annelida > Polychaeta > Spionida > Magelonidae > Maea > Maea johnstoni. Next base: position 40,281,514 of record OZ012692.1, on the reverse strand, counting down.
TACGGTACCATCGGTAGGACAGAGTGGCACGTCTACTTGGATTTTAATTACGTTATAATCAAGTGATAGAAGTTGCCATGGAGGCTGGATTGAAATGAATACTGTGATGAACCGGGAATTACAAACTCCCCATCTCCGATCCGTAATCTGAACATAATTAATTTGGCTTGGTTATTTGTCTTAGAATACCTTTTTAATCAGCTTAAAGAACAGTGCAGACACCTATTGCACCCTTTATTATTGTAAATTTGCCATTCAGAAGCTTTTCGGAATTTTCCAAATTTTACTTTACCAATCAGGTCCTATCGGCAAATACCGCCAAAAAACTTTTTTATATATTTTTGTGTATATTGTGCTGTTTCATTTGAGCCAAACCATGGGTATGCTTCAGACATG
>OZ012692.1:40273618-40276118 GCA_963942565.1 Maea johnstoni | reverse complement strand
GGTCGTGTACTGTGTACAGGGATACCCCTGGTGGGATCTGTTGAAACTACAATCCCCAAGACCTTGCTCCTGGCCAGTGCAGTTGACGGCACCCATGACATACGGTACGGAAGAGTTGGCATAGTACCGCCTGTAAGCCACGCCACCCTTATACCCCGATTGGCGACATGTGACGTCAGCATCTGTATCATTCCACGAGGTACTGCACACCCTGCCCCAAACACCGTCAACCCGTGCGTGGACGACCGCGGCTGACCGACTCTTGCCAACAAGACGAACAAGGAATGGGGCTGCAATGACAAGAATGTTTTATTTCTCATTTTCTGTCAGTTACCAGTATCGATGGTAGTAGTAGTAGTAGTAGTAGTAGTAGTAGTAGTAGTAGTAGTAGTAGTAGTAGTAGTAGTAGTAGTAGTAGTAGTAGTAGTAATAGTAGTAGTGGTAGTAGTAGTAGCAGCAGCAGTTTTAGCAGTAGTAGTAGTAGTAGTAGTAGTAGTAGTAGTAGTAGTAGTAGTAGTAGTAGTAGTAGTAGTAGTAGTAGTAAATAAATAAACAAATGTTAGGTTTATAGTCTTGTTCCATTTTATCAATGTTCACACGACTCTTACATTTGGCATAGTTATAGTACCGCCTGTAAGCCACGCCACCCTTATACCTACTACTACTACTAGTACAAGTAGTAGTAGTAGTAGTAGTAGTAGCAGCAGCAGCAGTATTAGTATTAGTAGCAGTTATGCAGCAGTAGTAGTAGTAGTAGTAGAAGTAGCAGTAGCAGCAGCAGCAGCAGCAGCAGCAGCAGCAGTAGTAGTAGTAGTAGTAGTAGTAGTAGTAGAAGCAGTAGCAGCATTAGTAGTGGTATATGAAATATGTGTTGTAGTAGTAGTAGTAGAAATAGTAGCAGTAGCAGCATTAGTAGTAGTAGAGGAAGAAGAAGAAGCAGCAGTAGTAGTAGTAGTAGTAGTAGTAGTAGTAGTAGTAGTAGTAGTAGTAGTAGTTGTGCAAACTAAGCTTTTTATGTAAATCGTAACGCAAATGCTCATGATATAGATATATTCAATATGCAGATTTGCTCAATGTATACAGGACCTTAATGAAGCAGGTTACCCTGTATACTGAATCACCAATGTTTTGATGCAAGAAAACAAAAGAAAAAACACAAAAAAAACGAAACTATTTACCTGTAGTGTCAATGGTGTTGTTGTAGCAATAAACAGAAGCGTAGCTTCGAGTTGGACATGAACCTATTGTCCATTCACAGTCGTTGATAGACGTCATGTTGGATTTACACTTGAGATTGGCGTATACGGAACTGCCATATCGGCCAAAGTGGTTACAGCAGTGGTAGGTGCCATCTCCATACCCAAGTCCCTTGCAAATAACGGACGCCATCTGGCGGCTGAAGGTGGAGTCACATACCCTATACCAGGCATTGCCTTTATAGAGCATCACACGACCATACCTTTCGCTGCTGAGTCTCACTGCGGAAAACAAACAAAAAGTGCACACCTAAGGTAGTAAGCAATGAGAGATAGGCATCAATAACATGCTTACTTTGACCACACAAAAACTGAGAAAAAAACATATTTTCTAGAATTCTTTAAAGATGAAGAGGTGGCCAACAGGACCGTGATTAATTCAATAATATTATTGGTGTCCAACTGTCTCATTGTCGCACCAGCGTGTGACCGGGGTTCCAAAATTTGCGACAAGACAAAACTTTTATCTCTCTAACTCATGACGTATTTGGGAAGCATAACAAATACAAATACAAACTGTATTCAGAAAAAGTGTACACTCCATTTATTGTTTCCACCTATTGATTAATCTAGGTCCTTATTGTTGCTAAGGCTGATTTAGTGGTGTCAGCTGGTGAAAATATCTAAAATTACTTTCGCACAGCGCTCACCAAAAATGCTGTGCTTTGGCAGCAATTATCTGTGCTCCAGGATATATTTGGACACCCCTGTAGAACATACAGTTGCTCCTTACCATTACTGTAGCATATGACGCCAGCATCATCATAGTGGTCACTGCAGCGTCTAGTGTAATAGCTGCTCCTGTAGCTTATTGAATCGACCCCCCAGCCATTAAAAGGACAGTTGAAAATAGACTTCTCTCTGCCTGAACAACGCAAGCCGTTCATCCACATCTTCCTGCCAGTACCACGTCCGTAGTAAGAGTTGCTTTTGGTGATCCCGGAGGTGAAGTTCAATTGCCGGCAGAGAACATTGGCATCATTCATGCTCCAGTACATATCACAGATAGTGCCCCAGACGCCGTCTACGCCTACCTCAACTCGTCCATAGTTAAACCCACCATCAGCAAGTCGGACGGTGACACCTGAAAGCAAAAAAGAAGTTCAGTTTAGTGGATTTTGGAATTTAGTTTTTCGTCATATTTATGCCATATTATGACTAATGTGTGACTAGCCAGTTGTACGTAGTGGAGGAAACTGGAGTACCCGGCAAAAAACGCCTAACCTCAAGTCACTTGCAACTTT
>OZ012692.1:40246543-40273418 GCA_963942565.1 Maea johnstoni | reverse complement strand
TGTAATGTATTCACTACATATAAAGAGATACACACAATTGCCCGTGCAAAGAACAAACCTACGTAACATTAAAAGCAAATACATCCCAGTGTCAGTACAAGGTATGTATGTGCTTCAAGTACAGCACAACCGAATATATACCACTTACGTGTTGTCATTGTGGGAAAAAACAAAAATATTGGAAATCATCTTTTTAACTCGAAATTATATCAATGGTTTTAACATGGAAACTAACCATAAAACATAAATATCTAGTTCTTAACATCAATTTTGATAGATATCATCTTAGACTTTATTGTTAAAAGGACCTTTTTACGTTTATGTTCAGTGGTGGTACTGAATACCATTGGAAATGAAAATTTAAATGGAAATGAAACATGTAAACACAAGCCTCCATTGTTTAACCATCGGAAATCTACCATTTATTTAAATCATATGTTAACATGAATCATATGCATGACTGATTGCCAAAACGTAAAAAGATGGTCAAAGGACGTGAACCATGTATATGATACAGAAGCATTGCCGGCTTCTAATTGGCAAAGAAGTGGCAATAACTTTTAATCTATTGTTTTATGTTCCAGTGTGTTTTAGGTGCTAATCGTTAAAAGGCAGGGGTAATGATATACTCTCGTTTATACTGGTCCAAGCATTCTAATTAAAATGTAAATACTGAGAATCTTTTTAACTCATTTTTTATTGTTCATGGCATAATTTCATCAGTGTTAGAATAAGATTCTTTTGTTGTCAAATGATAATTTCAATGTTGTGGAAATATCACTGCAAAATAATGTATTTGAATGCGAATGATTTCACATGTCATATGTGGTCAATGAACAATACAATGCAATATAATGACTTTCGTCAACAATGAATATTTTATGTATATTTGTATATTATGTATATTTTATGCAAAGTAATGTGAAAGTATATACTACATATACATACCATTGCTTGAACACTGCACAGCAGCATCGTTGTTATGACTTGCGCAATAAGTTGGGTATGCCCTGAACCCATAGTTACGACAGAGTGCCAATGTAGGCTCACTGCCAGTACACGCCAGATTGGAGAGATAGATGGGACCTTGGCCACGAGAGCTGAGCCCCCTGGAGCTCCGCGTCCTGCCCTCAATGAAGCCAAGTTGGCGACAGAGGACATTGGCGTCATTGATGCTCCAGCCGCTATTGCAAACGGTACCCCATATGCCATCATATGCCATTTCTACACGTCCATAATTACGACCTCCGCCAGCCAGTCTGTACTGAACTCCTGCAAAACAACAGCAAAATGACGATTTATTTTCCTTTTTATGTTAGACAAAGTAACTGAAAGTGACTGGGGTTCATTTCTTATACATATATATATATATATATATATATATATATATATATATATATATATATATATATATATATATATATATATATATATATATATATATATATATATATATATATAAATATATATATATATATATATATATATATATATATATATATATATATATATATATATATATATATACATACATATATACATATATAATATATATATATATATATGTATATATATATATATATATATATATATATATATATACATATATATATATACATATATATATATATATATATATATATATATATATATATATATATATATATATATATATATATATGTGTGTGTGTGTATATATATATATATATATATATATATATATATATATATATATATATATATATATATATATATATATATATATATACATGTATATATATATATATATATATATATATATATATATATATATATATATATATATATATATATATATGTGTGTGTGTGTGTGTGCATATTTGTGTGTATATGTGTGCGCGTGCGTATTTATAGAAATAATAATACACATCAATCATTAAGTCATCCTTACATTAAGGAGGGCTAGTAAGCCTACACATGGAAATAGTGTTTTTTCAATCTATGAAGCGAAGGAAACTATCGTGGCAAATTACTATGTGGCCATTTTACCGTTTGGGGTCTTGTAGCACAGCAGTCCTGCGTCCACGTATCTCGCCGACTGGCACCTGCTGTTGTAGTTGTTGTTGAAATCACACTCAGACAGTTTGCTCTCATTACCATTGCACTTAATGTTGGTAATCCAGAAGGGCTTAGAAAGATAGGTTCTCAATCTGAAGGGTAAAGAGGTAAAGAGCAATACTTTCAAAACAAAAACGGTACAAGATAGTCTCGTTAATTTCCTTACCACCGCAGACTAATTCAAGAACCACAATGTTTTAATTGTTATTCATGTTAAGGGTTTTTCTAAAGATCAAAATTGATAACGATTATTTAGAAAACACACAAAGTAAAAAGGTTCTTGGGGTTACAATTGATGAATCCTTATGCTGCACTGAACAAGTGGATAAAACCTGCAAAAAGATCATTTTTAACCTGCATAGTTTAAAAGAAATAAAAAATAACCTCCCAGTTAAGGAGAGGTTGTTATTTTAAAACTGCTATATTTTACCTCACCTGAATTACTGTTGTTCAGTGTGGGGAAACTGTCCGGCAAATCAACAAAACAGGATAACTAAATTACAAAAGCGGGCAGCCCGCTTAATATTAGATGCCGATTTGTCAATTCCATCTTCTGATCTATTCAAAAAGCTCGAATGGCTCCCTTTCCCCAAATATGTGGAATACCAACAGGCGGTTACTGTGTACAAAAGCCTTAATGAATTAAACCCCCATTATATGAACAAACTTTTCTCATCAACACAAGAAAACCACAGCTATGGTACTCGAAATGCAACCTCCTCACTACTAACTCTTCTGGCTTAACTGAAGCAATCAGATGTGCACCATCACTACCTTCCTTCAAGTCTAGATACCTAAAAGCATTGTACCATACTACTTTGTAACCCTGGGGCCCTCGGCTACTAATATAAACATGCAAGAGGGCCTCAGGGAAGATCTGTACCATTGGACTGAGTTACCCTCTTTAAATAAAGATTATTATTATTATTATTATTATTATGATGATGATGATGGTGCTAAGTCGTTGACAGATGACTGGTCGACTGGTACACAAATTAGATTTCCTTACTGGAATGCACAATGATTATACTAACGGACTGAGGAAGGCGACTCCGCCTCTGAAACCTAATTGTTTACACGTCACGTTCGCTTCCTTATCCGTCCAGTAGACTTTGCAGACTTTTCCAGTAACGCCATATCGCGTTAGGTTCACCGATCCATAAAACGTGTAGATATGTCTGTTAATCGAAACTTTCAATTCTGAAAACAAACAAAATTGTCTATGGAGTTAAATCTTCATCGTCACTTTATACATTTGCAGGAGGTCATTGTCTCACAAACATGAAGTCATTTTCCTGGTTATTGTTTTATCTATATGTAAAAGATCTTTCAGACTGCTGATGTGCACGTATACTTACCATGAGCGCAGTTGCACTCTGAATGGCAACAACCGAAAGGCGTTTGAAAATATATGAAATATTCCACACATGCGTGAGCGCACACACAATCTGACAACTTTAAACTTAACTCATTGAAGCTAAAAGTATTCGAGAAAGGTATGAGTATGTATTGCAAACAAAGAACTACCAACAACTTCTAGCCAAATCTTTCTCAAAATTAAAAACTTAGTAATTATCAATATATGTTAGTATGTGTAAAGCCACAAGAACGTTCCTGATATATATGGTTTAAAGCAAATCTACTAGGTGTACAAAGACCGGATTTACATACACAGTTTGTAGTATCTTAATCAATCAACTTACCATCGTTGAAGGGTGAATTGGAGCACGCAGCCGAGGCGGTCAGAACTTGGCCATTGATATTGCAAAAGTCGTAGTTACATTTGCATTGTAGTATGGACGTCTCGTTGCCCTGGCATTCTACGTTGTTCATACCCGTCCTGATAATCCTACCAGTCTGGAACATGCCGGCTGTCAGGGCTTTGCCGAACTTGAAGCCAAGTTCACGGCAAACCACCTTGGCATCCGTATCGTCAAAGCCCTTGGCACACACCAATGACCATCCGCGGTTCACGAGAAACGTCGTCACCCGACCACTAGAGGCATTAGCAATAGAACTTGACATCGGCTGAAGCCGCACTGAAAATAAATCATTGGTACAGTAGATTCACAAACAATTGTGTAGAGTTAAGTTTACAAATTTACAGAAAATCGATTTTTATGCGTTTTTAACTTTGCGAATTGGCCGCAACATGGAGTGCCAGCTATACACTTAAAGTGGCAGCACTAATCATTGCGAATTTTAATTTTGTGTCCGAGGCTAAACGCTAAAAACGCAAAAATTAAACTAACACAATCTTTTCAGCATTGGCAAGTGCAAAGATTATTGTGTGTAGATAACTGCAGTGCGTGAAACTTCAAACTTGTTCGTTATATGGGATCATCTTGCATTTTTCCGAAAACATTATTTACTGAAGTCTATATATAGGTTAAGCATGTATCCAATGGGAGTTCAGTTAGTACTTGCATATTCTCATCAAACAAATCAGCAAAAAGTAAGTCTTTGAAGAGAGCAAATCCTGCACGACTTCCGTAGTATGTTTCTACATCTTATTATAGTTTTTTTCTTAAGGTGTGTAGGAATCTTTTCTAAATTTACGGTGAATTCAAAATCATTCGCGTTTAGTAATAAATTAACGCACTCATAAAGAAGAGACAAGAGAGCATATATATAGAGTATAAAGAGTATATATATATATATATATATATATATATATATATATATATATATATATATATATATATATATATATATATATATATATATATATATATATATATATACATATATATATATTTATATTTATATATATATATATATATATATATATATATATATATATATATATATATATATATATATATATATATATATATATATATATATATATATATATATATATATTCTCATTTTGATTCAGGGTTGTAGGAAGCATGTGTGTAATTCTCTTTATATAATACGAGTCATTAAAACAAACATAAAATTACCATTTCCAAAGCAAAATACACTTGCATCGCGTTGGTGTCCGATGGTGCAGCGTGGGTCTATGTTCATTCTCCAACCTGTGTTACTGCACTGCATCAGGGTGGGCTCCGAGCCAGAGCAGTACAGATTCGTCATATATACTTGCAGACCATGGCCACCTCCATAATAGGAGTTTCTGCAAAAATCGAAATGTATCAATAACTGAAAAATACAGTAAATACTAGTATTGAAACTATTTTAGCTTTACATTGTATCAATAAAATCCATTGAATAATGTTTTTCTTTTCACATCAAAATTTATATTACATTGATTCGACCTCTAATTGACTTTTGTGGCACAATATTCTCAGGCTTCCTGATAATTGCTGGGGCATATCAATTTAAAAGCAAAATACTTCGTTTGCAAGGAATTCTGAAATCAAGCTATCTGATTGGTTGGTTAGTTTCATAACCCCCATATTTTAAAAATACAGACAAGATCGAAGATGAGTCTCATCTTTACATAAGTCCATGCTTCAAACTACTTATATACCAATTTTTGGGCTTCTATAGAAAAGTGAACAATTTTCGCCCTTAACCGCAGGACTACTGTTGGTACAAGGAAATGTCTGATGCAATACATACCTCAATGCTATGCCATCGCTGAAGTTGAAATACCTGCAGACAACTCTCGCATCATTTGAACTCCAGCTAGAATCACAGACAGTACCCCATTGTCCATTATAGCTGACCTCCACACGACCATGGTTCTGTCCCCCTGCTGCTAGTTGATACTGGACACCTTTTAAGTAGAGCAATAAAAGATACGTGTGTTGCTCTCTCGGTGTTGCTTTGTTCGCTCTTTTTTCATTTTTTTTCTTTCTTTGCTTGTTGGCTGATTTGTTTGATTGATTGACTGTGTGATTGTTTATGGATTTGTCTCTCCTATTGCCTACATGCCTGTCTGTTCTTCATTTTTCCTTTTCTCGACAATTTAAATGAACTGAATGGTGTTTGTTTATGTGTGTGTGTTTCTGTTCGTCTATGCGTGTGTGTTTGATTGTTTGTATATTCGCGAGTTAACACTAATGATAGGTATTCATAATTTCATCCGAACAAGAAATACAATTTATCATTACAAATCTATAAAAACGTACTTCGAAAAGGTAAAGTGATTTTAAAATTCAGCAATAGCATTGCAACATAGTTTTATAAATATTTTTCTGGTACAAGATACTAAGCGTAACCGATACGCCAGTATAACATACCTGCAGCATGATCTGTTTGAAATACATGTCTACATTAGATATGTACAGTGTGTACGTATACTATTCCATAATGCATGTGCGATTTGGCAAAGTAATGTACACCTGTAATAAAGTGATGTGAATAGAAAATAAGGGTTTACTCACCAGATCCAGAGTAGCACAAAACTCCTGCTTCCTTGCCGAAATACGAGCTGCACTCTGAGTTGGTGGAACTCGAGTTTCCAGAGTATGTCGGGCAATCCTCGAGACGAGACTCTGTACCATCACAGCCCACGTGGCTCAGCATATATGCCGTGCTGCTGTTGTAGGAATACTGATAGGCCACGCCCCCTCTATGGCCAAGCTGGCGACACACAACGCTGGCATCCCTGTCGTCCCAGCCAATGTTGCAGATTCGCCCAGTTTGCCCCAACAGACTGATCCGGACCCTGCCCGTGAGATGCCGGTACAGAAAGCTACCGCCGACCAGAGACACTTCGTATGATACTGCAATATGAATATACAATATATATATTATACATATACATATTCATCATAGACACATAGGTTTTATGTTACAACGGTAATTATATCTGGTCAGCCGTACAATTTGAAGCTCTTGTCGAATGCGACAATGCGACGGTTGGGCACCCCTGACCATTTACACTCTAGTGCTGGCCACTCACAATGCCGAAAACATGGCGATAACTGAAATTCCAAATTTCTGCTACTACTACAGCTGCTAAGAGTTCAATTGCAACTAACACGTATTCTAGATATGTATGTCTGTATATGTATGGCTTGGTGAGTATGCCACAGAAAGCATCACATTTTCAATACTTACAGAAACAGATCTATAGGAAAACACGTTTTATGAAGAAAAAGGTTGCTTACTGTTTTGGTTTCCATTGTAACACATTACAGAGCCATAGTTCCTGTAGTAGTTCGGACAGTATGTTCTAGAGTATCTACAATCCTTCAGCGACTTCTCCGTACCGTTGCACATATATCTGGATGTTGTTATACGGCTATATTGGGTACCAAATGCATTGCAGCATACAGCTATGCCATGCTCGAAACCCATTTCTCGACAAGCAACGTTTGCCTCATTTTCCCCCCATCCAGTCCCGCACACTCCCTCCCAGCGACGATTTAGCCAAATCCATATGCTTCCAGCCGTCTTCTTTGCGTTCGTGACTCCAAAGCGAGCTGCGAATAGTCATTGAACATGCATCAAAGTAAGATGATATCAATGAAATATATACACAAACACACACATATATGTGTGTGTGTATATATTTATATACTATATATATATATATATATATATATATATATATATATATATATATATATATATATATATATATATATATATATATATATATATATATATATATATATAAATATGTATATATATATATATATATATATATATATATATATATATATATATATATATATATATATATATATTTATATATATATATATTTATATATATATATATATATATATATATATATATATATATATATATATATATATATATATATATATATATATATATATATGTATATATGTATATATGTATATATATATATATATATATATATATATATATATATATATATATATATATATATATATATATATATATATATATATATATATATATATATATATATATATATATATATATATATATATATATATATATATATATATATAGGCGTGTCAAGACCTATCCGCAATATCGCAGAAAAATTCTAAATCTAAATCCACTGATGTCCAAATTATTCGTGGATGTGCTGCAGTTGAGTGATAGGTACTGACAAGAGTGACTTGGCATTTTCTGTTATTTATATATGTAAAAAATATTCTCCTAAACGAGATCAATTGTCAGCATTATTGGAGAAATTTTGAAATAATACAATCCTATTTCAATCTCAGTCGAACATTGACCAAACAATTCTTCTTTTACCAAAGGATCAGCATTTTGTTTTACCTGAATACCCATTAACCATAATCGCGATGGTTTTAAAGGATTATCTATTGGCAGTTTTTGAAAAAGCGAGCTTACAACAGGTGTTATAAAACATGCTGTGAACAATGCCTGATACCGGCAGATGTCACAAAACTGGAAACACGTGATCTGTACGGGCAAAAAGATTGCGGGTGTCTGGTTACGCTAACTCACTAAGCTCTTCAAGGGTGAAAATGGTGAAGATTAAAAAAAGGAATAATACACAAAGTACATATGTATATATGTATATATATATATATATATATATATATATATATATATATATATATATATATATATATATATATATATATATATATATGTGTGTGTGTGTGTGTGTGTGTGTGTGTGTGTGTGTGTGTGCGTGTGTGTGTGTGTGTGTGTTTTGATAGATGTACTTACTGTAGGGGTAGCACTGCACCCCAGCATCGGATAGATGATGGACACACTCAAACGATCTGCTTGTGTTCCATCCATTGCTCATGCACTCCGCGAGGCTGTTCTCGTTACCATAGCATCGCAGATGACTCAAATACACAGGTCCCTTTCCCCCGCCATAGCGGTTATCCGAGATAGCAGTCCCAGTCTCGAAGCCCAGTTTCCTACACACCACCCTGGCGTCGTTGTTAGACCACATGCTAGAGGCGCACACGGTGCCTATCTGATTCTCAAACTCCAGCTCGATTCGACCGAAACGTGGTGGAGTGTTTTTCGTATCGCCGACTATTTTCATCCGAAGGCCACCTAAACAGAGGAAATGTAGAAGAGCCTCAGTTGAATCGAGAGATGAATAGAATAGATAAAAGGGATTAGGTCTGAGGTTAGTGCTAGGGGGGGGGGGGATAAGGGTCGCAATCCACTCTAAGGATATGAATATGGCTGAAGTTAGATCTAGGGATTGGATTTTAGACTAGCCAGGGTGCGGTTGATGCAAGGTATAGGATAAGGGTTGCAGCTGAATTTATTATGTATTTCAAAGCAAAGAAAACATAAAACATTTGTTGCAATGTATTCTATTACTGAATTTTAAAATCGGTTTCCTTTTTCGAAGTGCTTTTCTTTATAGATTTGTAATGATAGATCATATTTTCCGTTTGAATTCCTTACCATTCCTGTAGCAAAGGACATGCGCATCTGCAGCCCTGCCACAGCCGGCTGTCCGTGCACCCCATCCGGTGTGATTGCATTTTGCCAACGACTTCTCCGTACCCGTACAGTTCACCTGGGTCATCCAGTGGGGTCCTGAACCGTCCTTGTAGTGACCAAAGGCGACCCCTCCGGTGAACCCCAGTTGTTGGCACGTGACTGTGGCATCCTTGTCGTCCCAGCCCTGCCTACAGACACGCCCCCATAGACCGTGGTACCGCACCTCAACACGACCCCAGTAGTCCTTGCCATCAGCAAGCCGTACAGCAAAGGCTAGAAAGACAAGGGTATATGCTCAATATAGTATATTGATTATAATAATAAGATACACAGAATAAAAGTATTTGCCACCAGAAAGGCGAACAGCAAAGGCCGAAGAATACTAGGGGTGTATGCTCTATATAGTTTATTGATTATAATGATAAGATACACAGAATAAAAGTATTTGCCACCAGAAAGACGACCAGTAAAGTTTGAAGAAGACACGGGGTGTATGCTCTATATAGTTTATTGACTACATCATCTAATACAAAGGATACGAGTCCCTGCCATAAACAAGTCTAGCCGCAAAGGCTGATATAAGACAAGGGGTGTATATTCTATATAGTTGACTACATTATTAAATTCAAAGGATATAAGTCCTTGGCATAAGAAAGACGAACAGCAATTAGGCTGGAAAAGAGGGGTTATGCTCAATATCGTTTATTGATTGATATAACCCTATACATATAATAGAAGTCTTTGCCATAAACACGACTAGCAGCGAAGACTGATATAAGACAAGGGCGGTATGCTCTATATAGTTTATTGACTACATCATTCATTAAACACAAAGGAAAGAAATCCATGCCGTCAGAAAGACAAACATTTAACCCTTATGCTGCTGGTAGCTTATTTGGCCAATACCAAATGATGCAAAAAACCTGAAAAATACATGAAACACTGGCATACGGGTACTCATCTGAAAGTACTCAGCGAGAGCTATCCAATGAATAACAACATGACAGGGTTAGGATGGTTTTCAAAAATCGTTGAGTCCTTGTGCTTTGAACGAAAGTATCCTTAGCATTTGAAGGGTTAAGTTCAGAAAAGACAAGGGGTATATGAGCTATACACTTTTTCCATTTGCCGCAAAATACATTAGATCTTCAAGCCACGGGGGCTGTCCCTTTGCAATTGGAATCCCTTCGGGTCAATGTGGCAATTATTTAAACCCAAGTGATCTACTGATGTGATATCATTGGTGGAATGAAAATACAAAAACAATCATATTCAACGAAAAACCCTACTTACTCTCATTTTGTGGAGCCGTCGTATTGAAGCATACTGCCGATGCTTGGTGTTGACTATTGCATCTGAACCTCCGGATAGTTTTACTGCAGTCCAGTATATTTTTCTCTGTTCCATTGCAGCCAAAATTAGTGACGGACATGTCAGTGATAGGTATTTCCCCGCCTAGCTTGGAGCAGCATAGTGCTATACCTCTCCTGTAGCCCATCTGCTTGCACAGCACCGTGGCATCTTTGTTATCCCAGTTCAGGTCACACACTGATGACCACACCCCATTCTGCAGGACCTCCGGTCGACCCCAGGGCTGGAGGTAGTTCTCTTGAAATCGCACTGAAAACAAGTACAAATAGCCAGTAAGTTGAACATTATTTGTTTGCCTAATCTGTATATTACTTGCATTATAAGTCTGTATATCTATTACTGTAGTATTCTGTATCTTTGATAGAGCATTTCTGTACATTTGATCATAAAGATTGACTTTATTTCTGCATATTTAGTCACTTGTTTGAGACAAAGGAATTGACCATGTGTTACCTGTCTACTTGTCTATTGTGTTGCATTGTGATTTAGTTGAGATACTTATGAGTGCTTTGTGTTTTTTGTAGAAAACGTGTAATGGTGTATCCCGTATCTGTGTACTGGTGGCTCGTGTTTGCGTGTGTTTTGATACATCCATGGGAGAATAAAGATCATTCAACCAGGAACAAAGGAGTTGATTGTGAAGTTTCCCCCCATGACATAGTTTATAGTGTTCATGGTATATAGTGTTCATGGTGTTGAAAACAAAACAGTGTTCATAATGTTCAACGTCGGCTGTTATCAGGACCAGTTTTTATAACTACTAGCTGATGGTTCTGGTATGACATCAATGGTATGAACAGCAATATACAATATTCAAGTCTAAATTGCAAAGATGGGCTGAGAAATGTGGAAATATCTTGGAAACAAAGCATTTTTCAGGACTCAAATTGGTGGTTGGTGTTTTGATGGATTTAGTGATAGCTTTCATATTATTTCGGACGTTACCTTACCATATGTGTGCAAGAGATGTAAAGGATCTGTTCTGTCCATTTTGTTGAAGGTCATAGGCCAATGTCACTACATTGCGATTTTCATCACAGTGGGGTACAGTCTTCTATGAAATGCCATTACTTGACCTCCACCAACATCTTCATAGTATACCCATAAAGTAGGTTTTTAATCAACTGGTTACAGTTTTAGCTGAAATCTGATTCATTGCAAATATGCTGACACATGTCATTTCAGAGTGGTCATATGCAATATCCAGGACGAGGGTTGGGAAATATGTTAGCAATATGAACAAGCAATACCTTCATGAAACTTTTGGTAATTTGTATAGTAAACCAGAACAGGTCCTTACACCATCAAACCATGAATAAAAACATAGTCCCAAATAGTGTCTTTGAGCATGTTCTACTCAACCCCAAGCTGAAAAACAGATTTTGCCCACATGAAGTGCGGTGTCTGGGAGCGGCCATATTGAGCCTTACAAAAATACAAGGGATAGAGCCTTATCTATTTGAACCAAAATTTTATGTTCACGTTTTTGCATCGATAAGCAGCATACATAACCATTCTTAAAACACTGCTGTCCTCCAAGTGTCCTGAGTGCAGTGCACAGGGGGTGGGCAGCTAGGTGATTAGATTCCCTAATGGTGTCATCACCTGGCTGTCAGATGAAGTATTGCCCCGACATAGGGGCAGTAACTAAGTGCACCTTTACAGGTAGTAAAGCCGAACTGCACTCGGGTGTACCACACTGTAAAGGACACATATCAAAGTATGTCCCCAGCATGCAAACACCTGATGGTGGGATTTCGTTTTTCGACACTTTTTCTGGCATATTGTGGACAAGTCGTGGCTAGCCAGTTGTAACTGGTGGAGGAAACCGGAGTAACCGGCCAAAACCACCGCCTAACCCCAAGTAACTGACAACTTTCACCCATGCCCCGAGTGGGATTCGAACCCAGACAGTAGTGAGAGACAGCTAGCAGTCAGTAGCAACGCCTTATACCAATTGACCATCAGGGCAGGCCCTGAAGTTGACGGTATAATTGTCCTTAAAGGGTGACTCCCCCTTTTAATTTTTGATTTATAAAGAGGATCTGGAGATGATGGCTTATGCAAAGTTTCATGGGTTTCCAACTGTGGGGTATTTTTTAAATGTACCTTAAGTTTTAGATGTCACTGTCACCTTATCGAATATCGTACTATGCCTCTGATCAAGAGCCTTACGTTTCTCTTTGAAATGTACAGATAAACTTGCCAAATAGATCACCTATTTACAATGGCCACCTTCCCATAACAACCATATATGGCCATATATGTGTTTGGTTCTGTTTGTCAACTCATCCTCGGACCTGCTCTGATGGTGCCGCCACTGACTGTACGCGATCTCCCACCACTGCCAGGGCATGCGAGAAAGTTGCCAGTGACTTGGGGTAAGGTGGTGGTTTTCGACTGGTACTCCGGTTTCCTCTGCTACTTGCAACTGGCTAACTATGAATTTAGCCACAATTGGCATAAATGTGATGAAAAACGAAATTCCGAATTCCACATTCTATTTTGGTTTCCTCCACTACATACAACTGGCTAGTCACGAATTAGCTGCAATTGGCATAAATGTGACGAAAAACGAAATTCCAAATTCTACTTACCCTCGTGGTTCCAGCATTGGACACCAGCATCATCAGCGTGAGTGCAGCGGGAATAGGTGAACCTCCATATCTGATACCTGCACCTGTTCACTTGAGCTTCATTGCCCTTGCAGTATAGGGAGGATAGCCAGATCCGACCCATGCCCGGTCCGTAGGCTCCATATTTAGCCTGACATAAAATGGATTTAAGGATATCTAGCAATCGTATCATGTGGATAGTAACATTTTTGTAAACATAGGTCTTAGTATGAGTACCCCTAAATCAAATAACCACGCAATTTATCTCGCATCCAAAATAAATTGAATTTAGGAACTTTCATCATTTAATATCTGTACCTATTCGTTGGGTTTTGGTTGCTAAATAATGAGCAACTATTGCCGATCAAAATGCTGTTTTAACCCTTTTGCTGCTGGTGGCTAAATTGGCCAATACAAAATGATGCAAAAAACCTGAAAATGACTGAAACCCTGGCATGTTGGTACTCATCTAAGGGGAACTCAGTGAGATATTTCCAATGAATATTAACACGACGATGGTTTTCAAAGACCTTTGCGTCCTTGTTTTTTGAATAAAAGGGTCAACCCAACATTTTATATGAATATTTAAGGTAAAGTTTAGACAAGATGAACGAATGAATACAGAAGAATAGGGGAATGAATAATTGAATTAATTAATGATTGTATAATTTGGAATGAATGAATGAATAAATGGACATTAACACAGGGATGAATAGATAATTCAAATAATGAATGAATGAAAATAATGCATGAATGAAAATGTTTGTTTGATTCAACAAATGAGCGGTGAAATAAATGGAAAAATAAATAATAAATTAAGTGAATAAATGTAAAGGGCAACAAAACAATTCACATTATGTCATCGAAATGTGACTTGGGAGCTGTATCCATATCGCATACTACAACATATGCGTTCAAACAATCTCGATTTTCCGTATAGGAGTTCTGGCATGTGCGAAACTAATCCAACGTCAGTGGCAGCTTATTTAAATGCTTTGGGTCAGCTTTGAATCAACCTTTTAAAGGTAGCTAACGTTGGTGAATTAAACAGGAACCTACCGTTCCCCACTTGTAACCTAGTTGCTTGCAGACCACGGTGGCTGCTTTATTATTCCAACCAGAGGACGGCGTACCACATACTGTGCCCCACTCGTAGGCCATGAACACCTCCACACGGCCTGAGCTGTTGTCACGCCCTGACAATCGAACCCCTATAGGAACTATAGAAAAACAACGTCAGACAGGTCTGAAATATTCTGATATATATATATATATATATATTATATATATATATATATATATATATATATATATATATATATATATATATATATATATATATATATATATATATAATATGCGCCCAGTAAACTCGAAATCCCTGAAGGTTTTAGTGATTTGACTAAATCCCTGGTTTGACACTCTAACTTATATATATATATATATATAAATATATATATATATATATATATATATATATATATATATATATATATATAAATATATATATATATATATATATATATATATATATATATATATATATATATATATATATATATATATATATATGTATATATGTATATATGTATATATATATATATATATATATATATATATATATATATATATATATATATATATATATATATATATATATATATATATATACATACGTATGCATATATAGTTGGAATACTTGGAATCGTCTTCCCTATTTCTTTTTAGCATTACAATTCTGCCACTGCGGTATTGTGAAGTATCTTTTGATGCATGTTTGAGTAAACCTGCTAACATAGCATTCCCCATAAAAAGCACACTGATTCCGTAGAAGGTTTCACACATAAAGCTTACCTATTCCAGGTCGTCCTGTAGCACCTGTGTGACCTGAAACAACGTAAGACTATATAGGTAATTTGCCATGTGATATATTATGTCTGGTGAACATTGTATATAAATGGTACAATTAAAAGGTGATAAAATCGATAAAATTCAAATCATGACATTTTTATCTATTCAAAAGTATAGCGAATAATAGAAAGTAGTGCGGTAACATTACCCCAAGGACCAGTGGCTCCCGTGAAGGGTGGATAAGGTGTATGAGGTCCCGAGGGACCTGTCCATGGTCTGTGGGTATGAGGTCCTGTCGGGCAGTAAATAGAAAAAGGGTAACACAGATTAAAGCCTACCCAGATAGTCTAAGGTCAGACAATATCATTTAGTACACGACAAGCAGTGTGTGACCTTTATTGCCCTTTATATGTCCTATGAATTGTCCAGAGGGAAACTTTTACGATATTTCAGTATATATATATATATATATATATATATATATATATATATATATATATATATATATATATATATATATATATATATATATATATATATATATATATATATATATATATATATATATATATATATATTTATATATATATATATATATATATATATATATATATATATATATATATATATATATATATATATATATATATATATATATATATATATATATATATATATATATTAATATATATACATATATATGTATGTGTGTATGTATATATATCTCCATAGACAAACAACAGACAGTGACAGATAGAAAGATAGATAGATAGATAGATAGATAGATAGATAGATAGATAAATAGATAGATAGATAGATATCGATTCATGGAATATCACCTGAGGGACCTGTGTATGGTGGATATGTTGTATAGGGACGAGGTCCAGTAGGACCTGTCCATGGCCTGGTGGGGTAAGGTCCTGTAGGACCAGTAGGACCAGTCCAACCCGTTGCCCCGGTCCTTGGCCTATTTCCTGAAGGCCCAGTAGGTCCTGTAGGTCCAGTGGGTCTTAGGGGATCAGTGGCTTCGTATCCTGTTATAAGTAAATAAGAGTATTTATTATTGCTCTATTGTGTAGTATTATTGTTACGCTTAGAAGAATACCATACGTAATATGCAAATGCAATATCAAAACCTCAGAGGCTGGTTATGCGACAGCAATAACAACAATAACTCGGCTGCCGTAGTAAGTCAATCTGGTTATTAGACAATAGTCTTGGATTGAGGAAGTCGAATGGTTAGGGCTGATCACCAACCAAAGCCTAGTTAATGCAAATGTTGGCATAA
The DNA here is from genome assembly GCA_963942565.1 of Maea johnstoni. Classification (NCBI taxonomy): domain Eukaryota; kingdom Metazoa; phylum Annelida; class Polychaeta; order Spionida; family Magelonidae; genus Maea; species Maea johnstoni. The sequence continues at coordinate 40,256,854 of OZ012692.1, read as the reverse complement.
CTCTAATACTGGGGCCCTATAGAGTACTTAAGTAGTTAAACCTACAGAAAAGCAACCACGTTATAACATGCAAACATTTAGCTATTAGATAGCCTAACCAAGGCGACGTGTTCACCACACTCCCTTTATAATAAAATCAGCGATATGAGATTAGCTGCTATTTCACCGACTTATCTTTTAGACCTCCAACAATACCAACTGCCTAATATGGTCATTTAGACTTAACCCTTTTCTTGCTAATTTGGCCATTGCAAAATTATGCAAAATACCTGAAAAATGACTGAAACCCTGGCATATTGCTACTCATATGATAGTACTCGGCGAGAGCTGTCCAATGAATACCAACATGACAGGGTTTATATAGTTTCTCGAAATGTTTGAGTCCTTGTGCTTTGCGCGAAAGTAGCCTCAGAATTTGAAGGTTTAACATGGCAGAAAAAGTAACGAACAACAAATTAATACAAATTTCCCGCTTGAATAAATGCCACGGGAGAATCCAGTCGTGAAATATATCTAACATGATAGCAGACCATAGCATCATATTCATATACCTCTCATCATATTGTATAGGTTTGGGCATATTGAAGTTGCAGTAATGTACGGAGAATGTTATTCACGACGTGAAGAGATGGGGATATCCTTGACATACATAGATGCGTGGCTGCCTATGAATGTGGACTTTTTGTTTGCATTTTGAGCTAGATTGGTTCTAAAATGTACTGAAGGTTTCATCTTTCGAAACCAAATTGGAACAATGTGCCGATCCATGAGATTTCTTCATGGAGCATGTAATCGTACCATGGTGTTATGTGAGACATTTGAAAGTATATATATATATATATATATATATATATATATATATATATATATATATATATATATATATATATATATTATATATATATATATATATATATATATATATATATATATATATATATATATATATATATATATATATATATATACATATATATATATATATACATATATATATATATATATAGTTTATATAAAAGGTCATGAAGGGTGATAATCTTGTGTGTATATATATATATATATATATATATATATATATATATATATATATATATATATATATATATATATATATATATATATATATATTCTAAATTTCTAGTAACTCCATTTAACATTTGATATCCAAAATGCATGTTTGAATCGACTATGGTTTGATGGAATTAAATGTGGAGAAAAGAGCAAAAAGCGTTTCCTGTTTTGTGCTAGCCCGTGGGAGGTTCTGAATGACCCAATATTCATATATCAACACCTAAAATACTAGGCTCATAATCCCTAAAAAGATGTGAACCAACATGGCCACTCTGGCCACCTTGCCCATGTGATGCCTGTGACAGAAAAATCTGACAGAAAAAATTGACAGAATAAATACATATGACAGCCTAGAAACCTTTGGCTGATGAACACCATATGCCGCCTGAAGTAGTAGCAGAGGTAATTTTAGTATTAGCAATGCCTCGAGGTTTTAAAGCGCTTGAATAGGCACTTAAATCAAACTTATGTCAAAGTTGTGAAATCATGAAGATATTGCCCCCGAAACAGGAAACATCCCAAGCTCAAACCGTTGTGTTTGTCACTCAAAATATGCAATAGAGGCGAACACTGCTTTATGCAAGAATAGACCTTCACACATACCACAAAACATCCATGATATATGTTCACACCTTTGCACAATCCATGGCAGAAATAATCTTCTATATGGTTAATGTGTTGAATTGTATCGCCATTTTGACAATATAGATTACATTTGAGCCTACATTATACTCAAAGGTCAAAGTTATTTTCAATATTAGAAATACCATAATAAAAATAACGACATTTATCTAAACATGTGTTCGAACAAATCAATAAAATACAATACAATACAATGACTATACATTAGAAATACAATATCATATTCAAGTTGATAATATTTTGGTGGTTATTAATCTAGAGAAAATGATATATATATCAATGTATTCTTAAAAGTGGGTATTTTATGTATTGAATAAATGCTGCCATCGTTTGGCTATGACAAGATGTCCTACAAAATAACCTTAAAGGTTCAGCAATGCAAACACATGCGCCCATGACCTAAAAGGTCTGCTTGTTTGACCTGGTAACTAGGTCATTGGCTCTGAGGCATACACACATTCTTACCATGCAGAGTCCTAGGTTCTGAACCAAATAGGGGGTTACTTTTTTAGGTTATAGATTCCTTATACTTGCCAGTGTTTTTATTTCTAAAACTGCAGGATTCCAATTGACCAAATACCTTTAGCAGCAATTGAATTTTCCGCCGCACACTATCATTGGTTAGCTCAGTTGGCATTTTAACTGTTAACATGATATCCACAGGGCAGGGGTTAGTTTACCAAAGGTGTTCATGTGCTCTACTCACAATCTACATGTACGTATGCCCCAATTTTCACCAGTTACCGGCAAACTGTACTGGTACTTTTTACAGGCATTTAATTTTCGCTATTTTCGCACTTCCATGATAGCGCCAAAAAATAACATCCACCAAATAAATATCTGTACAGAAATACATACTGTATATAGTTTCAATGCTTGAATGTGCGAATTCAACATAGCACAAATTCCCTCCATCAGGGCTGTAAAGCATAATTCTTAACACTCCAAATCAAAGACGTAATAGTATAAGATGTATATCATACTCATTTAGCAATCAGTAAAATTCAACTTATGTGTCATAAAGATGTCATGTAGGCATCATCAACAAAGAAATGGTATCCTCCTTTCACTTTCGCCTCTTACAAAGTTCTGCACTCTACAATTAGTTTTAGCTTCAGGGAAAACACCATAGCACTACCATACATAACTGTCTGAAAGTTAACGTTAGCAATATACACTTATAATGAGGTTTTATCATTGTCGCTCATGAGGTTATTTTTGGATTAAGAATTGGCATCAGATCAACATTGAGCCGTCCCTAATATTTGTGCTAATTTCGTTGTGCATGCAATTGACGTCAATCACTCGGCTGGAAGGTCTTTGCCAGCTTATGAGTAAAGAGGCACTTTAGTAGGGGCTTTTATGTATGCTTTTGATTCAGATATCATGGTGCATTGGAATTTCTCAATGGTGTATTTAAATCTCTGTTAATAAATCATAAAAAGGCATGCATTTGTAAGTTTGGTAAATGTTATTTGTGAATATTATTGACTAAAAGAGTATTGAATGATTTTTAAAAAACATGTTTACTAGTGAAAACTATACATATATGTTTGGTTGTTTAGTTAACAATGAGATGACGTAGAAAACCATATCACTTAAGATGTGTCATGCTGTCACTCTGATATTTTACAGGCTTTCGAATTCTAAGATCAATAATATCCAATATCTACTGATTATTTTCTGTTATCAAGATGGATAACGGGGTTAATCTGTGACTAAGGAGTTATTTTACGATTGTACATATGTTAAAACCTATGCCCTTTTCCATAACCAAATCAACTGTGAAAGTGGTTAGCATCACTGAGTAAGAGACCAATTACTAGTATTACATAAGCTCCCATAGGCTTGCAAAGTATTGGTCTCGGATTTCACCAAATGAAGGTCGCTTCAAACGAACATTTTGAGTATCGAATGTTAACTTATCAGCTTGGAATTTATGATAGTTAAAGGGAAGAAAACCATGTTTTCAAATGGTGACTTTGTCAAAATCTTTGGAGCATGAATGTTTAATGTGAAAATACTTTTTTTCCTCATTTTCAACAAAAATCCCAGGAAGAATGAATATTAATTTTGAACTGAGTAAACATTAGAAAAACTGTGAAACCCATTGCTTCGCACCTATCCACCACATTTGCGAAATCTGAAGGAGCCAGGACCGTAATTGTGGATATGAGATCTGTTAAATCACTGTGTATGTTATTCTCTTTTTCAGTTTTTTACCTAAATAATTGTACACCATTCTGCAAAGGTACTCTTGTGATGCGTAATGTATTCCTCAATATATGACCTTTTAGGCAGTACATACTTTGTATAGGTCGAACTGTCTAAAACTGAGGGTATAAAAAAGCAGGATATACCCAGACAAATTAAGTCGACCTACATTTTACTATAGCTACTACGCATTAGATTCAGCCGCCCCCAATACATGCTCACATTATACAAGCGTATCGTATAGCAGTCACGGATGAAGTTGACAGGTCAACACAGCTTTTGACTTGAGCAAAACGAGAGGGCCTCATGATTCGGAGGAAGACGTACTCAGCACCATGTTGAGAGCATATGTCCAATGTATATATATATATATATATAAATATATATATATATATATATATATATATATATATATATATATATATATATATATATATATATATATATATATATATATATATATATATATATATATATATATATATATATATATATATATATATATACATATATATATATATTTATATATACATATATATATATTTATATATACATATATATATATATATATATATATATATATATATATATATATACATATATATATATATATATATATATATATATATATATATATATATATATATATATATATATATATATATATATATATATATATATATATATATATATATATATATATATATATATATATATATATATATATATATATATATATATATATATATATATATATATATATATATATATATATATATATATATATATATATATATATATATATATATATATATATATATATGTATATATATATATATATATATATATATATATATATATATATAAAATACCATCCTGATGTTAAACTCTCGCTTTTCTAAATAGGTATATCACATGCTACAGGCAAATAGAACCGTATTCAGCGTGCAAACAGTTCATTTGGTAAAGCGAAACCTGGCAAACTAACAAATCTTCGTGTTCCACTTAGCTTTGCTGACTCACTCGTCAACATCTTTTTGTGAGAAAATTTCCCTCAAAGCACCTTCGCTTAATCCATTCATGTTCATTCAACCTTAAAATGATATCTTTTTGCAATGTGGTATTTGCGAACAGAAAAAAAAGCAAATTTGTTAAAATGCGGAATATGCATAATATGAAATATATTCATCATTTTCACCATACGAACTTCGGAGATGATGCTTTCACAAGAGAGATATCTCAAAGAAAACGTGGACCTGGGTCCTGGGACAAACCTGTACATATTTCGGTTAATGGACTCGTGACCACATCTGCAACGTAATAACTGTAACGCAGGTGATGGCCTCTTAACCCTCATGCTGCTGGTGGCTAATTTGGCCAATAAAAATATGCAAAAAAATGGAAAAAAGGACTAGAAAATCTCTGGAATATGGGTACTCATCTGAGTACTCAGTGTGAGCTATCCACTGAATAACACTATGACTGGGTCTAGATGGTTTTCAAAAACCGTTGCGTCCTCGTACTTTGGGTGAAAGTAGCCGCAGCATTGGAAGGGTTAATCATAAGAAACAAGATGATGATCACGATAATGACGATGCTGCTGCTGATGATGATAATGATATTGTTGTTGATGATGATGATGAGGAGGAGGAGGAGGACGACGACGACGACGATAATGATGACGATGATGATGATGTTGAGGATGATAATGACGCTGACTGTTGCTGTGGTAGTTTTCAGTAGTAATGCTAGTAGTTAATGTTTTTGAAAATGTCCCAATCACATGGCAATGATGGCAATAGAGTAAAATCACATCTACAGAAAAGATACATCTGTACTACATTTACAGCAATAAATGTCACAATATTTCGCAGATGAGCACAATGTTTTAAGTGACTGTGTTTCTACCACAGGGATGTCGCTTCCATACTGGTACTAGTCAAACATGGTACCAGCTAAAGTAAACATAGCTTGAGAGGAAAAGCAACGTGGCGGCCCAACATAATCCCTTATACATGTCCACCCGGGATTCACCTAGGAATGTATCAACACCCATATTTCATAAGATTTCTCCATTCCTGAAGTCAGAATATGTTTTTGGCAACATCTGATTGTCATTCAAAAGCCGGAATAAGAGGCATTAGTCAAGGATTTCTATCATAATTACTTGAATTAATGCACAACTAATGCAAGTCTTCCTGTGGAACTGGATTTTTTTTATCTTATGAATGTGTAGAAAATACACAAATGAAACAAATGGGGAGGAAACATTCATCCATAAAACAGGCACCCGAAGAAGGCAAACATAGAGAGACCCTTACAACAACAACAACAACAACAACAACAACAACAACAACAACAACCACAGTAATAATAATAATAATAATAATAATAATAATAATAATAATAATAATAGTAGTAATAATGATAAATAGAAATAATGATAATAATAATAATAATAATAATAATAATAATAATAATAATAATAATAATAATAATGATAGTAATAATACTAATAGTAGAAGTAAGAGTTATAATAATAAGAATTATGATAATAGTAACACATGTTGTTGGTGAATACTCAAACAAAGTCATGAGGTACAAAGCTGTGAAATACAAGTACAGATTACAAGAAACATAATCATACCAAGACTATTTTAATTGATCTCTTTACTACATCTCCTCTGATTTCGTGACAAATATATTAAGTCCCTAGTCATCAGGTCAGGCATAAATAGAAAAAACAAGTAACACCTGTTCCTTTCCGTTCCATACATGACATATCATAGCGTTTTGTTATGTACAGAATGTTTTAAGCAGTCATCCTCCTCATGTATCTGAGTCAGCTTCCTGGGTATAGAGCACAAAATGCCATCCCATTAAATTGGTTTTAATAATGATTCAGACATGAAGCAAACACGTGTTGCATTTTAAATGGTAACCACTTAATCTTCACAATTTGCAGACTTAATTGAAATTATATTTAACCCTTACTCTGAACAGGGATGAGTAAAATCAGAGGCATATTTACGATGCGAGTGTTAGGGGTATATTTTGAAAGAGGATATATGTAAGTGTTCTAACTGTTTATACTTGAAACGTCGAATTTTGAGCCGATACAGCTATGTGCATTTCTCTCCATTTAATTGTTTTTTTTTGTCCAATTTAGGATTATTTCTACCCAAAAGATTAAGAGGACTACGTCTCATGGAAAAAGCTGAAAACCCTATTTCTTCTGAGACAGAATAAACGTTTTTTTCCAAGGCAAGCATCCCTGTCTCTGAATACATACATTTGAAGAAGATTGAGATTTTCTTAACAGATATCACGGCTGAAGATATACGGTGGTGTATGTGCCTGGGCATGTACGCCACTTGATTTACCAATTACACACATCAAATTGTAGACCAGGCACTTTTACTATGTATTATTCTTCATTTAAAGTTTATACAGTTTATTTGTAGTGAATTGCAAAAAACCTAGCATCTTTACATTCGCAAAAAGTTCCTATGACAATTGTAGCCAAATGTGACTCTCTCTTGATTCGAACTATAAAAGTCAAGTCAAAGTCAAAAGTTCTAAAGATGTACATCCCTCCCTGGCCAAGAGTGGAACTAAACAAAACGCCGTGAAAGAGGCTCCAATAGTGAACCGCTTGAAATCTCCTGATTTCGGATGGTTGAATATTGACAGGTATGCAAACGTCATATTTCAATCAAGGAAGTAATCTATTTTGAAACAGTCCCAGCCAAGCGTCCACCACCCGTCTGAAAACTTAAAACCAGTAAATCTTTAACGAAAGTCTCAGGCTAAAACATAGGATTTGAAGAAGAACAGGCGACCCCTACGTGTAGGGTACGCTAAATCTAGGTGTCATTAAACCTGGGGACAGGCGCTGAAGCAATGATGTCTAGGACTTGTACGACGTAGTATACAGAACTCTCTCGAACAGCTCAGCGAATTGGAACAAAAACCTCATTCGCATAAACACTTATGTCCTAGCATGCATAGAAAAGAATTCTCCTTCAGGTTATTGCCTATAATATCTTAGTTTTAGTCAATTCTGCTCATGATCATCCGGCGAGCCTGGTCCGGAAAGGGTCAACACCAGGCCCCGCATGGATGAGAGCATGCCAGTATTCGTTGTGATTACACCTCACCCGGCTGGCGGATGAGGGCTGCTGCGTAGAGTAAATGCCGGAGCTTCTAAACACCTACCTTGCCTGTGGCCCAGGAGAATCACTGCCACTAGAAAGACACCATACCACGAACCAGACATGATAAAGGCGTTGAGGGTGATTTGGAAGAACTTAGTATATCCCCATGATATATATATATTTGAGAGGTAACTCCCTATTAAAGACGCTGTTTAAAGGTTCAAAAGCTGGGTGTGTGCGTTCCTCACAGCTGATTGTTTGACCGTGCAAACACCAGATACCTGACGGTATCCACATACCCGGCTACACACGTGACTCAAATATCAGGGTGTTCTTTTTATATACATGCATGAGTTCTCTTACCATTCACCCTTTCATCGCGTTGCGTTACACTCACATACATGTACACGTACAAACATACATACATTCTGTACCTATATAATATATGCGTGCATACATACTGCCATACATACATGCATACATTCTGCACATACATGATGCATGCATATATACTGACACACATACATACATACACACACATACATACATGTGCAAATTTATCATCATACATATATACATAAAAACATACATACATGCATACATGTACAAACATATAATCATGCATACATACATACATACATTTATATTTTGATGCTATTTGGTATTAGAGTCGCCAGGGGACCTCCCTCTGCCTTGCAATGTTAAAAGTAGATCTACCCAAATTATATCCTCGGTGTCAAATTTACTTTATACCTGACTGCACTAGGATGACTAATGTTAGCGAGCAACTCGTGCCGCTACTTTTATTTTTTTGAAAAGCTCGCTTATAACGGAGAGGTAGTCCAAATATTTCTTGACAGGTCTTGCCTACCGCTCATTGACCACCAGTTTAAGGAACCCACGTGAGGTCAAGGGGAGCGGTCAGCAAGCGCCGCAATGTGCCGATTCGAATCGACACGTTTGCAGTTCTTTCACAATAAAAATCGTATCCCCCGGGCGTGTCCCTAATTAGGAATCAAACACCTTTTCAAAGATCTCGCTATAGGTGAATCCAAGATGGCACCCTACGTCTTAAAAACGTTTACCAACACTTAAATGTGTACATTCTTCAATGATCGGATACAGGAATTGCAAAAAATAAAGTTTGAGCAATTGTGCGAGATATAGGACAGTATGTCGATGTTCATACCATACAGTCAATTGTATTGTATTATATGTTTATTGACTGTACTGATAAGGTACAAAACCATAACTGATACAAATAATAGTAATGGAGTACAAACAAACATAAAGCCAAAAGGCTAGACATAGAAAGAAGAACAGAATACAAATAAATTAGTAACTTAAAGTTAAACTAAATAATAAAAAAACTTATATAGATATCACTAATATAGATATCAGGGTATGAACATAAACTGTATGCATGCAATCCAGTTGATTGGAAGCAGGCATCGCTCTATTATATTTCCACACTTTTCTGATGAGAAGGTGCAAAGGAGACATGCGTGCAGAACTGATCTGTGCACTACGAAAGATGACAACACATGCATGTAATGTGGCGGAACACGTTTGTTGAACATGCTCTACATGAATTCGCCCCCCCCCCCTTCTTCCGAAAAAGTATGACTCAGTTTGTTCCATAGGTTTTTCAACGTCGATGGACCATGTGTTTGCTCTTTATGTTAACTAATTAGTACTGGTTCACTTGTTGTTGCGTACGGTCCTTGCCCTACTTACCGAAAGGACACTCTTTACCAGAATCATGTGCTACAATGTAGTCTGTATGTTATGCTCATCATTTTTAGGTATAAACACACGGTTTCGGAATAAACACACACATTTTCGAATGACGAATTGAACGTTTATGTTTGGTGTGGTTACGTGGTTGCACTGAACTTTATAACTAGTATAAGCAGACGCTGTACGTTGGGCTGAAAATGGGAGCAAGCTCGCAAACTAAACAAAGAATTGGCGCAAAAATGTCTAGTCATTGATTAAGATTGCGATTTAGCCTACGACCTAGATTGGCACAGTATGTTTGAACCTCTGATCGTAGGATGCATCACTCAGTCGGAGGTGCACTTGATGATGTGAGAGGAAGCCGTCCGTCCCCCTCCCAATCCCGCCTCACATGGCAGACAATGGCGACTGAATACTGTTGAGCCAGGGGGGGGGGGGTGGGGGGGGGGGGGGGGGGGGGGTTGGTACGCCGTAACATTAGAACTCC